>CAMZMU010000054.1:23378348-23706826 GCA_947311845.1 Poa pratensis | reverse complement strand
AAAAACTTAGTTTTACCAGACCCCAAAATTCAGAACCAACAAAAACTTTTTGAAATGTTCACAAATTGGTTGTGATTTCTTGCCGTTGCTCTGTTTGACCTTGTGTGACTTGTTGTTTGAGTTGTCTGGTCTTGGTTGTAATGTTGATCTTGTCGTGTTGTTGCTGTGTGTATAAATCAATCAAGTGTGCTAGACCAATAATTAAAACACACTTGACAACAAGTTGCTTTGTGACTTAAATAAAGCGAAGCTCCTAAAACTTACTCCACATTGAATTAGGATACCAGTTAAAAGAAATGATCTTAATCTATTAGTCGATCTACCTCACTCCCTATCTCTCTCAAGCAAATATTTTCTTTATGAAATTAATATTCCTTGGATGAGGTAAAAAGATGCCCACCTCATTCTCATCCCCCTCTCTTCTCAAAAGTATATAGTTACCCCTTAATTTTATTTAAACTATGAAATCCTATTTTATTCTTTTGATTCAAAGGATACTCAAAAAAACCCTATTTTATTATTACACTGAAAATTTTGAGGAAAATCCCTGGCATGCTCATGGTCATGTGTGACCAAAATGAGCATCCATACCATCTTTTGCCAAACTCAAAACTTTGAAGAACCTTGACCAATACATCTCTGGACCTATCTTCACTCCTGTTATCAGATAGCATATCTAGACCTTTCCATTTGATTAATTCTTGAACATTTTGGAAATGCATCTGGTATATCTCATCTACTCCATCTCATCTTCCATATCAAATCAAAATTGAAAAAGATTTGAAAGTTGTCTGCTTTTTCATCCTCTTTCACCTGTGATTATTGGGGATTTGGCCTATGTGACAATGCACCACCACACCACCCATCTTGTCATCCACACTTTCATCTAAGCTGTGCTGGTTAAGTTTTGGGGATCAACCCACCCTCTCTTCTCATGAGCTCTTCATGGTAGTCCTTATTGAAATTCCTGAAAACTGTTTCAAAAACCCAAACTTCATTTATTTCGCATGAAAATGATGAATATTTCAGAATACAAGGTATAAAAACCATTTTTGTGTTCTAATCATGAACCATCTCTTCTCACTTCAAAAACAATTATTCTTGACCCTTTTATTTATCACCTTTAATCAATCTTTTCAAAATAGGCAAATATGCCAAAATAAACCCTATGAGCAAAATGTTGTTCAAAATATTTTATTTTAAAAACACCATTTTTGTGGAGCCTCCACATGTTATGGGGAGGTTACATGAATAATTTCAGAATTTCTAAAAAGTTTTAGTGCCCCAATAAAATCCCTAATAGTACTGGAATTAAAGGAAAAGTAAAAGTTTTAGAAGGCAGGAAACTGCAGGGGGTTTTCGCAAACCTTCCTCTTCTTCCTGTGGCTCGTAGCAACACGGCACGCCGCCGTGCTACTCACGCCGCGTCTGCCCTCTCCTTCTCCTCCACGTCTGGTGCAGGTCAATGGCGTGGCGTGGCCACCGTGCCGTTGGCAGGGGGGAGCACCATTTCCCTTCCACCCCATCCCTGCACGCTGGACAACCCTTGACACCTCCCGCACGCTGCCGTGCTCCGCCCACGCCGTGCTCCCCACCTCTGCTCCTCTGCTGCCCTGCTCCCCTCTCTCCCTTGCTCCTCTGCTCCTCTCAGCGCAGCTGGACACCCAGCAGCACCGTGCTCCCCACTCCTCTGCGCTGGCCTCGCACCGCACCATGCGCGTCGAGCACGCCACGGCACGTCCCCCACACGAGCACGCTTGGCTCACCCCCACGCCACCTTGCTCCACGCCACACCTTGCCGTGCTCCACTGCCCTCTGCTCCCTCCCGAAGGAGCGACAGCACGCCACACCACCACCACCACACTCCCTGTCTCCCTCTCCCTCACGGCCTCACCATGCCGTGCTCACCTCCACCTCTACTTAAAACCACCCGAGGCTGCATTCCTCTCCACACTTGCTCCTGCCTCTCCTCCACTCCACACCTCACTCTATGAACCGCCAGGAGAGCAGCGCCGTGCTACCAGCGCTGCTGCTGTTCACGGCCGTGCTGAGCACCGCGGCGTCCGTGGCCGAGGTAGAGACGACCTCGCTCGCACCGCGTCTCTCCCCCTCCCTCGGCACTCCGCCTTGCGCACTCAACTCCAGCACCACCGCACTCACGCGCCTCCCTTATCTCTCTGTCCCGTGCACAGGAAGCCACCCCGGAGCTCGCCGACGACGGACCACGCCCGAGGAAGCCGCCGTGTTCGCCGCCATCATTCTGGACGTCCCGAGCAGTACAGCGCCGCCAGCTAGACGCCCCGAACCTCCTCCGCCCCCACGTCCTCGCCGCCACCTCCCGGCCCTCCTACGGTGAGCCCGAGCTCGTCCCGGGTCTCTCTCTCCTTCTCCTGTGCGTGCGCCGTCGAGAGAAGCACGAAGAGCCGGAGCCGTCGATCGGCAGATCAACGGCCCCCTTTAAACGCCGTTTTCCCGCGCGCGTTACTCGCACGCAACCGCCGTGGGCCGTTTTGGCTACTGTTGGGCTCGGCCCGCAAGATCTGGCCCGCGTGCAGTTTTTATTTCCCTGTGTTTATTATTGAATTTTGGGCAGAAACTTGACTGTGGTTTAAATCTTTATAAAATATGAAAAATGCAGTTCTGACCAAACCAAAATTCAGGGTAGTACCCCTGTAAGTTCTTGCCACACCCAACTTGCAGATCTACTTTTGGATAAATATTTTTGGAGAAATTAAATGGATGCCAGAACCACTGCTCTTCACCAAAATAACCATAACTATTTTTCTAAGATAGCTAAATTTACAAACTCAACTGTTTTGAGAAGCCTAAGTGTTACCTAGCAGTAGAAATTTGCCTCTTATGCAATGAGCTTCCTAAACAAAATGGCATCGATTTTGGTAATTGACCTGAGAGCCATTTTAGGATTTTTGTAAGTTGTTTGGTGATGATTTTTGGTGTGGAACCACTTGTGTGAGCTTCTGTATGATTAGGAGTACCTAATCCTAGCTTGGTGTGATTTTTAGAGCTATAGATTATTTTTGATGTATTTAACTAGGTGTTATGCTTTTCTGTTAAATATTGTTTATAGTTTTATTTAGTTATATAAGTGTGTGTTAGTATCCCTTTTTGTTTTCTAGCATGTATAGGTGTGATACTATTTACTAGGAGTGTGTTAGCTCTGTATTGTAGCACCTTGGAAAAAGTTTAGTATTGCATTTAGTCATCTAGTGTTAATATCACTAGGTAGTATTTTCCTAGATTCTCCTTTAATAGGACTTGTTTTAGTAGAAAATCCTTAGTGTGACGTTTGTTTTAGTTAGTGTTGCTAGTCATCAGTAGCATGCCACATTGCTACTGGTTGATAAACTGCTAGGAAGAGTTTAGTGTTGCTGATGTTTATTAGGGGATAATATCCCTGGTATGGATAGTTCCTCGATTTTCCTAACTTTTAGGAATTGTTTGTAAATAAAATCATTTGTGTGCATGAATTCAGAATTAATGTTTGAACATCAGTAGCATTTCTTAGCTACTGATATGCAGCATGTCATCCTTGCTACCTATTATTTGGCCCTCGCTTGTGTAGAAGTATTAGACCACTGATTTGTAAAGGACCCTTGTAAGTGTAGATCCTAGTCTATTGCTTAAATATTTAGTTTGATGCTTGTGGTTGTTATTGTTTGTGCACCACTTGTGGCTTTGTTTGGTGTATTTGAGTGTTGTTATTCCCTGTTTGCGACGCTAGATAATACGTTCCCGAGTGGTCTTTGGAGAGGATTTATTGGAGGAGAACCGGAGTTTATTTCTTTAATCAGTGAGAAGAAGACCAAGGACATTATGCTGAAACCAGGCAAGCTACTTCACTGAGCTTGCATCTAAACTACATCTATTTTGATCCACATGTTTTATTTTAAATAGCATATATGATTTATGTGGTGGTTTGCCATGAAAGCTATGATTTTGAAAACCCTTTTTCAAAATACAAGTATATTCTTGAACACCCGATATAGAGGTGTTAGTGGTATACAATGATTTCTAAATGAATTTGTTTACTCAAAAAGCCTTCTATGAAAAATCTTTTGGTGGGAGGACGAAACCCAAGTTTTGGTTATTTATGTATTGAAAATTGGAAATGATTTTGAAAACCTTTTCAAAAGTTTATGAAACTATTTTGCCACCTTATGTAGAAGTATAAGGTAGTTATTTAAAACTATAGGATGGGGAAAAACAATGTTTCTGAAAACTCCCTTGAAAGTACTTGGGTGAAGATGAAATGCCGAAAGGACGGTATTCAGCTGGAAAATGGTGGTAATGTTTTTGAGAAAAATGCACATTGTGTCCTAGTACTATGACGACCAACCAATACCCTGTGCGACCACACTTACCCACATATGGGCAAGGGCGTAGTCATATAATTTGCTCGTGTTAGTACTGGATGCCTCAATAACGAGGAGAACCTCGTTCATGAGGGGATGGTCTGAGGACCTACCCCCTGACCTGGGTCCTCTTCAATGTAGTCTACCGGAAGCCGGTATGAGTTGGGAGGAAGAGGATTGAAGGGCTCCCTTGGGTCCGCCGGGCAGGAACTACGAGTCCTCACACTTAGTTTCTGAAGATTTAAGTGTCGATGGAAAGTCGTAGAGGGCAGGGTCCTATACTAGCATGAGCAAAAGGACAGGCTATGGCCGGGAACTCAACTTCGCATACCCCTGGTATGGCGGGTCGTGGCTGACACATGAGTGACCGGATGGGTGTGGGAAAAGCGTACTACTCTGCAGAGTGTAAAACTATTCGAATAGCCGAGTCCTCGGATGTGGACAGTTGGAAGGCTGTCCTAAGACCATGTGCAAGTTTTATAAAATCTTGAGTTTCGAAAGGAAAGTGAAGTGGAAAAAGGTTGCAGACCTGTACCAATGAGTGGTGCGAGGTGGTAAGGGAAATTGGACCATGATTGAGTTATGGTCGGAAAAAAAAAGGGGGAGTTTTGAAAAGTATTTTAAATGGTGATTTCTTAAAAGATAGTTATTAAACTTCTTTGCACCTTCTTCAGAAAAGTTTTAGAGGTGTTGAAGTAAATAAAGGCTTAAAAAAAATAAATTTAAACATAGAGCTTGCTCAAGTTGGGGTAGTTTGCGAGTACAATCAATGTACTCATATTGGTTTCGTCCCTGGCTATTGTCTTAGCCAGATTTTAAAGAGGAACAGTTCGAAGGAGAGGAGTTCACTGGCGTCTTTGCGAACTAGGGCGCTCTTCCCAGTCAGCTGCCTGTAGGGTTAAGGCGAATGACTTGGGCTCCACGTTGTTTGGTGATTCCGCTGCAAGCACCTGATGAAGCTGATCACTTCAATCACGTAAGTACATTTAATCGGTATTTATGGATGTCTGTGATGCCAATTCGAGTTATGTGCAACAACAGACTGATCATGGGATTGTTGCAGGAAACATAACGAGTATCTCGGATAGTTAATCCGGGTCCTCACAGTTTAGCCGCCGATGACCACGCTTTTGCCATGCGGCTCGCGGGGGCGTCGAAGATGGAGGCGATGGGTGTCGGACATCCTCCGAATCCAAATCCACGCTACTTCCTGCATCAAGCCCGAACACTCGGAATCGGAAGACACGGCCATCACCGCCTCCCAGTGAGCATCGTCGTCGCCTCCTGGACTGATGACGGGATCTCGAGTCGCTATTTTCAGTTCGAGCGCGGGAAAAAAAAACGGCAAAGAGGAAGAAATGAGAGGGAAACGACCATGTCGGGGCTAAGTGAAACCCCTAACGACCGTTTGGTTCGCTCCTCTCATTCATGCGACATTGACCCACCGGGGGGGGACCGAACCGTGAGAAAATGGTTTAAACTGAGCAAATCGAACAATCAATGCAATGTGTTAGAGACGTGATCGAATGGTCGGTTGATTCAGTCATTTTATTCAAAGATGGTGTTTCGTGGCAGGGCTGCCCCAAATAATGTGGTTATACGTCGTTTCCTCCTCGGAAGTCGTAACGGGCAGATGTTAGGTCTCCTCATGGAAGTCGTATACGCGTGCAGGTTTAGTCTCCATGATTCTGTGTAAGTACATCTGTCATGTGGTAGACTGAATCCCTTAACACCTTACTCGTTGATGCTATGGTTTTTTAATGGGGGTTTGAACTTACGTTTACTTTTATTATAGGATTTTATCGGTTTTACTGTATTCATCAGAGGTCAATTATGAACCCTCGGGTGCCATGGCATTTTAGTCAGTAGTAGCTTTTAGGCATAGATTTTGAGCGATGGTTTTTAGCTTGAGAAACTCATGTGAGCTCGTGAAAAAAGAATGAAGACGATAAAAGTGCAGGTTGATATTGATACTACATGCAAATTTGTTGCAGCCAACACATATGTAAATTTGAACTAAACACACGACAAGAACGGAGGAGTAGCTTTTAGGCATAGATTTTTAGTGATGGTTTTTAGCTTGAGGAACTCAGTCTCTTCTGTTCACACAGACGATCACCCTCGAACCACATCGACCCCTCCACGCGAGTTAATTGCACCACGGGTCACACAACTCGTCCGCTATGTGTACTTTGGTCACACATCTCAAAATGTGCATAACGGGTCACACATCTCACATGTAGGTGCACTTTGGTCACAAACCGTACTTGTCAGTCCGTTTTGGACGGTAAATTTTCAGAAAACCCCTGGAGTAATATTAATTTTACAAAATGGTCCTCCTAATTTTACAAAATGGTCCTTCTAATTTTACAAAATGGTCCTCCTAATTTTTTTAATTTTACAAAATGGTCCTCCTAATATTACTCTAGGGGGTTTTCTGAAAATTTACCGTCCAAAACGGACTGACAAGTACGGTTTGTGACCAAAGTGCACCTACATGTGAGATGTGTGATCCGTTATGCACGTTTTTGAGATGTGTGACCAAAGTGCATATAGCGGACGAGTTGTGTGACCCGTGGTGCAATTAACTCCCTCCACGCACGATTCCTACTCCAACTAATTTCGGACCACATTGTCCCTCCACTTACGATTCCTCCTCCAACGATGAACGACAGAACAGTCACCACTCATATCACCTAATAATGCATGCCGTAGTTGGCTGTGGACATCACTAGTAGAAAATGGGCCTATGGTCCCGGTTCGGTTGGGCCTTCAGTCCCGGTTGCCCAACCGGGACTGGCCAATCGGGACCAATGCTGGTCCCGGTTGGGCCACGAACCGGGACCAATGGTTGTCCACGTGGCCTGGTCTGGCTGCTCGTGGGGGGAGACTCATTGGTCCCGGTTCTTAATACGAACCGGGACCAATGAGTGCTTTTTTTTTTTGGTATTTAGGGTTTAGGATTCGATCTCGCCGGTGCCCCCTCTCGCCGGTGCCCCCTCTCCCTCTCGCCGGTGCCCCCTATCGCCGGTGCCCCCTCTCCTCTCGCCGGTGCCCCCTCTCGCCGGTGCCCCCTCTCGCTATCGCCGGTGCCCCCTCTCCCTCTCGCCGGTGCCTCCGTCGTCTCCCCCTTCTTCGCATCGCCGACGAGCTCTCCATCGTTTCCGTACGCATATTATACGCTCTACTATATACACAGTACACGTTGATGCATATATAATTAATATTCGATCTCTTGCGAGAATACAACTATTTAATTACATGGAGATAGATCAAGCCATCAAGGCATATTTAGTTCATCGTCCGAAGCATAATGTTCTCCCTTTTCATCGATGGCCTCCCTAAGCAGAAATCCCGCCAATTCCTCTTGAATTGCTCCTACGCGCAGTTTTGGTTCGAGCGTCTCCCGCAGGTCGCTCAAATGAGTTGTTCTCCGCTCAGTGGTCAACTCGCGAATGAACTCGCAAACGTAGAATCCACATAAATTACTCCCCGGTGGCTGCTGCGGACATGTCACCGATTTATAAGTTAGCTCATCTTTGAATGGACCTTGTACCTTCTGTTTGAAATGTGTCCAACACCTGCTTTGGCAAAGAAAATGAACAAAGGAGTTATTAATTACTTGACATAAGGGAACGAACGAAAGAGGGCGATATAATGCGATAATGATTGAAATTACTTGTTGAGCATTTCTTTCATGTCGGACCACATGTCTTGGTCCCAACTTAATGAGTCGTGGACTTCAACTGTGGACTTGTCAGGTTGAATGCTTAGCAGAATCCAGTGGAACCTGCGGACGTTTACATAAAGCAGACATGCATAGCTCATTAATTACACTTAACATCGAGAAAGCCAAATAAAAATATGTACAAGACAAAAACACTCACTTGAAGTTGTAAGGAAATAGTATTTCCGTACAGAAATGTTGCATGGTTAAAAAGGTGGTCAGGTCATGCTCCACGTCTTTGGGGTGATTGACTAAGGTATATGAATTCACGATATACGGGTCAACGAACCCGACCTCAAAAACTTTAGTTCTTTTGCATTCCATCATCTTCATTCTGCATAATAGCGTACAAAAGGATATATATAGTCAGGATAATATAATACAGGCAATGAACGAGCTGAGCTAGAGACTTAATTACGAAAATAAATCACTTACAGACAATAGCAAGAGAGGATAGATTTGTCGAGGGCGCGCTTTTGGAATAACTGGAACAGTTCAGTCAGTTGAACCTGTATAACGTAACGTTTGAAGAAATGCTCCACTCTAACGTCCACCGGAAACCAATCTTTCGCGTCCTTCTTTGATGTGTGCACCAGGTACCAGTTATGCAAATTTCGCATATGTGTTGATAGACGCGCGAGCTCCTCATTACTGACCATAGGCTCCCCTTGGACATATTTCCGTGCCATCTCTAACATTGGCGCAGATTCATAGCCTAAAAGTTGACCAAGGCTCATACCCAAGGCGGTAGCCTGTTCCTTGGCCTGCGATACAGTGACACCAAGTTCTTTAGCAGCAGCCATGGCTCTGGGGTCCAATAATTCCAGGTCCTTATCCATAGCGTCTCTGAAGTCCTTGTCGGCATCGGAACACACTATGAGCGGGGGGACCGATTGATTTTTCTGCTGTCCGAGCTGGGCAATTTGTTTCCCGCTTTTTGCACTTCTTCCCTTGTTCTGCTCAGACTGGGCACGTGCTAGCTTAGTAAGTTCACGACCATAGTCAGATGGCAGATTCATCGATATCTGGGATGGCTGCTCAAGGAAGGACTTTCTCCACTTTTTGGTTTTTGCATCATATACCGGCTTCTGCTCGGGCTTTTTTGGTGCAAAAAAAGCCTTATTGTAGGCAGCCACCTCCGCGGCGTTTTCCGCTACAGTCCTGTCATAAGGTCTAATGGGAAGATTCTTATGAGGTACTGTTGGGAGGGGCGACCTTTTACGTTTCGGTGATCGCTTACCCCTCATAGTACGAGCGGTGGGCGGAAACGGCTGACGCGGCGGCGGAGACGGCTGACGCGGCGGCGGAGACGGCTGCGCTGGAGACTGGTGAGGCGGTGAAGAGGACTGTTGCGCTGGAGACTGGTGAGGCGGTGAAGAGGACTGTTGCGCTGGAGACTGGTGAGGAGTCGATGGCCTTGGCTGCCAGTTCGGAAGCACGATGAATTCCTTTGGCCATAGAATGGTCGCTTTCTTGGCTTCTCCAAGTTCAAGCACCTCCCCATCTTCACCTGCAGGGTGTTGCAGCTTCAGCTCCTCATAATCTTTCATCACTTCATCCACCGCGACAACAGCGTAGCCATTTGGAACCGGAGAGAAATGGTAAGTTGGATTAGGTCCAATTGGTACGACATAGCCGACCGCCACCTTAAAGGTTAAGTTAAAAACTTTCACATGCATCTCACAAGGTGTGCTCTCCATGATATCATCCACTGGGTAGCGACGAAGTGGAGCCACTGCATCATCATTACCATCCTGGAGCTCCGTGGAAGCCACGCTGCTTTTCCGATTCGATGGGACACCGGTACCATCGCATGCAGCTTCTACCATGTGCCGTTGAGATTGGCCGCTAGTACCTTGCTGGCTAAGCACGGCAATTTGTTCCTTCTGCAGCTTTAATTCTTCTTCTATATTACGCAGCCGGTCTGCACCAGCGCGTGCTTCCATTGCCTCCTTTTCCTTTCTCCTCTGATGGCTTCTATCAGGAAATTTCTTCCTGTGCTCGGGAATCGCAATTGTCTTGGGCTTGGAGCCAGGTACGCCTCGTAACCGTCCGTCGTGTTCCTTATTCCCAAGGGCGCGTGTGAGCTCGTCATCCTCTCTATCGGGAATGAACCGTCCCTCTTCAACATCCTTTACTGCATTTCTAATTTCTTGGATGGGTAGTAGGGGATTATCTTTGTGTCTTCTGTTATATATGCACTTCCCTTCTGCGTCCAACGTGCCCCCATGCCCGTAAAACCAATTTCTTGCCCGTTCGATCCACTTGAGTGGCTCTGGAGTGATCCCATTAGCCAGCAGGCCCGCCTCAAGTTTCTCCCACTTAGGCATGCTACCAGCGTAGCCACCAGGCCCCATAGTATGGTGGTACATCTTTAGAGCAGCATTTGCCGCATTTTTTGCAGACTTTTCCAGAGCTTCCTCTGATTTCTTGTACGCCACAAATTCTTCCCAGTAGTCCTTTATCTTCTCATACCCTTTATCGAAGTCTGGAGTCTTATTTTTCTTGACAAACAGTTTGTTCAATCTTTTCTTCCAGTTCTTGAATAGCTCGGCCATCTTCTTAAGTGCCCAGTCCTTGACTTTTTGCTCCATGATTTTCCGGGCAATCTTTTCTGCCTCATCTGGATCCTCCTCATCTGAATCCACCTCTGGCGCCGGCAGGGTGAAATTAACCATGAGCTTTCTCCAAAGTCTTTCTTTGCCCTCATCGCTGACATATAGCTGTCCTTTCTCGTTTGGCCGATGCCATTCTCGAACGGTGATCGGGATGAAGTCCCTAACAAGAACTCCGCATTGCTTTACCATTTTATTTTTAACACCAGGGGGAGCAGTCGGTGTGCCGTCTTCAGCGACTCTTTCGATCGTGTACCTTTCTTGGTCGCCCAACTTTTTGGCTGGGCCTCGTTTTGTCCTTACAGAAGATTTGCTCGATCCGGAGGGCTAAAAGAAGAAAGAGCGTTAATATATGTATATATACATCAGAGACTTAATTAATACAATCTTCGGCTTCATTAATATATGTATATGCACCTCGCCGGAGTTTGCAACATTTAATGTTCCACCGGAGCCTTCGGCTTCTCCCTCGTCGGCTTCTCCCTCGCTGACTTCTCCCTCACCCCGGCCGTCGGGTTCTACCTCACCGGAGCCGTCTCTTCGGTTGAGAGACTCATCTCCCTCACCGGAGTTGTTCAAAAACTCCGTGGTGACATCGACAATATCTTCCGGCCCGCGGATTATATCCTGGAGGATATTTTCCTGATCTTCGTCTCGTTCCATAGTTTCTGCAAATTAAGAACAATGCACAAAACTTTAGTTGGGTAACTTGTTCCATATGTCAAGATACATCTACAATATCATCTCATTTGCAAGAACAAATTAGAAACTTCATATGCTGCCGTATCGTAAACCCGTAAACTCGTAAACTCGTATCGTAAACCCGTAAACTCGTTAACTCGTATCGTAAACCCGTAAACTCGTATCGTAAACCCGTAAACTCGTAAACTCGTGTCGTAAACCCGTAAACTCGTAAACTCGTATCGTAAACCCGTAAACTCGTACCGTAAACCCGTAAACTCGTAAACTCGTATCGTAAACCCGTAAACTCGTATCGTAAACCCGTAAACTCGTTAACTCGTATCATAAACCCGTAAACTCGTTAACTCGTATCGTAAACTCGTAAGGTCGGAACGAAATTGTTTCCCTAACACAAAAAATCCTAAGTGTTTGAATTTCTAAACCTAAACAAAAAATCCTTTAATTCATACATTCATATATTCATACAATTAAAAAATAGCAATTTCTTCTAAACCCTCACCGAGAGGGGGCGGCGCGAGTGGGGGCGTGGAGGCCGGCCGGCTTCGGGCTCTTCACGTACTGCCGCACTGCAATGTCACTGCAAATTTTTAAACAAAATTGCTAAGTTTCAAAATTGCCAAGTTTCAAAATTTCATTGCAACTAAAAACAAAATTGCTAAGTTTCAAATTTGCTAAAACTAACTAAAACAGTAGCTAAATTCTTATACACAATTTTATCAAATTCTATCTAAAATTCTATCTAAAAATTCTATCTAAAATTAAGTCTATCTAAAATTTAAAATATTTTCTATCTAAAATTTTAAACAACTATCTAAAATTCAACAATTTTAAACAACTATCTAAAATTCAACAATTTTAAACAACACTAACAAATTCTATCTAAAAAAATTCTATCAAATTGTAAACAACACTAACAATTTTAAACAACTATCTAAACAACTATCTAAAAATTCTGTGTGTTGAGCAAATTTGCTACAAATTTGTACTCCTAAAATAATAAACCGCTGATGTCATGCTGACGTCAGCAATGGTGCTACGGCTCGGTGTTGAGCACGAGAGGGAGGGCGTGGGCGCCGCGGCGATCACCTAGAGCAGGAGCAGGCCAATGCCAGTGGAGAGGGAAGGGGCGGGCGCGGCGGAGGCCAGGAGCAGGCCGCCGGCGACGGGAGAGGCGCGACGGCGCGGGGGGCGCGGCGGAGGGCAGGGGGGCGCGATGGGAGGGCCGCCGGAGCAGGGGCGCGCGACGGCGGGGGCCGCCGGAAAAACGAGCAGGGCTTCGCCGGAAAAACGAGCAGGGCTTCGCCGGCGTGCACGGGCTCCTCCTTCCTCTGGTCCTTAGGCGTTTCTGCGAACTGAATCGGGGAAGGAGAAGGGGAAGCAGTTAAGTAGCAGGGGGTCTTTGGTCCCGGTTGCTCGCAAGAACCGGGACCAATGCCTCTTTGGTCCCGGTTCTTTCCAGCAACCGGGACCAAAGAGTGGGCAGATCAAGCGCGGCATCCACGGACTCATTGGTCCCGGTTCTTGGTAGAAACCGGGACCAAAGAGTCCTTTTTCAAAATTATTTCGAACTTTTCAGTTCTGAAATTTTGTTCCCGCCTTTTTTATTCTTATTTAGGTGTTTGGATATGAATTTCAAATGGTTTTGAATCTGAAAAGACTTTCAACATGAAAAGTTTTTAAATTTGAATAAATAATCCAAAACCATTTTCTGTTTTCTAAAATAATTATTCTAACTATACAAACTATTAACCATTTTGCCATTTTCAATTAAAAATGCATTAACTTTATTGCATATTTTGAATTGACAAAACTTTCAACATGAAAAGTGTTTGAATTTGTATAAATAATCCAAAATCAATTTTACATTATTATTGTCATTTTCAATTTAATATGGATAAATTCATATCTTTAAATCCGTAAGTCGAAACTCGACTAATAATACGTATAAATCGATAAAAATTGATTAAGTAAGATTTATGATTAAGTAATAATAATTATTAATTCAGTTAATTCTATTTTTGGTGTTGTAAAATCCCATGGCAAGCAGAAGTAAATGCAGAACAATTTCAGAAAACCTATATTTGTAAGATGAATGTTTGGTGTTGTAAAATGCAGAAGAAAGCTGATAAAAATTATTAATTCATTTATCTTAATGCATTACATAAAAGGTTTAATACATTATTACACATGATACAATGTCTCACAAGCGCTTGAAAGAAACACACCCCTGATCCAACATCACCAACATTATTCTACATAAACGGACTTGCTGGCTCGAAGGCCGTAGGATTAGGGGGAACGGCGGGAGGAGCCAGCCCCGTGGGCGGCCGCCCGGTTCTCGCGCGCACGTTTGCGGCGGAGGGCAAGATCCATGGAGGATGAGTCTTTCAGCGCCCAATCCAGATCGGAAGCCTCCTTCGCCTTGAGCTGGTAGGAAGTCTTGGCTCGCTGGACAGGGTAGTCGCGGACAGACTGGAAGGAGGCTTCCATGGCCTCCTGTATCTGCAACCCACAACCTTCTTCCCCGTCGTCGCTCCAGTCGAAGTCGTCGTCCTCCTCCTCCTCCGCGGGAGGAGCGGCGGCGCCTGGTGGAGGTGCAGCGGCGCCAGGTGGAGGTGCGGCGGCACCTGGTGGAGCAGGAGGCCGGTAGCTGGGCATTCCTCTCCACGCCGGGCTCGTGGGCATACGGCGGGATAGACTCCCGCGGTTGCGCCCAAGCGCGCTCTGCCGAGCACGCTCGACCTCGTCCAGAAGGCGCTGCGGCGGGCGTGGCGGATCCATCTCGTGGAGACGATGCGTTCGTGGCTAGGAATGGTGGATTAGGGTTTACCCCGTCGGCGACAATATATAAAGACCTCCAGGGCAGCGCTGGGGGAGGACACGTGCCCAGGGAAGCGCTGGGGGAGGACACGTGTCGTGACCGCAAAGCCCGTCTTTAGTCCCGGTTGGTGTTACCAACCGGGACTAAAGAAGCACACAGATCGTGTGTTTCTTTCAATCGCTTGTGAGCCGTTGGATCAGGGGTGTGTTTCTTTTGAGGGATTGTGAGCTGTTGGATCAGCAGTATCACGACCACTTCGTGAGCCACATGACCCGGTTGGTGTTACCAACCGGGACTAAAGAAGCACACGGATCGTGTGTTTCTTTCAAGCGCTTGTGAGCCGTTGGATCAGGGGTGTGTTTCTTTTGAGGGATTGTGAGCTGTTGGATCAGCAGTATCACGACCACTTCGTGAGCCACATGACCCGGTTGGTGTTACCAACCGGGACTAAAGAAGCACACGGATCGTGTGTTTCTTTCAAGCGCTTGTGAGACGTTGGATCAGGGGTGTGTTTCTTTTGAGGGATTGTGAGCTGTTGGATCAGCAGTATCACGACCACTTCGTGAGCCACATGACCCGGTTGGTGTTACCAACCGGGACTAAAGAAGCACACGTACCCTATATATAGCCGCCCTCCTCAGACAAGTTACTCACTCACACAAAACATTCCAGCGTCACTCGGAGAGGCATCTTTGGGCAACCAGCGGCAAGACGTCTCTGATGACCTGCGACCGTTCCAAACGGTTGCAGATCATCAGAGACGTCTTGCCGGACGGTTGTAGATCATCAGAGACGTCTTACCGCTGCTTGGATCGAAGTGGCGCTCAAACTCACGAGCCACCGTCGGGCTGTATGCAGGGGGAACTGTGTTTGGACGGGAGGTGTGGGAGCCGACAACCACCTACCACGCGTGTTTCACCACATAAAGGTTTAATACATTACTACACATCACATAAAGGTTTAATACATTACATTGATTTACATAAAAGCCATGAACCCTTCTTCGCGTATGTCCCTGGCCTATGATCGCTTCAGCCGTAACCATGGAGCATCTTCATTATTTAACGGGATGCTTGGGTCAGTTCTCACTGTGAAGGGCGGAATTTCATCAAACTTATCATAATCTGCTGACATGTCTGTCTTGTCCTCGACTCCCACGATGTTTCTTTTCCCTGAAAGAACTACGTGACGCTTTGGCTCATCGTCTGATGTATTCGTTTGCTTGTTTTTTCTTTTTTTCGGTCTGGAGGACATGTCCTTCACATAGAAAACCTGAGCCACATCATTGGCTAGGACGAATGGTTCGTTCTTGTAACAACCAAGATTCTTGAGATCCACTGTTGTCATCCCGTACAGCTGGTCTACCTTTATCCCTTCTCCATTCATGTTGACCCAACTGCACCGAAACAAAGGGACCTTAAAAGTAGGTCCATAGTCAAGTTCCCATATCTCCTCTATGCGACCATAGTATGTGTCCTTTTGCCCATCGTCGTTTGTTGCATCAAAGCGGACACCACTGTTCTGGTTGGTGCTCTTTTTATCTTGGGCGATCGTGTAAAATGTATTCCCATTTATCTCGTACCCTTGGAAATTCAATACAGTCGAAGATGGTGACGCGGCCAACAAGTAGAGCTGTTCTCCGACAGTGGTGTCATTCATGAGCTGTAATCGCAACCAACTGCCGAAGGTCTCCATGTGTTTTTCTTTAATCCAGGAGTCATCCTTCCCCGGGTTCTTGGAGCGTACATAATTCTTGTGTTCCTCGATATACGGAGCCACGAAGGTGGAACTTTGTAGAACTGTGTAGTGTGCTTGAGTTAAAGAATGCCCGTCCCTACATATCAGTGCTTTCTTTCCTAGCGTGCCTTTTCCACTCAGTCTCCCCTCATGCCGCGATTCAGGAACACCAATCGGCTTAAGGTCAGGAATAAAGTCAACACAGAACTCAATGACCTCTTCTGTTCCATAGCCCCTTGAGATGCTTCCTTCTGGCCTAGCACGGTTATGAACATATTTCTTCAAGACTCCCATGAACCTCTCGAAGGGGAACATATTGTGTAGAAATACAGGACCGAGAATGGCAATCTCGTCGCGTAGGTGAACCAGGAGATGCGTCATAATATTGAAGAATGATGGGGGGAACACCAACTCGAAGCTGACAAGACATTGGACCACAGCCTTCTGTAAACTTGGTAGAGTTACTGGATCGATGACCTTCTGAGATATTGCATTGAGGAATGCACATAGCTTCACAATGGGTACTCGAACATTTTCCGGAAGAAGCCCCCTCAATGCAACCGGAAGCAACTGCGTCATAATCACGTGGCAATCATGAGACTTCAGGTTCTGGAATTTTTTCTTTGCCATATTTATTATTCCCTTTATATTTGACGAGAAGCCAGCCGGGACCTTGATACTGCTCAGGCATTCAAAAAATATTTCCTTCTCTGCTTTGGTAAGAGCGTATCTGCTTAAGTATTGACGCCCTTTATCCGTCTGCTTGTTGTATGGGTCTTTCATACGTTGCTGGTCTGCCCGTGCTTCCGGTGTATCTTTTGTCTTCCCATACACGCCCAGGAAGCCTAGCAGGTTCACGCAAAGATTCTTCGTCACGTGCATCACGTCGATTGAAGACCGGACCTCTAGGACTTTCCAATAGGGTAGCTCCCAGAATATAGAGCACTTCTTCCATATGGGTACGTGGTTGTCAGCGTCATTCGGAACAGATAGACTGCCAGGACCCTTTCCAAAGATTACTTCTAAATCCTTGACCATGTCATATATAACATCACCATCAGGGAGGTTAGGCTTCTTCCGGCGATCTGCCTCACCGTTGAAATGCTTGCCGGGCTTTCTTACGGCATGACCGTTCGGAAGAAATCGACGATGCCCCAGGTACACATTCTTGTTTCCCAAATGTATACTTTCAGTCTTATCTAAACAGTGCGTGCATGCATTGTATCCCTTGTTTGACTGTCCTGAAATGTTACTAAGAGCAGGCCAATCATTGATGGTTACGAACAGCAACGCTCGTAGGTCAAATTCCTGTTGTTTGTGCTCATCCCACACACGTACACCTGGTTCGGACCACAACTGCAAAAGTTCATCAACTAATGGCCGTAGGTACACATCAATGTCGTTGCCGGGTTGCTTCGGGCCTTGGATGAGCACTGGCATCATAATGAACTTCCGCTTCATGCACAACCAAGGAGGAAGGTTGTAGATACATAGAGTCACGGGCCAAGTGCTATGACTGGAGCTCTGCTCCCCAAAAGGATTAAAGCCATCTGTACTTAGACCAAATCTTAAGTTCCTTGCGTCATCTGAAAATGTCGGGAACTCTCTGTCGATTTTTCTCCACTGGGACCCATCGGCGGGGTGTCTCAACTTCCCGTCTTTCTTACGCTCTTCTTTGTGCCATCGCAACAACCTGGCATGCTCTTTGTTTCTGAACAGACGTTTCAACCGTGGTATTATAGGAGCATACCACATCACCTTAGCAGGAACCCTCTTCCGGGGGGGCTCGTCATCGCCCTCAACATCACCAGGGTCATCTTGTCTTATCTTGTACCGCAGTGCATTGCATACCGGGCATTTATCCATGTTCTCGTACTCACCGCGGTACAGGATGCAGTCATTAATGCATGCATGTATCTTCTGCACATCTAATCCTAGAGGGCAGATAGCCTTCTTTGCTTCGTATGTAGTCTCGGGCAATTCGTTATCCTTTGGAAGCTTCGGCTTCATTATTTTCAGTAACTTCTCAAATCCCTTGTCAGAACAACCAGTCTCTGCCTTCCATTTCAGCAGTTCCAGTGTGGTACCGAGCTTTGTGCTGCCATCTTCGCAGTTTGGGTACAGCAACTTTTTGTGATCCTCAAGCATGGCCTCCAACTTTAGCTTCTCCTTTTCTGTATCGCATTCTCGCTTTGCATCAGAAATGACCCCACCAAGACCATCAGCGGGCTCATCTGATGCCCGATGTTCACCTCTTTCTTCTTCAACGTCTTCCATAACAGTATCACCGCATTCCTCAGGGAACATAGGATAGTTGTCATCATCCTCCTCTTCTTCATTGTCTTCCATCGTAACCCCTCTTTCTCCGTGCTTGGTCCAACAATTATAGCTGGGCATGAAACCTTTCCGAATCACGTGGTCTTGAATGGTTCTCGGGTCAGAGTACTCCCTGACGTTCCGACACTTCTCACATGGACAAGGCATAAAATTATTCACTTTGTTTGCCTCAGCCACATCGAGAAATTTATGCAGGCCTGCAATAAACTCGGAACTGCGTCGTTCGCCGTACATCCATCGCATCCGTGCATCCATCTGCATCATATATATAATTAAGTTTATCAAATACCATTACAATAACATCTTGAATAGTGAAATGACCACCGTACATCGACACGTGCAATATTTCTGTATCAATTACAGACGAAAAGGATAAAGTTGCTAACCTCGGTGCGGGTCGGGCATTTCATCGAACACATCTTGTGCGTGGCAAAGAGAAAAAAAACTAGCACCCCCACTTCCCACCAATCCAGGAAAAAAAAACAGAGGAGAGAGGGGGGTGGGGGCAACAATATATAGGCAGGGGAGGGGTATTGGTCCCGGTTCTTGGCACGAACCGGGACCAAAGCTCCGCGGCATGCCACGTGGTCCGGCTCTGGAGCTTTGGTCCCGGTTCTTGGCATGAACCGGGACCAATGCCCCCAACCGAACCGGGACCATTGCCCCACGGGGCCCTGGCAGCTCGAACCGGGACCAGTGCCAGGCACTGGTCCCGGTTTTTGCCTGAACCGGGGCTAATGGCAAAACAGTACTCCGGACCAAAAGTCCTTTTTCTACTAGTGTACATCTCGATCGTGTAGTGTAGGCATCTCCAGATCCTTATAAATAGGCCTCCACATGCAATTACAATGTTGCAGAGAGCACAGCAGCACTACTCAAGAAATCGATAGACACCATGAGTAAGCTCGCCGTCCTCGTCGTCGCGTCGTGCTTGGCTGCGCCGCAAGCACATGGCCGCGACCTCTCGACTCCGCACGCCGTACGCATGGAGTTGCTCCGCCACAACGACACCGCCGTCGTTGCCCCCAGCAACTGGAGGGTGTGCAATGTCAAGCTCGAGGTCAAGACAGGGGACTACTGGCGCTCCGGCACGGACTCGTCGATAGGGTTCAACCTGACTGACGAGAGTACTGACGAGTCCCACAAATTCTTTTTTTTTAGAACGCAGTACAACACAAACGTTCACAAATACGCACGTACACTCACCCCTATGAACGCACGCACGCACACCCTACCCCTATGAGCACCTCTGAAGGACTGAGCCGGCAGATCTTGAGATTGACGAAGTCACCACAGGCGCCTCGCTGTTGACGGGCACGTCACCTACCACTGAAAGAATAGCGCCGGATAAACCTGGAATAAATTCAGGTAAATGCAAACGTCCATGTCAAGTTTAGGACTTGAACTTGGGTGGGCTGGTTCCACCATAGAAAACCCAACCATCAGAGTCAAGCTCCGTTTGCGACGAGTCCCACAAATCTTTTTTTTTTTTTTTTTTTTGAGATTTCCAAGACTTAGTACATCTGTAGTATCTGAACTCACGCACAACGCACTCCCACACACACAACACCACACACACGCCACCTGTGCGCAAGCTAGACCTAACCAGACTATACTAAGACTATGAGCCTTCCGCGAGCTTAGAACTTCCGGGAAACCCCTGCGGTGGTGGGCACACCACAATACCAGTGTCGAACCGCGGTGGAAATGGCTCAGTGCAACACTGTTCACAGTGAACACTGTTCACGTGAACAGTGCCGCACGGGTGAGGCACCCGAAACTCGCTCCCGCTGGGAGTCGAGCTCGGGCCGGTCGGTTGGCCACTGCCGAACCTGACCAACGCGCCACAGCGCGTCCTCACAAATCGATGTTGGTGCTAGTAAATATTTCGAGACGGGCCACCTACACGAGTTCGACTTCAGTGGCTACACTCGCAAGTTCAGGCCGTGCATCCTGGAAATCGGCACCGACGGCTCCGGCGCTTCGCCCGACTGGTTCTGCGTCTACGTCCAGGTCACCACGACCTGGATGCAGATCACGGAGTACCAGATGCGCTTCACCGTGAACAAGTGGATTGGACCAAACACTTCATCAACAACTGCGCCAATCATGCGTCCATGGCGGTAGCGTCTTAAGCTTGCGTCCATGGCGGTAGCGTCTTAAGCTTGTGTCCGTCTGGCCCAGAAGCTAATTAAGCTTGCATGTGTCCGCCCGGGCCGGTAATGGTGAATATTACAGTAAAATCGGCCGACGCATGTCATGTAGCCGACCGATCTAGCCCCTATCAGCTGTTTGGAGTCCTTTTGTTCGTATGAGGAAGAAAAAAACAGATACATATATACATGTTGGTGCATGTAGAGGGAGGAAGTGAGTGTGGTTTCTCTAATGTAAGTTAACCTGACATGTGAGATGGCTTCGTGCGTGCATAACTGTAACTACTGTTTCGAGAGATGTGTGCAGTGCAGGCGTATTTTCGCAACTTTCGGCCTAAACTACACAAAGTGAGTGAATTAGGAAGTTTTGAGCTCATTTTTCCTAGCTGTTTGTAAGTTCTCATATTTTCGCAACTTTCGGCCTAAATTGAATCAAATTTTCAAAAAATTGAAAACAACTACAGTGGTTATTCTTGTCAGTAAAATTATACTAAACTACTACTACCTCTGTTCTTAAATATAGAACGTTAGGAGTTTAAATTTAACTCCCAAAACGTGTTATATTTAGGAAAAGAGTTAGTAGAATTTTTCAGAATTATTAAAATAGTTTTTTATTAAATTTCGGCCTAAAGTCATGAAAAATACGTTAAAACTTGGTTTGGTTCAAGTTTGATCCAGATCTAGCCTGGTCTGTAGAAAAGATGGGAGAAAATCGGAGAGCAACTGTTCCGAACGAAAATATGATGTTCTGATTCTCTAAAGCTAGTTACACTAATAAGACCATGCACTATGTGTGAAAAAAGCGAACCAAATAGGTGTATGAGTCGATTCCACACATAGCGGGGCATCGATTCAATTCTTCTGACACCAAAAGCGAACCACCTTGTTGGTTCGACTCATGGCGATAGAAAAGAATTTTTTTTTGCATTGCATGGCTTGTCCGCATGCAGCAATAGGGAGGAGAGATGAAAGCTTTTCCTCTCACCAGGGCCCCATGGCTGCAGTTGATGTGGTTCAGTACATAGTGGACAATTACCTAGTGATTCAATTCTGATAGATTTTTCCATTGAATCGACGCTACATAGTGCATGGCCTAAGTTGTCAATTTCTGGTAAAATTTCTTTTGGACGGTTTTGTGAAACCCTGAGATAATACTAATGGTTTTATGATATTTGCTCTTACCTCCTACAAACTTGGCTTCCCTCAAAAAAAAAAGGAAAAATCTATATGATTGCGCCGCACCCACATCCGTCGTGTGAGGCGGCAATTTGTATGCGGCTTTCCCCATAGGAGAGTACATGCATGCATAGAGGATGTGCCACCTAATGGATGACATCATCCCTTTAATTGCTACATGAAAAAACAAAAAATGATTTACATTCTAAATCGTTATTCTGATGAGCGATGTGTTTTCAGTTCGTCTGAGGGATTTAAAATTAGATCCCATATGTTATGTTTCGGAAAAAAATCACCGCACTAGTTGGTAGACTACATTACCATAATTACCTGATTAGCAAGAAACAATTAGGCACGATAATTTGCACGGTAACGTTTTACACATTTTTAGACATCGCGATGATCTCCACAGTTAGAGAGCGGGCTTGAACTATGCCCGACAACTCATTCAACAAAAAATAGTAACATGCAATATTTCATCGGTATAAAATGATGTATAGTAAACTGCCAGACAAGTTATTTTTAATACGGCAACTAGGTAGCTCATAATTTTGCAAGTATGTGACAACAATCTGACAATAAGTGACGAATAAGTTTTTAATACGGCAACTAAGTAAGTGCACAATATGACAATTATAGGATAATATATCCTGACAAATACCGGTAAACAAGTTAGTTTTTAATCTAATAACTAAGTAGTGAACAATCTGATAACTACTGAAGTTGAAACATACCAACATGAGATTTAGTTTCAAATATCTCGTTAATAAAATTTAAATTGAGATAGACTTTTTAAAATCTGGAAATCAAAGTAATCATTGATTACGTTAAGACTGTATTTTGTACATAACAGTTTAAGAGATAATTTAAAAAAACTCGAAATCAAAGTAATCATCAATTACGTTAATCATCAATTACGTAGAGATAAGACAGATAGAGGAAATTGCAAGAACCAGCAACTCTCGGGGCAGTTGTTGCACAAACCAGCGACTCTAGTTTGTTGTTGCACAGACCAGCAACTCTACGTCTAATCCATTGCAAGGAGCCTAATGATTACATCAAACTGCCTAACAACACACCAAGGAAAAATTGACAGCAACTTCACATAACGAGATGTTGCAAACAGAGTAATATGAATTTCATCCAATTTACATAGGGCATGGTATCTATTGCAATCAAACATGTGTCCCGTGGCACATAGATTACATGGAGTTATGTGTCTCTCGGCACATACAAACATACCAAATTTGTGCCTCCTCGCACCAACACATCACAAAAAGGGATTTTGCACCATAATTACGCCTAGTACTACACATCATTCTTCTTGCCGATTCAGAGCTTCGAGACCTGGAGTGAAATAGCTATATATTCTAGAGTTTAGATACCCTCCTTCCCTTTGTTGTCCATGTGGAGGCGCATGTGTTGGAGCGCCATGTCTTGGTGGAATCCATGGTGCACGTGGTGGAGCTTGAGATTGGGGCATTGGAGGGATACTTGTTTGCCTTGTACCAGTTGCTGCACTTGAAGGATGCGTTGTAGATGAAGTTGGCTGTGCATTTAAACTTGGAGGCACAAAAGGACTAGGAAACCGTCGATTGCTCTACACAAGATTAAAAAAAGCAACAAAAACATATAAGGCAAGCATGAAAAGTATAAAAGTATATAAGGCAAGCAGGATAAAGCAAGAAATGGACTAGGATACCTTGTGCTGCTGTTTTCTCACAAGAAGGTGGGATTTCAATGGCACGGTGCAAGTGGTGTATCTGTGACCTTTCAGCTTGCAGTTTGAGCATGTTATGGATGCCACATGCCCACTACTATTATGTGTTGTCTCGGTTGGACCTAGTCTCCTTTCTTCTTTTTCCTTCCAGGTTGCCTAGTGAAAATTGGAGGCTCTATGTCCGGGCTATCAGTTTTGGTCCAGTCATGCTGCCCTGGCACTGGGAAGATTATCTCCTGGTAAGCCTTTTGATAGCATGGCTTCTTGAAAAAAATCTGAAACATGGACTTCTGGGTGGTCATGGCGCCTCGCATATATAGCAGATATTGCATGTTTACAAGGCATTCCTGTGAATTGCCATTTGAAACAGCCACAAGTTTGTTTCTCTAGATCAACAACAAAGGTCTCGTGGCCAATCCTTGAAACCTGCCATAGCACATTTGTAGAAGGCACTGATTGGCACCACCTGGCAGCTCTCTTCTCTATCTCAAGTTTCTCATCATAGTGAGGAGCTATTTCCCATTGTCCATTAGCAGCACCATTTCTATTGTTTGCATATCTAGCCATGAGTTTCACTCTGATTTGTTCTATCATAGTATGAATAGGCTTGTCCCTTTGTTCTAGTATGTAGTTGTTAAAAACTTCACTAATATTGTTGACCATGAGATCAGTTTTGCATGTGGTATCCATTGCATGTCTAGCCCAATGTTTAAGAATTTACTTAGCCACTTCCAAGCATCTTCACTATCTTCTCTAATTTTTTGCATTGCAGCTATGTGATCATTCTTTGTAAAGGCATAAGCAGCAGAATCTACTAGTTTCTTGAGATCCCCTCCCCTAAAACCAGCTAACTGAAAGTTTGCATAAATGTGATCCTCCATTCTTCTGCCTCGACAAATTGTTCCGCTTGCACTTGGTGATCCTCCATGTTACCATCCACCTGACTATGCACACAATGTACAAAGTTGACACTCTCACTAGTAGGGAACTGCCTTTATGTGGATCACTTTTTGTGGCGCACCAAGAAGCCATGCGCCACAAAAAAACAATTGTGGCGCACCAGGCCACATGCGCCACAGAAATGTCACTTTCTGTGACACACCTTGCCATGTGCGCCACAGAATGTGACTTTCTGTGGCGCATGGGGAGTGTGCGCCACAGAAATGTGACTTTCTGTGGCGCACATGGCCTGGTGCGCCACAGAAAGTGACATTTCTGTGGCGCATGTAGCCTGGTGCGCCACAGTCAATTTCTGTGGCGCATGGAGGTGGGTGCGCCACAGAAAGTCACAATTCTGTGGCGCATGAAGGTGGGTGCGCCACAATTTTTTTCCCTCTCACGCATGCCTACCCCCCCCCCGTGGATCGCCTTTTCAGTCCTGTAAACAAGAAAAGAAAATGATAAAAATTTCAAAAAATAAAATCCTTTGACATGTAGTTAGGTTTGAGTGTCTAGTTGGTATAGAAATTTAACCTTTTCTGCAAAAAACGAAAAACAAATATTGACACGGCCATAACTTTTGCATACGACGTCGAAAAAATACGTTTAATATACCCAAAAAATCATGAGAAAAAAGGAGTTCGATTTCTCGGGTTTATCCGGTGAACTTTTCTTAGATTCGGGAAATTCGAAAAGAGTAAAAAGTTATTTAAAAAGAAGATTTTTTTCTACAAAATCAAAAAAAAATTGAAAAAAAAATTCTGTGGCGCACGATGGTTGGTGCGCTACAGAATTGTTGGGCGGGATTCGAAATTTGAATCCCGCGACGGCGCCCTTCTCTTCTTCGTCTTCTTTCTCCTTCTCTCCTTTCACTTCTCTTCCACTTCTCCTCTCCTTCTCCTCCACTTCTCCTCTCCCCTTCTCTCCTCTACCTCTACTTCAACTCAACTCCGGCGACCTTCTCCTCCTCTCCTACTCCACCAACTCCGGCGACCTCCTCCTCCACCAACTCCGGCGACCTTCTCCTCCTCCTCCACCAACTCCGGCGACCTTCTCCTCCACCAACTCCGGCGACCTTCTCCTCCTCCTCCACCAACTCCGGCGACCTTCTCCTCCTCCTCCTCCTCCACCAACTCCGGCGACCTCCTCCTCCTCCACCAACTCCGGCGACCTCCTCCTCCTCCACCAACTCCGGCGACTCTCCTCCACCACCTCCGGTGACCCCCATCCTCCACCCACCACCGACCAAGACACCTACGGCCATGGCCACGGGCACCACGGTCTCCGACGAGCTCCTGGCAAATTCCGGCAAAATTTCGAAATTTCGACGAAATTCCGGCGGCCAGATCTAGATCCTCTAGATCCAGATCTAGATCTGGCCGACCTTTTTTTGAAATTCAAAAAAACTTTTGTGGCGCATGGTAGTGGGGTGCGCCACAGAAATATTTCTGTGGCGCATGCATTTGGGGGTGTCTCTTGTGTACCAGCAATCAAAGAAACCATAGACCTCCCCATCCAAGCTTCATCAGCCAACCTACAAATAGATTTGACATCAATTATTGAATCAGACATATCAATGGTACATCACAGCTCACCAATTTGAACATGTCAATGGCACATATCAGTATGAACTAGGGTTCTTCTGCCAACCATAAACCCAAACGAAAATCAAGATTAATTGGAAATGTGAGTGGGCTTAGCAGGGGACTTACTGCGTGAAGGAGATTGGATCTTCGGATTCAATCGTCGACGTCCTTGTCAACGGCTGCCCGCCGTATTCTCCGTCCCCATCGCCTCGGGGTGGCTCACCAATGAGGCCGCCGCCGCCTGGATAGAAACGGAGCAGATCGTGGTCTCCTGGCCCGGATCGACCACGCTCATCGCCCCTGTCGCCGACAGTACGCCGCCGCCTCCGTCCCCAACACATCCGGCTGATCGCATCTAGCCGCCGCCGGGTGGGAAGAAAGGAAGAAGACCGAGGAATCCTTGCTCAGATCGATCATGTGGAGAAGACCTCGTCGTCGGCAGCCCACCACCGCCACCCTCCCGTCGGCTCCCGGTGGCCGCATCGGGCCGCCGCCTGCTGGATAGAAGAGAAACAGAGACGCTCGTTCGGCTTGTTCCCAGCCCGAGCGGTCTCTTTTTTCCTTAGCCACGCTATGGGCACACCCAATGCCACGGTGGCAGCCAGTTCAATTTATTTGGTGGGCCACTTTTGTCAGATACGCTATTAAAATCATGCAATATTTCATTAGAGGGCCTGCAATGGATTAGACGTAGAGTCACTGGTCTGTGCAACACAAACTAGAGTCACTGGTTTGTGCAACGAATGCCCCGAGAGTTGCTGGTTTGTGCAATTTCCTCAGACAGATAGGGAGGGTGACACAGCTCGGGTCCACATAGGTGCGGTGCCGTGTGTCCAATGATTATACTCCTCGGACGCACGGGCACGGTCAATCTCCACAGTAAGCGACGTCCGTTCTCGGCGCCTCCGACGGACAACCCTCGCTACCTCCTCGTCATGCCGAGAGCTCCGCGCCTCGCCGGCGCCGCCGTTCTCCCATCCTCTTCCTCCTCCTCCTCCCGGCGGAGGCCGTCCCCTTCGTTGTCCTGCACGGTTAGTCCCGCTTCAGTTTACTTCACTTCAGTTCCATCCATGGCGGCGTGTTCGTTCCCTTCCCTGTCCTAGGAAAGATAATGATTGGCTCGCGCTTCGGTGGAGCAGGGATAGGGGACCAGTGCGCCAACCGCGGCGTCGCCCAGTTCACCCAGCTTCTCGCCGACTGGTCCGCCGCCGACGGCCACTGCCTGTAATGCATCCATCTTCTACGCCCTTTTTTTCCCACCTACAGTTTGACTTTTAGTAACTTCTGTTGATAGATGCAATGGCCTTTTCTCAGAGAAATTGGTAGCGGAACATTGGACTCTTGGGTGATGCCTCTTCAACAACAGGTTGGCTTGACTTTTCTAGTTAACTTACAATTTTATCTTACGTATATAATAATAATCAGGAGTCTTGTTTGCCATCATAACTGCTTTTCGATCCACTCACATGTTTTCCCCTTTACATGTCAACAGGCTGATGTCATTTGCAAGCAGGTGATTTGGCACTTTGGGTAATGTCTTCCTTGGCTGTATGGTGAGTACATAATTTATCGGTGGGAATTTGTTTTCTTCAGGTAAAGGAGATGAAAGAGCTAAGCGGCGGCTACAACATTGTCGGTCTCTCTCAGGTATGCTCATGTGCTGCCGTTTTGTTCAAGGTCTTTGGCATTATCTTCTAGAACACAATCTAGCAAACGTTGCTGTCTTGCTAAATCATTTACTCAAGAGAACTAATAGAACTCAAGCATTGCGATAAAAAGGAAATAATATAAGATGATGAACTTTATGGTTTAACTTTTAGTTTGTATAGAACTAATATTTTCCTACCTCATAGCTTTTACAAACAGAATGCAATAGAAAGTGGTGGGAAATGCTTTTTTCTGTGCGTGCGTATGATTGGGTGGAGTAGTTTGTCAGCTAAATCTTGATTATTATGCTGATTCTGCTGTAGTTTGTTCCATTCTTTTACTAAGCCTTGCCTCCTCGCAATGTCCTTCCACAGGGGAACCTGATTGGTCGGGCAGTAGTCGAGTATTGTGATGATGGACCACCGGTGAGTTCCTCTGAAATGGTACAAGGCATAATCCAACTAGTATTTCGTCTCACTCGCTTTATGTGTTCGGATACTTATATATAACAGGTCAAGAATTTCATCTCACTTGCTGGGCCTCATGCTGGTACTGCTTCCGTGCCACTTTGTGGTGTAAGTTAATCTCATTACCTACAATTAGTATCTAATTTGTTATGTCAAGTTTTCAACCAACAACTCAATAACAGACTGGCAAATCATCTAAAAACGGATAGCTTTATGCTTTTTCATGGATTTGTGATGATAACTATATAGTATAAAAAAGTATTGGAGAGGTATATACTAATGGGATTCAGTATTTAAACATCCTAAATCAGCTCTTCCTAGTCTGTACCCTGAGCATTTGTGAGTTGTGACCCAAACCATGCATGCCCATCCACCTGTTTGTCTCAAAAAGGAAATATATATTGATAATCATAGGTGAGGAACATGTTTTGCTAAATCCCTTATTGTAACCATCAGTATTGTAGTTCTTTTAATATATTAATGTCTGCATGGAGTCTTGATCTTCAGTTTCCTGTATCTCCCTTCTACATAGTCTGATTACCTCCTTACATTGTATATATTTTTTTATTGCGCTAATCTCTTTCTATTTGCAGTCTGGTATTTTCTGCGTTATTGCTGATGCCCTGATTAAAATGGAGATTTATTCGGACTACGTGCAGGTTTTTATATCTTGGCTTAGTCATGTCCCAAACTCTTTCCTTCATTGTAATAGACTAATAGTCCACACTATTAACTACAACCTCCGATCGGATCGGAGGGAGTAATATACTAGACTTTCAATGTAATAACTTGAGGTGTGGTGAATTACAGGCACATCTTGCACCAAGTGGTTACCTCAAAATCCCAACTGTGAGTATTACATTACATTTCTTGAGGTCATCATCCTGATAAAGAGGAATTCACCTTTATGTTGTACTGCTGGATTTGCACTTATTTGAAATTTTAAATTGTTCGCTGTGCTGGTCAGTTTACTGTTGTTGCTCATGTACATCTGAATAATGAATTTGATCATTTTCTGTCAGGCTTGATTAACATGAGATTTGGTAACCATGTGATAACATGTTAGTTTGCTGTTCTGATTTTTTCTGTCGCTATTTGCAGAATTTTAATTTTTACTGAGTCAAGTTAATGTGTGTTTAGCTTTGAACATTTTGCTTTTGTATCAAAGAATGGAAGAAAACATTGATTGACATTTAACCATAACTCCTTGAGATAAACCAGCGCAGTATATGATGATATATTCTGAGCCACTGAAAATGTATACTGTTCTTCAGGATATGGAAGATTATTTGAAGGGATGCAAGTTTCTTCCCAAACTTAACAACGAGATACCAAGTGAAAGAAATGCTACGTACAGGGAAAGGTTCAGCAGCTTAGAGAATTTAGTGTTGATCATGGTAAGGTTGACAAAGTCTAAAATCGCATTAAGGATTGATTGGTAGCATAGTGCAATGTAAAAGTTGGCATGAGATATCAAAATGTACTCCACCTTTTCTGAGCCATTTCCCTATGCATGCAACAATAAATGCTGAATTTCATACATAGCCCCAAATACAGCACTATTTCTAACATGCACCAGAACAATAACATGACGAACACATACAACTAGTAGTACTCATTTGGTGGTTTTGTTTCACTTCAGATATTCGCAATGGAAACTGACAATTGAAGCATACATTGTTGCCCTCACAGTTTTGTTCTAATATGTTCTGCAGTTTGAGAATGATGTCGTCCTCATACCTCGGGAAACTTCGTGGTTTGGTTATTATCCTGATGGAGCATTTGATCCAGTCCTACCTCCTCAGAAGGTAGAGTTATTTTTCTTGCATGCTACTGAACCAATGATATGAGTTAGCAAGTTCATGAAGTTTTGAGGTGATTTCTGCTCACTGACCGTAGCAAGATTTTTGGTTGGTCTGCAGACAAAGCTGTATGAGGAAGACTGGATCGGTTTGAAGACTCTGGATGATGCCGGGCGAGTCAAGTTCGTGTCGGTGCCAGGAGGTCACCTGGGCATCTCCGATAGTGACATGATGAAACACATCGTGCCTTACTTGGTGGACAGACCATCTGCTTCTGATTCGCTCGTCGCCACCTGGTACGCCGTCAAGGAAGCGCTTGGGCTGGCGAAGAACGACGTCGGTGGCCTCCTCCAGTCCTCGTCCTGATGATTCATCATCCGTCCACCATCACGCCATGTATATAATACTGGATGGTGAATGCACCACATCAACTGTAAAAACAAATGACACGCGCTACACGGCATGCTCATGTCCTTATTGTTATTGGGTTGGTCACACCTTCAGGGGATGTTCTCCAGTTTTTCTTCCACTTCAACCGAATCGATTCAGTCTGAACCTAGAGAATTGGACTTCATGGCCTAGTTTCTAAACAGTGCAAAGAAATACAGCATCCAACAAGCGACCAATGCCTCTTCTGATTTGAAGTTCATTTACAGTTGTTAGATGCTGCTGCTGATGTGATCCAAATCTATCGCAAAGACCTCATTTTCATTAACCAATACCCTGATCCATAAGATTACCTTACAGCCTTACACACTCAGCAATGCTCAGCCTTCTTTTACTTTACTTTCTTATTATACACGCAACTCCACGGTAACAACAGGATGCCAACCAAGTTCCCTCTGGGAAAAATGCCAAAATTTGACGACGTGGGTCATGCCTACGCTCAGCTATCCACTCTCTGAAGCCAGATGTTGGGCACACTAGTGATTGGGAAATAAGTCAACTGCTCTTCTCTGCCGGTAAAATTTAGCTACAAGTGTTTATCCTTTCCTCCTATGTTGACGGCCCTGCTTGATGGAGCTCCAAATTCCGAAGGACAATTCTTGCGAAGATTTTCGCTTCGATCGGAGCTGTTGCCGCCGCTGCTGCCCACCGCAAGACACGGGATGCTCCAGCTTTCTGAAGTAGGCCTGCATGGTGCACAGCATGCCGACCTCCCGGGATAGTGAACTGCATCGTTAGAGACACGGGTCAGGAGAATACAGTATCACGGTAGAATCGGTAGAAACGTATCAGAAGATGAAGCACAATGGCTCTATTACAAGCAGTTCATAGGCATGAGTGGACATATTATGCATGTATGATTACTATAAATTTTCAATATACAAGAAAACCATAGAATATAAACGTATTATATGCTCAGGTTATAATTGCTGATAGGAGAATACATTATTACAGAGCCACTGAATGTTGAAACTTGATAAAGTCGCTGTATGTGTAGTTACTCGTTAGGCATGCGCCTTATGCATTAGTAAGCCAAGTTACTATAGCAAGAGAACTCTTATGAGACTCGAGGAATACTAGCTGCTGAAATGGATAAAACAGAACCAACCTGCAACAGAGCAAAAGCTGCACAAGCTCGAAGAATTGATGAAGGATTCCGAAGCGTGTCAATAAATCTAGCAATCTCAGCTCCGCTGAAGTTAAAATTAAATAAGTATCCTGTCTTTCAAATTAATATGCCATAACATTCACGATAGGAAATTAAAAGAAACAGCAACAGCTCAATGTATTATCAAATTATAACTCCCGGACAATAGTCCATACTAAGCATAGCTCAACCCATTCTCACATGATAAACAATCAAATAACAGGCCTAAGTAGTTATGTGCTCTACCAACACAGCATTTAGAAATGTCTAGAGGATCCGTTGTGTTAAGCATAACTACGTTTTTTTCACTACTGGGTGAACTCCTGAACCAAGCCAGTTCATCGGCACCTATTCTCCTTCCTGTACTAACTAAGAATCCCTAATACTGGCAGTGCCGGTCATACCAGACCTCAACTACTGAATGCTATCACCGTCAATCATGAGCAGCAAGAAAGTTTCAAAGATACTGAAAAATGAGGATCCTGGGCGTAATTTTACAAACTTCTTCTGCCTTCACCTACCTAAGTCAACATGCTAGATTTGAGACAAAATATATTTAAAGTTACTGTTTTGAACTTAATGGATTCATCCGCCTATTATAGTTAAAATATAAGAACGTCAGAATCAAATTTTGGCATGGTTTCTTAGTAAGTGAATCATCGCATTGATCCCTTTGCAATGTTAAACATGGAAAGTAGCCAGAACTCACGTTGAACTATCAAATCACATAAATATACTGAAGGGAGATTTCACAATTACCCATAATATCTTGACAAAACTTTCTTCATTTCATATTTCAGTTGAAAAAATCAAGGCAAAGCTTCAGGTCTAGATGATACTATACAATGAAATACAAAGCCAAACCTGCATCTAAGATGTCCAGCTTCTGGTATAAAAAGTGCTTCAGCAACCTGAGATAAGGCTGCTGCGCCTGAAGATGAAGCAGCCATAGAAAACATTTGCGGATCTGAAAATGTCAACACAAAGGCTTCTATATGCTTCAATGCCAACCTTCTTGCTCTCTCAAAATTTACAATTTTGCAACTACCCTCTGAGGATGTCCCAACCAATGCTACCTCATCCATTCTGCCAGTCAAACAATTCAAGATTACACCATATAAGTACATGCTTTTATTTTCCCTCTTTCTACAATATCTCAAAACCCTATGTTGAGATAAGAATATACAGAAGTTCTAGCAACATATCTGCAAGCAGATCTCGAGAGTGGAAACCATATTGTATCAATTAATACTGAGGAAAAAATAGCTCACTAGCATCAGAAAGAGGCATATATTGGAAGATACTATCCAGTGGGGAAGAGCCACACATGTCCATGACGCATTGGGTGGTACTCCCTCCGTCCCATAATGTAAGATGTTATTACAAGCAATACTTATATTGGTTGTAGTAACATCTTATGTTATGGACGGAGTATCTTCTAACTTAGTGATCTTTGCCATTGTAATGAGCTTTATACTGGCATGTAGCATCTAAAATGATTTGCTTTTCAGACATTAAACAAAGGGTGCAATCCGTAAAAGAAAATATATGGCAACTTCATGTACAAAACTTGCACATAATTCATCGAGTATTAACAAATGGGGGGAAACAACCAAACCATGGTATGTTTTGTCATAACTTGTACAGCTTAAGCAACATGAGGGGGAAGCAATGACTTAAAAACAGCGTACCTTCCATCAAACATATAAGCCAGGGTTAGAGCAGCCATGAACCGAGCCATTTTTGAACGTGACGATGAGCACAAGTGCACTAGGACAGGTACGCCGCCATTTTCAACTATGCGGAGTGAATTACAAGAATAGAAAGCAAGATTCCACAGTGCACCAGCTGCTGTCTCATGAACATCCTGTAGAAGGAGCAAGTACATAACTTGAGAAAATGAAGCTTTTCTTGTTTGCATGCTTAGCTTAGGAAGGAGGTATTAGATATCAAAGGATGCAAATCTAGACTACAGAGTGGCCTTTAGAATCACATAAGCAGCAGAGATTAGCCAATCTTAACAATTAACTAAGGGTTTCAAGATTCCAGAAAGTATGATGGCGGCGAACACTTAATCTTGACTTCACTTACAATATTGATCAAGAAAACAGCTACACAAAGTTCAGATGAAGAAAACTAGGTCAAACTGGATCACAAACTTCAAACATAGAAACTGGACAAGGATAAAGTGCACGATCATAATGCTGCTCCTAGAAGCTCAACATAGTCCTTCAACAGAAGAAGAAACTAAGCATAAAAGTATAGTGCATTGACGCAGAATATAAATTGCATAATACATCGGGTGCATAGACAAGAACACCAAATAATAGAGCATGCGATTTTTTGAGCCATGTCACTGCTCACATTGTCTTTATAAACCAAACCCCCTGGGTAGGGATGTAAATGGACACATTAATGGCGCCATATAATCCCACTTATTTCAGTCAATAGCTCAAAACGTTTTTTGTTTCCTGTCAAAATGAACTATGAACGCATTTATACGGTATTATATGGCGCCATTAATGTATCCATTTATATCCCTACCCCTGGGTGCACGAAAGATAAGCAGCACTTACTTCAATCTCCGACTGTGCCAACGCAATTAGAGGTGCAACACCTCCTTCCCTTCCGATAGCAATGCTGAGAGCACAACATGAAAATTAGCAGCAGTGATGTCATCAGGATTAGTAACTACACACTCCTGGCTAAAGAAAACACATGAAGCTAATGCCGACAGCAATTCTGAAGATAGTCTTTGCAAAATTATTCCCAGGGAAGAAGCAATAAGGTATTGACCATCATCTCTACCGACCATAATAATATAGCAACTTATTCCACTTACGGTACACAGAAATGAAGATACAACAAAATATATGCACGGTGTAAAAGTTGCATCTATTTGCATTGTATGCTTATTTTCACAACATGATCTATGTAATTCATAGCAGGGCAGCGGGCACATATGTATGCTTACCTCCGCACGTCATTTCTTCATGGCAAGCATGCATGCACATATTTTACACCCACTAAATGTGGTTGTTCATAATCAAACTAATATTTGGCCACCTGATCATACCGATATTCTAAAGGATAATTTTTCTACAAATACATTGCCATCAAATATGAACTGAATCCAAATACAACCTAAACATGTATCTGTATTCATGTGTCTTTTGTTGCAAGGAAAGACTAGTACTCAAGAGGTCAAGCCAAAACAGAAAAATATTGCACAGGCACGCGCACACACACACACACACAGAATTACAATATAAGAAATCTAAGATGATGCCATCAACTCAGTTATTCAGTTACCTGTTTGCTTCTGAAACAGATAGTCCCCACAGAGCACCTGCAGCTCTCTCCTGAAGACCGTTTGAAGCATTTAAACATTCTTGACAGAGTGAGACCTAAACAATTGATTAATTTATGTTAAGGAAAGAAATGTTTCCTATTAGAAAGCATATAAAAGGTGCTGGACCGGGTGAGGTACAATGTTAGTGCAAGGCAAGGAGACAAGCAGATAGGGAAAATTTTGTTCCATGCTTTCTCTTACGTGTTTTCTCAATTCTTCACAAAAACAAAATTACCAACATGTTTTTCCTCTTAAAACAGCTCATCGATTCTTTAATACCTTAAGTCGGCTCCGTCTTTAAGAGAGACATCACATGTATGCATAGCAAAGTAGGGCAAAAGAATAGCTAACTCGCGGTAGATGTAGCAAAGATAAAGCCATACCAGAGCTTCAACACCACCACCAGCAGCTATCGACTCACGATTTCTATCATCAAACGATAAGTTCCACAAAGCACCGGCAGCTTCTTGTCTAATTACATGCATGAACAATTGCCCAACTGTAACTTAAGATTTGTGGCAAGATTCGAGAAAGCTCTAACCTATAGTTCAAAAGCTTGGCAGGTCAGTGTCGTTTGACTAAAGCAGAACTATACCTCACGCCTTCATTTGGAGAACGTGTTAGCTGCACCAAAGCTTCAATAGCACCTGCTTCCTGACCAACGGCAGCATTATTGTTGTTATTTTCCCCATGTGCAGCTAAATTAGCTAAAGCTCGTGCAGCCTGCATGCAAAATGACACTCAGTTATCTAGGAGATAACCCAACACTGAATTAAATCAATAAAAGAAATTTGTACAGAACATGCAGTGGGAATCGCTCCTCTGGCCTCAGCAAACATAAATCAAGTAATGATAGTGCATACAGCACACAGCCCAAAATTAGTCAAAGAAGGCCAAACACATTTGCAACACGTTTTTATCAATTTTTGCAAACACCAATTATAGATTCCACCAATGAGATGAAAAGGGCAAGCATGCAACTCCATGATGCAGTCATATCGCAGTTAAATCATCCACTCATTGCTACTCTCCTTACATATCTGGCTAGTGCAGATAATAAGACCTAAATTATCAAAGGTGCAGATTCAAATGTGTCTAACTGACCGAGCATTTAATTTGCAGTGTCTGCAGAAGCTTATTTGACTGAATACAAGGGGACTAGGTTACATTTAAAATATTTGACAAAAATGGAAGATATAGAAGCATTAAAAGCAAGGTGCACATTACCTGTTCTAAAACCCCTTCAACTGTGCAGGAGCGAGCAAGTGTAACCAAGGCGTGGATGCCACCAGCCGTTGCAACCTCCAAGCTACACTTGTCATCAGCAGCCAGATTTGCAAGTGCACCAGCAGCACGCTCCTGTAAAAAGTTATAACAGCAACCACAAAAACAACACAATCATTACAAAACTGAATCGGCAGTTTTCAATGAAAGCATGTACGGTAAGACAATCCTTACAAGAACTCCAGCTCCTGCAGGCCATCGAAATATAAGATCAACCAGAATTTTTATCCCACCGGCCACTTCGATAGCCACCTGATAAGGAATTAAAATGAGTCATCATACTGAACAAGAAATGTTGAGCATAAAGCAGTCAGAAACAGCACCAAACACTCACAACCTTGTGTTCTTCTCCCACTGACAGATTCCATAGCCCCCCAGCAGCCTCTTCAGCAACCAGCCGGTTTACCGACTTAGCCATGTTAGTGAGTATGATAATACCACCCTGATCTACAACAGCTTTTGCAACCTTTGGATTCACGGATAAGTTGGCAATTGCCTACACAAACACACCAAGATTACATAAGAAACTATTGACACTTCTATATCTAGAAAATGATTGCAGGACTCAAAAAAGACAAAAACCTTTGCAGCTTCAGATTGCAGACTCTCACTGGAGCACCTTGCAAGATCCAACAAAACCGGTATGCCCCCTTCACGCATCACAGCCTCAGACCTTGCAGGGTCCACACTGGTGTTCTCATCATCAACAACAGCAAATGTTGAGAGTGTGGTGGCTGCCCGCTCCTGCACATCCTCCTGTGAGCTCTTGAGCAGGGTTAGCAGCAGCGCGGCGCCCTGGTCCAGCCAAAACTGGTTCATGCCATGCGGATTGGTCTCGGCGATCCGCAGAAAGGACTGCGACAAGACCCATTCGAGCCATGTCATGAGTTGAGCCGTCCCATTGGGCTTGCCAATGTCCTTGACAGCCATGTCTGGAAACAGTGTGGAGGCGATGGATTTAGAGGTGGTGGTGTTGATGGTGAGGACGAGCTTGCCCTTGGAGTTGGCGAAGGCAGTGGGGGTGTGCGCCTCTTCCTCCTCGAGGGAAGCGCAGTTAAGGGCACATATGAGGCTGAGGGTCGTGGAGTGTGACAAGAGCCGGGAGACGGCGCCGGGGGAGACGTCGGTGCGGGAGACGTCGAGGGCGGAGAGCGAGGGGAGCTGGGCCCAGGATGCTGAAGCCGTGGCCCACTTGATGTTGCTGCAGCCGGCGACGGAGAGGAAGCGGAGGGAGGTGCACCCTGCGAGGGCGGTTTCGTCGAGAGCGAGGCAGTCGAGGAAGGCGATGTCGTCGAGGAGGGGGCAGTGGCGCGCGAGGGCGGCCAGGGCAGAGGCGTCGACGTCGCGGAGGCCGGAGAGGCGGAGGCAGCGGAGGCGCGGGCAGCAGAGGGCGACGTGGCGGAGTGCGTCGCTGGAGATGCGGTCGAGGGGTTCGGGCCCGATGTGGAGCTCCCGGAGGTGGTGGTGGCGCGCGGCGAGGACGGCGAGCGTGGCGTCGGTGAGGTCGCGGCAGCCGGAGAGGCGGAGGGAGAGGAGGCCGGCGGCGCGGAGGAAGGGGGCGGCGTCGGCGGCGGGGCAGCCGGCGAGGCGGAGGCGGCGCAGGTGGGCGGCGCAGCGGGGGGCGAGGGAGGCGGCGGCGGGGAGGCCGAGGCGGCGGAGGTCGAGCGCGGCCCAGAGGCACGGGGAGGCGGCGAGGGACCGCCAGGCGCGGCAGGCGGCGGCGAGCGCGGCGCGGTCGCGGTAGCTGAGGAGCGCGAAGAGGTGCAGCGTGGCGTCGTCCGGGAGTGAGGTCCAGTGGAGCGGCTGCCGGTGCGAGGCCGCGGAGTCCTTGGTGATGCGGCGGCGCACGCGGCGCGTCATGGACGCCGGCGAGGAGGCGAGATGGGCGGGGAGCTTGCCTTGGGGAGGATGGCGGGGTTCGCGATCCAGTCAGGTGAGGTCCGCTTGCTTTCACGCCACTGTACTGTACTGGCCCGACGACGACGGCAGGGAGGGAGGGATAGGGGGAGGGAGGAGGCCTGCAAGACAGTACAAGAGATACGGTGGAGAAGAAATACATCTTCTTCTGAGTAGAAAATACACGAGAACAAGATACTGAACGTGCAGAGTACAGGATTGGAACTTGAGAAATACGATATTGAATGTTTGATTTGTATGAAGATACGAAAATCATAGCAGTCCTACTCGGACCAAAATCAAACCACCGAGAAAAGTAAAATTAGAACGTCTTCATGTCAGATTTGTATCTTGTTTTCCTAGCGTAGGAATTATGGGGGTGACTCGAGTGAGAATTAAGTTAATTCCGACTCAGATGACGTCATCCAGTTGCATGTGTAACTCATGTGTAATCCACGTGTAACTAAATTTTTTTATTTGCAACTCATGTGTAACTAGAAAAATCCCAGTTGCAACTCATGTTCAGCCATGTGCAACACACATTACGCACGATGTAAATCTCATGAGATTAGAGTTGAGTGAGATCGAACTTAATTCTCACTCGAGTGAGAAATAGCCAAACCAAGGAATTATAAAATGATGTCTGGGCCTTTCTGGTTAAAGGCTCCTTTAATTTACAAATAAAACTTAATACTAACATCAAACCGGTTTCTTTCCAGGTGAACGTGTCCACGCTTTGAATCCTGATGACCCACAAGTATAGGGGACCGCAACAGTCTTCGAGGGAAGTAAAACCCAATTTATTGATTCGACACAAGGGGAGCCAAAGAATACTTGGAGCCTTAACAGCGGAGTTGTCAATTCAGCTGCACCTGTGAATAGTCTTGCTCGACACAGATTATCAGTAGCAACAGTTTTATAGCAGTAGTAGCGGTGAAATAATAGCAGCAGTAAGTAATAACAGCAGTAGTGATTGCAGTAAACAGTAGGATTAAAACACTGTAGGCATAGGGATGGATGAACGGGCGCTGCATGGATAAGATAGCTCATATAATAATCAAGACATAGGCATTGCAGATAATAATGATAAAGCATCCAAGTACTAAGTAAACATAGGCATGTGTTCCGTATATAGTCGTACGTGCTCGCAATGAGAAACTTGTACAACATCTTCTGTCCTACCAGCCGGTGGCAGCCGGGCCTCAAGGGAATCTACTGGTAATTAAGGTACTCCTTTTAATAAAGTACCGGAGCAAAGCATTAACACGCCGTGAACACATGTGATCCTCACATCGCAGCCATTCCCCTCGGCTGTCCCAATTATTGTCACTTTGGGACCGCGGGTTCCGGACAACAATATGTGTATACAACTTGCAGGTATGATCAATAAACAGTGCATATCATTATGAAACAATAACATGTTCAGATCTGAAATCATGGCACTCGGGCCCTAGTGACAAGCATTAAGCTCAACAAGTTGCAACAACATCAATAAGTACTAACAACGGATACTGGGCACCATGCCCTAATGATCTTATAGCTTATTACATGAACAATCTCATCCAATCCCTACCATCCCCCTCAGCCTACAGCAGGGAATTACTCACACATGGATGGGGGAAACATGGATGGTCGATGGAGAAGCGTCGGTGATGATGATGGCGATGATCTCCTCCAATTCCCCGTCCCGGCGGAGTGCCAGAACGGAGTTTCTGGTCCCCGAAATAGGTTTCGCGATGGTGGCGGCGTACGGTGATGTTTCTGGATGAAGTGGACGACCCCCTCGCGTTTTAGGTCAGAGAGGGTTAAGTAGTCGAAAGGGGGACTCGGGGAGGTGCCCGAGTCGCCCTCCTCATGGCTGGCGCGGGGCCCCTTGGCCGCGCCACCATGTGGTTTGGGCCACTCGTGGCCCATCTCCGCCTCCCCTTCTGGCTCCGTGAGTCTTCTGGTAAAATAGGAGGTTTGCGATCTTTTCTGGTGTTTTTCCCGAAAGTTGACTTTCTGCACAAAAACAAGACACCAGGGCAATTCTGCTGAAAACAGCGTTAGTCCGCATTAGTTGTATTCAAAACACACAAGTTAGAGGTAAAACAATAGCAAAAGTGTTCGGGAAAGTAGATACGTTTTGGACGTATCAACTCCCCCCAAGCTTAGCTTATTGCTTGTCCTCAAGCAATTCAGTTAACAACTGAGTGCGATAAAAGACTTTCACGAACACATTTGCTTCATATGATGCATATATTCTCACTATATGAACAAATGCTTAGGCAATTCAAGATGAGGCAAATGCAAATAATGTCACTCAATAGGCATGTAAACTATGAAAAGATACCAACATACTAATAGCGACAAACATGAAACATATTAATTCACAAGATTGTAATGCTCATAATAGGATATGATAAGATGGTATCTCGCTTGCCCGTTTTTGTACAGCAAAACATAAATGCCCAGGCACCTCTGAAGTTCATGGGAAGACTAGAATCAAAGATATCAAAGATAAAAGCATCAAAGTTATATCACAGTTAACCACATTCTGGGACAAGCACATTACACTAAGAATGACAACTATGCTCTCGAGAAAGTGCTCAAAGAAAGGATGGTGACTCAACATGAAAGTAAAAGATTGGCCCTTCGCAGAGGGAAGCAGGATTATCATGTGCTAGAGCTTTTTATTTTTAAAACAGAAGCAAAATTGTTTTGGGAAGTGTTTGTTGTTGTCAACGAATGGTAGTGGGTACTCTAACCCCCTTGTCAACCAGACTTTCAAGAGCGGCTCCCATGAAGGACGTTATTTCTACCAGCAAGGTAGATCATCCCTCTTCTCTTTTGTTTACACATGTATTTTAGTTTCATTATGGGTGACACTCCCCCCAACCTTTGCTTGCACAAGCCATGGCTAACCGAATCCTCGGGTGCCTTCCAACATTCACATACCATGGAGGAGTGTCTATTTGCAAATTAAGTTGCTTACTGATAAATCAGGGCAAAACATGTGAAGAGAATTATTGATGAAAGTTATAATTAATTGGGACTGGGCACCCCGTTGCCAGCTCTTTTTGCAAAATTATTGGATAAGCGGATGTATATGCCACTAGTCCATTGGTGAAAGTCTGAATGACAAGATTGAAAGATAAAACACCACATACTTCCTCATGAGCTATAAAACATTGACACAAATTGAGAAGTACTTTGAAGGTTTTAAAGGTAGCACATGAAAATTTACTTGAATGGTTCGAAATGCCATGCATAGGTATTTATGGTGGACACTTTGGAATAACTTGGTTTTCATGGTTTTGGAAGCACGAGCAGCATTCCCGCTCAGTACAAGTGAAGGCTAGCAATAGACTGGGAAGCGACAATCAAGAGAGCAATAACCGTCATAATCATGCTTGCGACAAAATGAAATTAATTGAGACATAAAAGTGATACAAGAACTCTGAGTCAAAATAAATCATCAAGGCTTAATTGACTTTTGTTTTTCAGTCATACGCATGCATGAGCATGTGCCAAGTCAATTCGAATGAATTATTCAGAGGAGGATACCACAATGTCATACCCTCTATGAATAGAACAATGCAAGCAAACATCAACATAACATGCTACCACTATTAATAAATTGGGACCGATCATGAGAGAACAAGAACTACTAAGCATCCACTAAATGACATATACCTCACATGAACCAACTAAGCATGCTCACATAGATGAGTATATGTACAAAAATGAAAACAAATAGAGTTCATACCAGCCTCTCACCCCAACTCAAGTTGTTGTAGATCATCCTTATTGCTTTTTCACTTGTGTTGCTTCGAATGATAAGAATGAAAACCAAGCTCCATCGGAGTCACGGATGGCTGTCCAACTCTGAAAACACTATACAAAACCAAAAAGAAACAACAAATATTTTTGGGTTTTCGAGTTTTTGAAACAAGAGCAAAAAGAAACAAACAATAAAGCAAAATATTTTTGGATTTTTGAATAACAAACCGAATTTTAAAACTAAGCAAACTAATACTGAAACTTAAAGAAACAAATGAAGAGAAACAACAGAAATATTTTTGGTCTTTTTGTGTTTTGGAATGCAGCAATAAAAGGTAAACAATTAAAAAGAAAGAAAGAAAGAAAACTGCAACATGGATATACAAAGTATCGACAAGATATGATATGTAAATGAGTGAGATGTCGATATACCTCCCCCCAAGCTTAGGCTTTTGGCCTAAGTGGAGATCAACCCCATGGTGCCCAGGAAGTGGCGCCTCCATAGTACGACGAGGAAGGGCCCTCGTCCTGGTAAGAGCTGGATGACGCTCCAAGGTAAGTGACGGTGTAGCCATCATCAGGTGCTTCTCCCTCCTCCTGGTGCTGCTGGTGAAAGCCTCGCACTCTAAGCTGCTCCTCCAACGCCTCCTTGGAGTACGACCACGGTCTCCTGTGTATAGGGAACAGATCGGCCTGGGGCAAAGGCACTTCATATTCATCCCCGTTAGTAAATAAAACTTTGTAAACAATGTTTCCTAAATGAGAATTAGGTGTGACAAACTGATGGCCTTTCATAGCAGAAATATCAAGTCTGAAAGGGGTTAGCTTCTCATCATTAGGACTAACGGAAAGACCTAGATATGCGATAACTCGTGAAGCAACAATTCCTCCATAAATAGGTCCACTAGCAGCCAAACGGCGAGCAATAAGGGCACCAAGGTTGTAAGCAGTGTTACCATTAAGTGCAGCAGCAAGAAAAGCAAGATGATAATTAGAAATGTTACTGGTGTTTTCCCTACCAAGAATGCTAGTAGCAAGATAATAAACGAAATATCTAATGGCAGGGAATTGGATGTTCCTTATCTTGCCGCGCTGAGCGGTGCGGTCATCGTCGTTGGTCACTCCTCGGTAAAGTTCCACAAAGTCTTTGGTGTTCCCTGCAATCTTCTTTGCTGTACCTAAAGGAGCAATATCTATGGCAGCACAAAAGTCTCCCAAGTCCATTGTAACAGGCCTGTCATAAATCTTAAATTGGACAGTAGGCGCATAAGATGAATTCACAAATTTAAAACTCTCAACAAAAGTTTTGGTGAGCCAATAATGTTGGTCGCCCTCATCCTGCATATAAGTGGTTAGGCCAACTCTCTGGATAAGGAACATGAAGTCATCAAGCAACCCTGCATTACGCAAAAACTCCATGCATGGAAAGGATGAAGCATTTGGGATTTGGTCATCCCCTCCATCTCCAATGTTCGGTGCAATGACATCCTCATCATAGGAACGCCTAACTCGAGTAGATGCCCTCAAAGGCCTTCTTGCTCTCTGAGAATCCCTTTCAAACACCTCCCCAAAGGTGTGGTTATGCATTTTCCTTTTCGGAGAGCAAATGCTCCAAATCCCAGCAGCTGAGATGGGCTGAACAAAGAGATCAAAATCGCGAGGAAGAACAGCAAAAACTCGAGTGTGAGAGAGAAAAACGAGCTGAGTGATGCAAGAGGAAGAAGTGGTAGGTGGGGGAACTGTTGGAGGGCCAAGGGGCCCCACCTCAGTGGCTGGCGCGGCCAAGGAGGCAGCCGCGCCACCATGTGGTTTGACCCCATGGTGGGTCCCCTTGGTCAGCACCAGGCACTCCCACGATGCTCTTTGAAAAATAGGACCAATGGTATAATTTTTACAGATTTTTGAAAACTTTCAATTTGCACGAAATCTGGATATTTAAATTAATAAAACTTGGGCAGAAAAATTATTTTTAAAATTCAAAACAACTAAACTTTTGCAACCTAATTATCACTACAGGAGGTAAAACAAAGTTGAAGAAAGAAATGCTGTTTAGCTCTTTCATGTATGCAAATACATTTGATAACAAGGTTGATCAAGTCTTGGCACCAAATAAATTTACATGACACAAATGATTTAAACATCATGAAACACTCATGTTACCTTGTATTGTATTGATATGGATCCAATCATAATGTTTTGATATCCTTCTTGATGATCATATATAGGGCAATCAATACTTCCCACTTTGATAGTTTTAAAATTGGAGATGGTATTGACTCCATAAATCTTGTCAACTTTCTTGGGGAAATAAACAGTATGTTCTTTATCATTAACATTGAAAGTTACTTTTCCTTTATTGCAATCAATAACAGCACCTGCAGTATTTAGAAAAGGTCTTCCAAGAATAATAGACATATTATCATCTTCAGGCATTTCAAGAACAACAAAATCAGTCAAAATTAAACAATTGTTAGCCACTTGAACAGGGACATCCTCACAAATGCCAACAGGAACAGCAGTAGATTTATCAGCCATTTGCAAAGATATATCAGTAGGTATCAATTTATCAAGATAGAGTCTCTTATAGAGAGAAAAAGGCATAACACTAACTCCTGCTCCCAAATCACATAAAGCAGTTCTAACATAATTATTCTTGATGGAGCAAGGGATGGTTGGTATACCTGGATCTCCAAGCTTCTTAGGAACCTTGCCATTGAAAGAATAATTAGCAAGCATAGTAGAAATTTCCTCATTAGGAATTTTCCTCTTGTTAGAAACAATATCTTTCATATACTTTGAGTAAGGAGGCAATTTAATAGCATCAGTCAAAGGAATTTGCAAGAACAAGGGTTTCATCCATTCACAAAATTTATTATAATGTTCTTCTTCCTTTGATTTTAGTTTCTTAGTTGGAAAAGGCATTTGCTTTTGAACCCAAGGTTCCCTTTCATTACCATGTTTCTTAGCAATGAAGTCTTCCTTAGTGTACTTTGTGTTTTTAGTATGCTTTTCAGGTTCCTTTTCACTAACTTCTTTATCAAGAGCATCATTTTTATCCTTATCACTATCAAGTTCATTACCACTTTCAGTTTCAGCATCAGAGATAGATATACTATTAGGATCATTAACAGTTTCAGAGGATTCTACAACATTTTTATGTTTCTTCTTCTTCTTTTTCTTAGAAGGAGAAACTGGATTTTCAGCTAGTTGAGAATCTTGTTCAATTCTTTTAGGGTGTCCCTCAGGATATAAAGGATCCTGAGTATGAGCTCCACTTCTAGTGCTAACATAGACAGTTTTAATTTTTCTTTAGAAGCATTGGCTAACATGTCTTGTTGCACTTTAGTGAGTTGATCAATTTGAGTTTGAACCATATGGAAATGTTTAATAAGCATCTTAACATCATTGGAGGTTCTCTCCACAATATCATGCAACTTACTAATAGCTTGAGAGTTTTCATGCAAATGATTCTCTACTCTCATATTAAAATTATCTTGCTTAATAACATAATTATCAAATTCATCTAAGCATTGATCAGGTGGTTTAGAGTAGGGAATATCTCCTTCATCGAACCTGTGGAGAGAGTGAACCTCAATTATGGATGGATGAGGAATTGGCTTACACAAATCTTCAATAGGTGGAAGGTTCTTCACATCTTCAGATTTAATACCCTTCTCAATGAGAGTCTTCTTGGCCTCCCTCATTGTTTCATCATTCAATTCAATCATACCTCCCCTCTTCTTTGATATTGGTGTCGGTGTAGGTGTGGGGGTCGGCGCAGGTAGAGTCCAATCATCATAATTCTGGCTGATTTTAGCCAATAATTCTTCAGCTTCTTCAGGGGTTCTTTTCCTGAAAACACAACTAGCACAACTATCCAGATATGCTCTAGATTCAATAGTTAGTCCACTGTAAAATATATCAAGTAGATCATGCTTTTCCAAATCATGTCCAGGCCGAGCTCTGATAAGAGAGCAAAACCTTGTCCATGCCTCTGGAAGTTTCTCTTCATCTTCCTGGTCAAAGTTATAATTCTCTGCAAAGCATCATGTTGAGCACTAGCAGGGAAATATTTCTGAAAGAAAACATTAAGCAAACCAGTAGGACTAGTAATAGAACCAGGAGACAAGTTGTTATACCAAGCTTTAGCATCATCTTTTAATGAGAAAGGAAAAATCTTAGCAACAAAATAGCTACGCTTCTTAATATCATCAGAAAATAAGCCACTCAAAGTAGAGAGCTCATTCATGTGCTCTACAGCACTTTCACTCTTAGTGCCACAAAAAGGAGTTTTCTCAACAATAGATATATGATATAAATCAAGAGAAAAATCATAATCCTTATCTTTAATGTTTATAGGAGAAGTGGCAAACTTAGGATCAGGTGACAACTTGTATTTAACAGCATGTTGTGCAAGAAAATTTCTAATATTACTTGCACCAGTAGTAGCATTACATTTATCAATAAAATCATCATCAAGTTCCACATAAGTTTCATCAGGATCATCATCACAAGTATAATCCCTTAACTCAGGTGAATAAACAGGAGTAGTAGGACTTCCATTAGGTGTTCTAGTATTTTCAAGTTGTTTAGACTAGCAATAGCAGCATCTAAAAGTGGACCTAATGAAATACTCTCATCAATCACAGTAGAAGCATCATCAACATTATCAGAGGCAATTTCAGATTCAGCAGTAGTACCAACACGTGAAGATTGTGGTGGTGTAACAAGTTGACTCAATACAGATGGTGAGTCAAGAGCAGCAGAGGTACTAAGTGTCGTACCTTTTCTTGTAGTGGATGGCAATACACGGACCCTCTCATCACGAGCTTTACCCATGATGAATAAATTTCAGCGAGCAATATAGATCACAAGTGAACTCACAAATAAAGCTATGCTCCCCGGCAACGGCGCCAGAAAATAGTCTTGATGACCCACAAGTATAGGGGATCGCAACAGTTTTCGAGGGAAGTAAAACCCAATTTATTGATTCGACACAAGGGGAGCAAAGAATACTTGGGAGCCTTAACAGCGGAGTTGTCAATTCAGCTGCACCTGTGAATAGTCTTGCTCGACACAGATTATCAGTAGCAACAGTTTTATAGCAGTAGTAGTGGTGAAATAATAGCAGCAGTGAAGTAATAACAGCAGTAGTGATTGCAGTAAACAGTAGGATTAAAACACTGTAGGCATAGGGATGGATGAACGGGCGCTGCATGGATAAGATAGCTCATATAATAATCAAGACATAGGCATTGCAGATAATAATGATAAAGCATCCAATTACTAAGTAAACATAGGCATGTGTTCCGTTGTTCGATGGATTTTTGACCATTGCCTCATGAAGTTAGCCTGAAATTGTTTTGTTAAGATTCATGTACAAGTGCAGGTTACTATGTATGCGTATGGACTCTACAAGCCGTTCGATCGTTTCTACAACGAGACGTTCGATTGGACGACAGGCTGATCGATTTGGCACGTATACGTGTACAGCTCGAGTACGTCTACCGTATGTCTACGATCGGCCGGCCGGCCGGAGAGCCCGGCCCACATGTCAGGCGTACGCGACAAGTCCATTCTGGAGGTTGCTCGGTAAGTTTAATTTTGTGATAAGCTAACCAAGTATTTAACTAGACGCAGGCCCAACAAAATACGTGCAGAGTTCTAGAAGCAAGAGATGAGATAAGATTTTGAATGCGCGTTAAGAGATAAAGCGTGCAAGATACGAAAGGAAACGGAAGGGATCGACGGAGTAGTTCCGATTTTCGGGGCAGACGATCTTATCTTGCGATCGCTGGCTGCCTATATAAGGAGGAGACCCCGGAGCCCACGAAGGACAGAGAGAACGGAGGCGAGAGGCCGGGGTGAAGTTTCCCATCTGGCCAAATACTCGTAGCTAGCAATCCACAAGACCCACGCATCAACGATCCAAAGAAAGCAAGCACTTGAAGGCGTTCCTCATCTCAAGATGGAGTCCGCCTTGAAGGCCATGGACGCGAGTGGCATCTGCACCACGGGTGAGAACCATTTTTGATCTCCCTCCTTTCCTTGCTCCTTCACAGCTAGCATGGCGGATGAAGTCTCGTACGTGAACGGCGTCATCGTCGGTGGAGCTCGTCAACGCAGCTCGCCCGTCGGACGGTTGAGTCGGCCAAGGGACGATGGTGTCGCCAACCTCCCACTTGGCGTTGGTGTACAGGGACAACTCGGCGTATACGACGTACAGGTGCAACTCCACTTGGCGTACACGTCCACGACTGTTGCATTACACGACGGCGGTCATTGACGGCGGCGCAACGTCGACAACCATTACTGAGTGGCTAGACATAAGCAGCTCGGCGTACAGGTCCTTGACGTACAGGGAACAAGTGTAGATGACGGCTCGACATCCGGCCCGCGGCGGTGCGTCGCCCTTGCCGACGCCCAGCGATGGTGGCCAGGCGCGAGCGATCAGTTTAACTTGATGTACAGGAACAAGCAGTACAGAACGCGACGCGTTGCGTCGCCACTGCCGGCATCCCACGGCGGCGCGTCGCCGTTTGCCGGTGCCCGGCGACGGTGGCCGTATGCGAGCAACCAGCAAGCTAATCCCACATGCCGAGGAGCAAGGAGAGCAACAATCGATCGATACAATTCTAAACTATACGTGCATGTCTAATTATTGTACGTGCATGGCTAGTACCCAACATGCATGTGATGGCATGTATGCCGTCATGCATGCGGACGTGCAGGTTTCTGCTACTGGTGGATGGTCACAGCGTTGGCGTACAGGTCCCGGCGTACAAATCAGTTCGGCAGCCTGACGTACAGGGACATCTCGTTTCGGAGGCACAACCCGGCGTACAGGAGTGCGTCCACGAGGCGGCGCGTCATCGTCAGTATCCGCCACCCAACGGCACCTTCAATACCCTTTTCTCCACAGGTCCATGAGACGGCGTCCTCGACGAATGGTGAGACTGTCGTGAACTCGACGTCGGACCAAGGCGAGACGCTGACCATACCGGCCATGTCGATATGAGCGAGTGTTGGTTTTATACCGATGCCGGTCTCCTAACTACATACTCCTGCGAGGCTTACCCCTCTACACACCCCGACGAAGCTACTAGTCGTCTAGAAGTCCTAGCTCACGGACTGCATCATGCTACTTCAACAACAACAACAACTTTTGTCGTTCAAGACCGACGAGGCGTAACGGCGAGGGCGGGCGAGGCCGGTCAAAGGCCACGCTTTTAGCGGCGCGTGTACCGACGAGGACACGGGCTCTGCCGCTGCCCACACACACACCACACCATCATGCATGCAGGACGTGAAGCGAAGACGACGACGACGACCACACGGCTTAATCGGAGGTGTCTCGCGGCGTAACCCGCGGGAGTAATTAAGCGGGAGCCTTCCGAGGCCCCGTGAACCAGGAGACTGCAATCGCCATAGTCAGGCTGGCCGCGCTAGCAGGCCACGGAGCGCAATGTTCGGGAATTGTATTCGTTATCAATATGATGAATAAAAATACTTTTCCCATCTCTTTCTGTGTTGTTTTCTTTGTGTATCATTATACACTGGCACGCCCGCATCTTTTCTTCCTTTTACCTTTCCCCGGTGCGCATGAGAGAGACTACTACTTCGCCCTACTCGCGAAGTCCTAAGTATGTTTTTCTCGTGCCGAACAAATTGGCACGCCCGGTGGGACATGGTTCTCCTCCCTTCTTCGCTTCGTTGTGGTCGTCAGAATCGTCTTCGCCCGTTCATCCATCTGCACCACGTACTGCATGACAAGGCAAAGGTATAGAGCTCCTCTGATCAAGAATCATCTTCATGCAGGGGGACTCTACAACAACACGGAGCCGATGACGATCCAGTTTGGGTCGCTGCCACCCATGGTGGTCTTTGAAATTGGCTCCAAGCTCTACGTGCACCAAGCTCAGGACCCGGCACAATTTCAAGTTGTGCAGTCCAAGAAAGCGCAAAGGCGGGCGACCGCCAAGGCGAAGAAGGAGCGCCGCGAACTAATGCTCGAGGCTCGCGCCCTGTTGAAGGAGTCAACAAGGGCTGAACTCAAAGGAGACGTGGAGGCAGCACAACACCTCCGCGCCAAGGCCGCCAACCGACGGACAGGTGCGGCGTCTCTTCGCGCTCCAGCCATGACTTCACCCGCGGCGCCACCTACACCAACAATTCGGCGCACAGAGGTTGAGCTCCTCGAAGGCTTAGAGGCAGCTTCCTACAATCTACGGAGGCTAATGACGAGCGCTCGCTTGTCAGACAGCCCTCACCCGCTTCGCAACTACAAGAGGAAGTACCGTAAGGTACAACGTCTCCAACAACAGATAAGCTCTCGCATCGCTCAGAGTGCAGTGCCAGAAGAGGACTGGTACCTTGACGCAAAGAACCTTGCTGACAAGGTGTTCACCCACACGAGCACCATGACGCCTCCATACGACTTGTTCCCTGATGAATGGGTGAATGAGCCGTCGAAAGTCAAGCAGGGGGTGAGGCACGCCATCATGAAGGAGTTCTGGAAACGGCGCTCGCGGAAGGAGCCTGTTCTTCCAGGCCCTACGACCTACATCAACCTTGAAGACACTCGGCGAGGCATGGGGGCACCTTGCCTCCATACTTCAGCAATGGACAGGCGACCCCTCCCAAACGACAATAGGTTCGCCGTTCTTCGGAACGAGGCGCCGGCGCCACGCAATGAAGACCTGCGGCGAGAGTTTCGCCTACTCCAAGAACAAATGGATCACATCCAGAGGAGGCTCCGGGATCAAGGAGCACCACGCGCATCGCCAACACAGGCTGGGGGCAGCACAAGACGTCAAGCCCCAAGCTATCGTCCACAACATGAACGCCAGACACTGGCGCCTCGACGTCCACCTTCACCAACTCGATTCACCCAACGGGGGCATTTTAATATGCCCTCGCGTTGGAACCGATGGTCGCGTCATCAAGATAATGAGAGGAACCCTCGTCCCACTCAACAGTGGCGACGAAGGGATCCTTCTCGAACTGCAGTCCCTCCCCGACCTTCTTCTCCTCCTAGGCGGGAAGATCAACTTCAGGCGAGGCCGTCAAGGGAAGTGAACATGTCGTCGACTCGTACGGCACCACAGGTTCAACCCACTCCACAGGTGCCTTCGAAAGCTCTAAGGGCTGCTATGGAGAACCAGCGCAAACGTGAAAGGCGTCGAAGGAATCGACAGGTTCTTTACAAAGAACTAGAAGACTTGGTGCTCCGCCACACTCAAGTTCGGGTGCGACCCGATGGTGGAGTCTTACAGGAAAATGACAGGATCGGCTTCCGAATCTCCCCCAACTTGGAGCAGCATGAGCGGTACAATTACCTGCTCAATCGCCTCACTCCAAAACCGCGCAAGGCATCCACAGGGGGTGCAGAGCAGAAGAACAAGGCGGATGCACAACCGTTTCCTCCGAAAACACTTCCACAAGACGGTGAACAGATGGAGATCACCACGACATCCTCATCTCCACAGAAGCAAAAGGCGTCAAAAACTCCAACCCCGGAGAAAGAAAAGACACCGACAGAGACAGCTACGCCCATGGAGGGCGTCGAAGAATCTCATCCAATGCCCTCTTCCACTCCTGAGGCCGATCTCGGGGCTGCATCTAATGTTAACCTAGGACAAGGTATGACTACCCCATCACAGCCTTCTCTTGTTCTCCCTTCAGGATTGGAGCAGGTAGGAGAGGCTATTCCTCAGCAGAAGGCTGGAGAGGAGGAAGAAATGATCAAGAAGAACCTCGCCTTGTGCGGCACTCTAGCAGTGCGCCCTAGGCTCGAGACCAATGATGGATGGCAACCTCCTAGAGTCACTCACGAGTTTGGCTATCCCTCGGATGAGGAGATAGTGCCGAACCCAAAGGCAAACTTCAAGAAGAACTTCTTGCCACGTCTGGACCATGTACGCTCATGGTTCAAGAGCACCGACGTAGAGTCCACATCAAACGCTTCCTCGACACCTGAAGGAGCAAGATCGAGTGCCTCCTGTCTTCCAATCATGGCGGCAAAAGGCGCACTCTCTGATGGCGACATGGCATACCATTCAGATATATCGCCACGCCGCTACACCGACATCATCTCAAGGCTTCCTCAAGACCCAGAGGAGCTTTTTCAGGTTGCAAGTCGACCCGGAGCCAACACGCGGCTAAGGTCCATTGCACGTGAGAGCCTGACGGATGGATCTGCCGAGGAGGAGGAGCTTGACGAGGACCGAAACGCTGAAGAAAACTTCTCCGACACATCTTCTTCCTCTTCGTTGGAGAAACTTCCCAATTCCCCTCCATACGAGGAGCTTGCTCCGTCTGTGCTTTCAGATTATGAAGACGACCTCGAAGATCTCCATACTGCCCCTGCTCGTATGACGGTGGATGATGTGGCTGGAAAGGCCGCTGCACCTGCGGCTGCAGAAACAAGTGCACGAGCAGCCGGTGAAGCTTCTCTAGAAGAACAGGTCAAGGAGCAGCGCGAGTCGATTAACCAACTAACGTCAAAGCTTGACCGTTTCATCGAGGCCATGATGAGTGACAAGGTCACTCCGCCGCAAGACGAACCACAAAGAGTGACCGACCCGCAAGAGGAGGAACTACAAGCCGGCGCCTTAGCAAGGGTGCTACATGAAGAAAATCGCCTGGAATCAAGCACACATGCTCGGCAATGGGCTAGCCCAGCTGGCGCTCCCAACGCTACACCATCACCAAGCATGTTGAAAGGCTACCATGACATTGTTGAAGAGATGGTCGAAAAGAAGATGAAGCAAATGGCGATAGATCAAGCTCCTCGCACCTCTGAAAGTGAGTTGGAAAAGCCTTATGAGGCATGGCACGATCGTGTGCCGTTCCCCGTAGGATGGCATCCGCCGACGTTCCGTCAGTTTGATGGGACTGGTGACGCAAGGGAGCATTTGGCATACTTTGAAGCGACATGCGGTGACACCGCAAACAACCCTTCTCTTCTTCTGCGTCAATTCTCAGGGTCATTAACTGGCCCAGCCTTTCATTGGTACAGCCGTTTACCGGTTGGATCCATCAGAAACTGGGCCACCATGAAGGACGTCTTCAAGAAGCACTTCGTCGCCATGAAGAAGGACTTCTCCGTCGTCGAGCTAGCACAAGTTAAACAGCGACGAGATGAGTCCATCGATGACTACGTCATCCGTTTTCGCAACAGTTTTGTGCGTCTCGCTCGGGAGATGCACTTAGAGGACGCTATTGAGATGTGCGTCCATGGAATGCAGCAACACTGGTCGCTGGAGGTCTCCCGGCGTGAGCCCAAGACCTTTAGTGCTCTAAGCACAGCGGTGGCTGCAACAAAGCTGGAGTTCGAGAAGTCTCCGCAGATCATGGAGCTCTACAAGAATGCTAGTGCATACGACCCCGCCAAGCGCTTCGCCTCAACATCTAAGCCGAGCAACAACGGCCTTAAGATGAAGGCACCAGCGGAGGCAAACTCCACCAGAGTCTTCTCTTCCACTCCACAAGGCAATGTGCCTTTCTTAGGTTCAAGAGGCGAACAAGCCGGAGGAAGGCAACGTCCATCACTGCAGGAACTACTCAAGAAGCAGTACATTTTTCGCAGGGAGCTGGTGAAGGACATGTTCGACCAGTTGATGCAGCATCAAGCCTTGAATCTGCCGGAACCGCAACGACCTCATCAGGTGAAGATGACTGACAATGCCTTATACTGTCCTTACCATAGGTACTTGGGGCATGTCATCGAGGATTGCATTTCCTTCAAAGAATGGCTCCAAAGAGCTGTTAACGAGAAGAGAATCAACTTAGACCCAGAAGCAATGAACCCAGACTACCACGCGGTAAACATGGTGAGTATAGCCTCAGCCTCCTCACCGAGACGAGACGTGGAGAATGAAGATACATGGGTGCCGCTCTCACAAGTAGAGGACCAGTTATCAAATCTGGTCCTTGCCGCGACACCGACACCTCTTTCTAGCAGAGGAGATACCACCTACTTATGCAGGGAGGAGCCCTGGAGCACGGTTCGTCGAAGACCGTACCCGAGCAACCTTCCACCTCGACCTCCTCGTTCGGCATCACCAGCACGTACTCCACCAACAATTCTGAGGCGACCGGATCCAAGTCAACGACGTCCGCCACCAAGATTTGTCCCCAAGTCCGAAGGAGATGAGTCATTTCCCCGCCAGGTGAGAATGTTGCGTACATTGGCACAATTCATGCCGAACAGGTTGAAGTCCACACCAGAAGAGGATGCCGAGGGGGATCAAGATGAAGCTAGCTCTTCTCAAGTTCGCAACATGGCGAGCTGTAATGTCCTTCTTGACTACAAGGACACGCCTAGCTCTGATTTAGATGATGTGCTCACCCCTCAAGAGCATGAAGCATTCAATGCTGAAGAATCCGAGAAGAACTTGAAGGTAGAGGAGGTGAACATGAACTTGCGCGGGGGGAAGGTCCTACCTGACCTCGTGAAGGCCAAGCAAACAAGGGCGGACAAGCCGGATGCAAGGAAGGAAGCTCCTTCACAAGAAGAACCACCTAAAGCTCAAGGCGAGGAGAAGACGAAGGCACACGACGTCGACTACAACATCATCGCCCATCTCAAGCGTATTCCTGCACTTCTAAGCGTCCATGATGCACTCATGTTGGTACCAGATCTTCGTGAAGCCCTTGTTAAGGCGCTCCAAGCACCGGAACTCTATGAAGTGTGCATGGCGAAACACCGTCTCTTCACCAACCCATTGTTCGTGAATGAGATCACGTTCGACGAGGAAGATGATATCATAGAAGGTGGCGCCCACAACCGTCCACTCTATGTGGAGGGAAACATCGGCGCTGCACACCTTCGTCGAATCCTCGTAGACCCAGGTTCCGCTGTGAACATTCTGCCTGTTCGTAGCCTAAAACGTGCAGGTTTCACAGAAGAAGACTTGGAGTCTACCGACGTGATGATTTGCGGCTTCGACAATCAGGGAAAGCCAACACTTGGCGCCATCACGGTGAAGATCCAGATGTCGACATTCAGCTTCAAGGTGCGGTTCTTCGTCATCGAAGCGAACACCTCCTACTCGGCTCTTTTAGGAAGGCCGTGGATCCACAAGTACCGTGTGGTGCCTTCCACTCTTCACCAATGCTTGAAGTTCCTCGACGGTGATGGCACGCAACAACGCATCATCGGCAACATCAACCCTTACACCATCCAGGAGTCGCATCATGCGGACGCGAAGTACTACTTCCCCGTTGAAGATAGCGACCAAAAGGTCGGACGGACGACACCAGCAGTTGACGTCCAAATCAAGCCAGGTGTCACACCAGTAGCTGAGGCAAGGCAACTCATTATGCCACGCTCTCCATCCGGCGCACAGGTTTCTTCTTCTCGGAACCGCAAGAACTCTACGCGAAGGCGATCTTCTGTAGCCATCCAACACGACTACAAACCTTCCACGCCGGTTGAAGCAGCGACTTCTACTCCGGTTTTGCTGGGGGCAAGCTCTTCTACGCCTGTCCCATCAGCCCCATTGCATTTGAAGGCTAGATTCCCGTCATCCACGCCAATCACGTTGAGGTCGGCCACAGCTCCTCAGCATGAGGCCATCACTTCTTCGTCGACTTCTGCACGCCAAGAGCCGAGTAATTTAACACTTGGAAGCTCTGCAGGTGTCCAAGGAAGTCTGAAGACGTTGACCGGCAGCAGTAATGCGCCATCAACCATTACACTACGGGCGCGCCGCACTCCTAAGGAAGACTGCGCGCTGAAGCAAGACGGGGTGGTCAAGAGGAGAATAAAGGAAATGGAGGAAGTTGCAAGGGGAGCTCAAGGAGTGCAGCCCCCATCACTCTACATATCTGTGACTTCTCCATTGGAGGTTTGGGCTATTCCAAGTTCATCAGGGTCTAGAACCCAAACCATTTTTTTATAAAGTTCCGCAGGTACAACATTGTGATTCGATATTTGAACTTCCCCGACCTCGTGATGATACAGAAGAAGTCTTGTCCACGATGAAGGCTGAGCCCAAGCTGGCTCGCTTGCTGGAGAAGGCTGGATTCACACTTCGGCAAAATAATAGGCTGCCGCCACCACCCGCTGTATGCGAGGAGTGGTGGAGGCAAGCAGAAAATCTCATCAAGAAGAAATGCAAGGCTCAACCCAAGTTTGGGCTCGGCTACATCAACACCAGCGGCTCTGACGACGAAGAAGAAGGACCCAATGGCGTTCCACGAGTCTTTTGTCGTACTACCTCTATCTCTGCAGGTGACGATGCTGAAACTTCACGCCAAGGTCTTCATCGACAACTTTCCCGTGACGTCAAGTCGGCTGAGGTGAAGCAGGAACTCGACGTCATGCCAGCACCACCAGAGCTCGAAGATGGTGGACAACCTACCGTTGACGAGCTTGTAGAGATCAACCTTGGGTCTGAAGACGATCCGCGTCCAACTTTTGTTAGTGCTTCACTGACGGAAGAGGAGCGTGAAGGCTATCGAAGCTTCCTGATGGAGTACCGGGATTGCTTTGCCTGGAACTATACGGAGATGCCGGGGCTTGACCCTCGGGTTGCTACTCACAAGTTAGCAATTGACCCGCGATGTCGTCCCATCAAGCAGGCGCCACGCCACTTGCGGCCAGAATTTGAAGACCGAGTCATCGCTGAGGTAGATAAACTAATTGCTTCAGGTTTCATCAAGGAGGCTCGATATACACGATGGCTTTCCAACATTGTCCCCGTGGAGAAGAAGACGCTTCAAGCAGGAAGTGAGGATGAACCAAAGAAGACGCATCAGGTTCGCATCTGCGTTGACTTCCGTGACGTGAACCGTGCATGCCCCAAGGACGATTTTCCCATTCCGATCACGGAAATCATCGTCGACTCCACCACGGGGCATGGCGCGCTGTCCTTTATGGATGGCTCGTCGGGCTACAACCAGATCAAGATGGACCCACACGACGCCATCAACACCGCATTCAGGACTCCAAGAGGCAACTTCTACTACACCGTCATGCCTTTCGGGTTGAAGAACGCCGGCGCCACATATCAGCGTGCCATGACACGCGTTCTTGGCGACTTGATCCACCATACGGTGGAGTGCTATGTCGACGACATGGTGGTGAAGACCAAAGACCAGCAGCATCACAAAGAAGACCTTCGGGTGGTCTTCGAACGACTACGTCAACACCAACTCAAGATGAATCCACTCAAGTGCGCATTTGCCGTACAATCTGGCCTCTTCCTTGGCTTTGTGGTTCGCCACCGAGGTATCGAGGTTGAGCCAAAGAAGATCAAGGCTATCCTAGACATGCCGGCACCTGAGAACCTCAAGGAGTTGAGGACTTTGCAGGGGAAGCTGGCGTACATCCGACGTTTCATCTCCAACCTGTCCGGACGCATTCAGCCCTTCTCACACCTCATGAAGAAAGGAGCTCCGTTCGTATGGGACGAGGGATGCCAGAACGGATTCGATAGCATCAAAAGGTACTTGCTTAATTCACCTGTCTTGGCAGCTCCTGTAAAAGGACGCCCTCTCATACTCTATGTCACAGCCCTTCCTAATTCGTTGGGCGCTTTGCTTGCCCAACACAACGAGGAAGGCAAGGAGGTGGCATGCTACTACTTGAGCCGCACCATGGTGGGTGCCGAGCGTAACTACTCTCCAATAGAGAAGTTGTGCTTGGCCCTAATGTTCTCGCTCAAGAAACTACGACACTACATGTTGAATCACGAAATTCAGCTTATTGCAAGATCAGATCCCATAAGGTATGTGCTAAGTCAGCCTGCGCTCATCGGGCGACTTGGGAAGTGGGCTCTTCTCATGATGGAGTACGACCTCGCCTTTGTACCACAGAAGGCGATAAAGGGGCAAGGCTTAGCTGACTTTCTTGCAGCTCACCCTATTCCAGACGACTCCCCGCTCGTCCTCGACTTGCCTGACGAGGAAGTCTTCACCATCGAACCTGAAGCACCATGGGAGCTCTACTTCGACGGAGCCTCACGTGCTGAAGTTGACCCCGATGGCACCCTCAGACGGAGGGCAGGCGCCGGTTTGGTGTTCAAGACTCCACAGGGAGGAGTGATGTACCACTCTTTCTCCCTAATGAAGGAAGAATGCTCCAACAACGAGGCGGAGTACGAAGCGCTCATTTTCGGGCTTCTCGTGGCACTCTCTATGGATGTCCGTTCATTACGGGCCTATGGAGATTCACAACTCATCGTCCGACAGGTCAACAACATATACGAGGTGCATAAGCCTGAACTGGTGCCATATTATAATGCGGCCCGGAGGCTCATGGAGAAATTTCAACAAATTGAAGTACTCCATGTTCCACGAAGCAAGAATGCACCTGCTGATGCCTTGGCGAAACTGGCGTCAGCACTGGTGCTTCCAGTTGATACACCAATGCAGGTGACCGTTGAAGAAAGGTGGCTTCTTCCCGCTGTTCTGGAGCTCATCCCGGAGGAGTACGAAGTCAACACCATCACGACGAACGCTGTGGAGGAAGATGATTGGCTACGACCCTTCCTCGACTACTTCAAGCACGGCAGCCTTCCTGATGACCCTGTCAAGAGGCGCCAACTACAACGTCGACTTCCTTCTTACGTCTATAAGGCCAATGTCTTGTACAGGCGGTCTCATGGGCAAGAGATATTGCTAAGGTGCGTCAACCAAGGTGAGGCTGAAAAGATTTTGCAGGAGGTGCACCACGGAATCTGCGGCGGGCATCAAGGCGGAGCCAGGATGTATCACAGCATACGCCTAGCTGGGTACTATTGGCCAGGAATCATGAAAGACTGCCTTCAGGTAGCCAAGTCATGCCACGGATGCCAAATACACGGCGACTTCAAACATCTACCGCCGGTTCCTCTACACCCCACGGTTCCCTCTTGGCCATTCGACGCCTGGGGGATTGACGTCATCGGCCCCATCGATCCACCAGCTTCTGGGGGGCACCGCTTCATCCTCGCTGCAACGGACTACTTCTCCAAGTGGGCAGAAGCTGTCCCTCTGCGGGAGGTGAAGAGCGACAACGTCATCAACTTCCTAGAGCGAAATATCTTATATCGCTTTGGGATACCACACCGCATCACCTCCGACAACGCCAAGGCTTTCAAGTCCAAAAAGATGTACAGGTTCATGACGAAGTACAAGATCAAGTGGAACTACTCCACCGGTTACTACCCTCAAGCTAATGGTGCAATTGAAGCCTTCAACAAGACGTTGGGCAAGATACTCAAGAAGACGGTGACAAGACATAGAAGAGATTGGCCTGACCGTCTCTATGAGTCTTTATGGGCGTACCGCGTTACAGTACGTACCCCAACTCAGTCTACCCCTTATTCCCTAGTTTATGGGAGTGAGGCGGTACTCCCACTGGAGGTTCAGCTACCCTCTCTACGGGTGGCCATACAGGAAGAACTCACCAAAGACGAACAGGTACAACTGCGATTTCAGGAGCTTGACGCCCTCGAAGAGGACCGCCTTCATGCCCTGCAGAACTTGGAGCTTTATCGCCAAAACATGGTGAGAGCTTACGACAAGCTCGTCAAGCCGCGCGTCTTCCGGAAAGGCGAACTAGTCTTGGTACTAAGACGCCCCATCGTCGTCACACACAAGACGAAGGGGAAGTTCGAGCCAAAGTGGGAAGGACCCTACGTCATCGAGCAAGTCTACGACGGAGGCGCATACCAGCTGGTCGATCCTCAAGGATCCCGGCCCATGCCGCCAATCAACGGAAGGTTTCTCAAAAAATACTTTTGCTAAAACTTTGGCTCTTCCGTTGCTTTTCCGCGTTTTTGTTTTTCTTTTGATTTTCAATGGGGAAATATTTCTGTCGGCTCGGATCCATGGTGCATTTTCCTTTGCATAACGTGGATATTTGTTTCCCCATTTCACAAAACAAAAAGGCTTTCCCTCAACACACCATGCTAGTGACGGAAGATTGGGCTGTCTTAGAACTTGTCGGAGGGCGGCACAAGATGCCAAGTTGCAAGCGAATCGTATCACACCCACAATGCACAACACGTACTAGGTGTATGCTTCCGGAGGCAGTGGAGATGATGACCTGGGCACTTCATTGGGCTGAGGCTCCGCGCTCGCCATGTCTTCGGCGGGCCACTCGCTCACAGAGGCTCGCACCCCGGGGAAGACCATAGGAAAAGATCATGAAATGGCTGCCCAACTTGGTGCGTAGCCGTGTGACAACCCTGGGGTGTGCCACCAAAAGCTCCAGATAAAGTGCCTGAGGGTTTCTTAGTCCACCAAGGTGAATGGTTGCCTTCCAAGTTCTCAAGGTGGGTCCGCAAACAGACAAAGAAGCATCATCAAGAAGTGCAATCAAGCAAAGGAAAGTCAAGTCAGAAGTTCAAGCAATCTCATGAAGTCCATGGCCGCCCAAGTGGCCCGTACAAGCAGGCCTCACAAAAGGTCAAACATCAAGAAGTCCAAGCATCAAGTCTGATAGTCTCCAACATTTAGGGAACCATTGGAAAGAAGGCGGGAGGTAGCTGTTCACCACCCCTCAACATGGCATGGAAATTCCCAAGCTGTTATCCCAAAACCACATACCCTCGTCTACCATACCCAAGGTTCTGGGTTCGTGGGGCATCGTGCAGGGGGCATGGTCGAGCCGTGGGGCTCCTCGGTACCATGATGGGCTAGGGTATGACTTTCTACTGCCTTCGGAAGCATCTCCGAAGACGGCGTCTCCACACACGTACACAAGGACAGGTTATTACCGTCATGGTCTTTCGACGGTTCCCAATGACAAGTTCTTCGATGGCTTTTTCTGATATCACACTCTTAGCTGGTGTATACGGGAAAGCCAACATTTTAAAAACACCAACCAAAACCATTTTGTTCCTTGGCTTTTATTGCGTTCTTGCTTTTGTTGGTTTTGTTCCGCAAAGTTTAAAGCAGGATCCAAGCGTCCACACCAATCTACATCAACAATATAAGGGATGTTTCTTCCCCTCGGCTGTCTACACGAGACGTGCCGCCAACATCAACAACTCAATATTTCGGGAACAGTGCAGCGTGCCAGTATGGCCGGCATAAACCCGTGAAACCTCCCAATCAAGTCGGCCGACACCGCAACAGTCTGGCGGTCACGACGAGATAGGTTTTTGTTTGTTTATTTTGTTTTCAGGTTAAGGCATGTTATTTCGCCATGAAGTGAAGGCAAAATGAGCCTCGTTCGTCAACGATCTACCCAGATGATACAAGTACGGATGGACATACCTGTACAAGTGCGGATGGACGTACCTGCACCATACACCAACATGATGAATCCTCGAGCTGGGTCGCGTTAAGCCCCTCGACGCATGACCAGTCATGCGAGTTTGTAATGTGTCTTCACACAGCATGTATGGCTCATGGGGGCATGTATTTCGCCACCTTCGCATGCACGTACACACACTTTTGTTTTGTTTTTGTTTCTTTTGTTTTCTCTTATACAGGTACATTCTCAGAGGCATGCAGCATGTGCGTACGCTTGCGCCTCTCTCCGAATAGAGTCAAGACGTCGAGTCATGGTATTCGTCATTGTCAAGTTAGCCTGGTGCATGGCAAAGATGAACAGGTACCCAGTCTGAAAGGCCGCGGGATGCGCTCAAGGCAGGCGCCCAACGTTCAGGGTCAAAACAATTTTAACACAACCCCAGGTCCAACGTTGCTTGGAGATGGGTGGTGTGCATGGATACATATAAAAAAAAAAAAAAAGAGCAAGAATATCACATTAAGCCATCATCATTTTATTAGGGTGGAGGATCGGTGATACAAAATACTAAAGTTTACTGAAACAAAACACACTCTTTCCGATGAACTAATACGAAGCACACTTTTTAAGCTAAGCTGAAACTTATTTTAACTAATGAGCAGCTCTTCGCTAAGAGAGCAGGCGATGATGGCGTTGGTCCAACCCCTCACTCCTTAGGCTGGTAGGACAGGACGGCCGTGATCTCAGCGGGCGTTCCGCCGTTGGCCAGGAAAGCGGCAACCTCTACACGGCGTTTGGCGTACAGGTCCACCTCCTGCGAACAAGCCCGGACGGCATGCTCATGGGCTTCAAGATGGAGGGCATACGAGGTTGCCATGTCAGCGACGACTCCTGCGCGCTTCTCAGCTTGCGCCGCCATTGCAGCCTGCTTCTCAGCCAGCATCTTGTACTCCTCGGCAATCTTCTGATGTTCCTTGGCGAGTTTCTGATGTTCCTCAGCGAGCTTCTGCTGCTTGTGGCGGATGGACGCGAGATCAGCAAGGCGTTCCTCCAAGCGCAGTCCGTCTTCCTCAAGGTTGCGAAGTCCCGAAGTAAGCTCCGCACTAGCAGCGTCAAGCCTTCCAATGAAGGAAAGTGCCTGCTCCGGCGTGGGAGCTGCTCCACCAGGAGCGTTGGAGCTACTCTTTCCTCCCAGGCGGTTCACCACGGCTTGGAGATGGCTGATCAAAACCTCTAGGTCGGGGGGAACACCATTCTCGTACCAGTTCTTCCAGGAGTCTATTGCAGCCATCATCAGGCAATCGTTGGCTCCTTCTTGAATGGTTGCTCCCTCAGTGCCTTTTGTATTTCCCTCAGCTCCATGCAGATGTACTTTGGCGCGTGAGGTCCCATCGGGCCGCTCCCGGCCGGGAGTACAAGGCTGGGCTGCACGCAAGTCTGATCAGCCGGAAAGTTCAGCTTCTCAAGTGGGGCGCCCGCTTCAGCAACAATCCCTTGGTGCTTTTCAACCAGGCGCATGAGCTCTTTGGCCTCTGGAGAATAGAAGGCTTCTAAGGTGGTTGCAGCACTCGCGTCACCTGATCAATAAGTAATATAAAAAAAAATCAGGAAAGTGTTCCGTTCCAAGAGATGTACAAGACGGCAGGAGTAGTACACGTACCAGGAGCAGAAAACTTTGCCTTTTTCTGAGCGACGCTAGGAACCACGCCAACAGTTCCTTCGTTGGATGGTTCCAGTGGACGCTTTTTGTCTACTTCAGCTGTGGCGACTGAGGCAGAGGTACCTGCGGGCTGTGCCGATGAATCGCTTGTCATCGGAAGTGCAGGCTTTGACGCTGGCAATGTAGGCTTCGCTGCAGGATCACTTCTTGGCAGAGTTGGAGATGTTAACACCAGATCACGGGTCACCGATGAGGTGGACTTCGCTGCCGGATCGGATGGTGCCGGCTTCACAACCAGATCAATCTTCGTTGAGGGAAGCTTCATCGCCTCAGCTAAGAGGCGCTCCGCCGAAGCACTCACCGGCACATGCGGCAACACATCGTCAAGATCATCCTGCATACGGGGCCAAGTGTAAAAGAAAGAAAAGGTAAAAATAAAGGCTAATCGTATTGGTTGGTGTTCTAATATACCTCAGGAACATCGAGAGGAGCCTCTGAATCGATGGGAATGATGGTCGTGGAGGAAGAAGTGTTTCTATCACCAGGACGAGAACGTGCACTCCGCGGAGCAGTGACCGGGATCGGGGGCGACACGGATGGCGATTTTTCATAGTGCACCCCGGAGTTCGACAGGCTGCTTGATGCCGCATAGGCGTCATTGGCTTTGTTCCTCTTATTTTTCAGGTCGTCGGCCTTCCGTTTGTTGGGGTCATCTGACCTGTCACCCCGTCCGTCCTTCGGGTCTTTGACTTTGTCATCGCTCCACTTGCTCTTCCTCGTAGGGTCACGGCCCATCCTGATCTGATAGAAGCAAACATCCAATAAGCAACTAGGCAATCATGGTAAGAGAAGGAACGTAAAGAAAAGATGCATGCAGCCGACGATGTAAGAGAGGGAGCGCAGCATCGTGCCCCAAACATCTATGCTCGTCGAGATTGCAACACGATCGCGACGGCCGTGCCGGTCATCAAAGCTAGCAGATGAAGGTCGAAAGATCGGTTTTACCTGCTCTTTGAGACAAGGGCTAGCTCGTACTTGGAAGATGGTTAGCTTTGTGCAAGGGAAGGTACGGGGGGCTAGCTTATATAGCCGGTTACCTGGCCTTTGCGTTGATCGGCAAGTCTCTCGGTGATATGTGTCCAATTGGTGTACGAGTATCTTTTAAAAATATAGTCTTTCGCCAAGTTAAGATTCAAACTGCTTCGCGTTTGAACTTTACTTGGCGAGGGGGATTTGTTCGATGGATTTTTGACCATTGCCTCATGAAGTTAGCCTGAAATTGTTTTGTTAAGATTCATGTACAAGTGCAGGTTACTATGTATGCGCATGGACTCTACAAGCCGTTCGATCGTTTCTACAACGAGACGTTCGATTGGACGACAGGCTGATCGATTTGGCACGTATACGTGTACAGCTCGAGTACGTCTACCGTATGTCTACGATCGGCCGGCCGGCCGGAGAGCCCGGCCCACATGTCAGGCGTACGCGACAAGTCCATTCTGGAGGTTGCTCGGTAAGTTTAATTTTGTGATAAGCTAACCAAGTATTTAACTAGACGCAGGCCCAACAAAATACGTGCAGAGTTCTAGAAGCAAGAGATGAGATAAGATTTTGAATGCGCGTTAAGAGATAAAGCGTGCAAGATACGAAAGGAAACGGAAGGGATCGACGGAGTAGTTCCGATTTTCGGGGCAGACGATCTTATCTTGCGATCGCTGGCTGCCTATATAAGGAGGAGACCCCGGAGCCACGAAGGACAGAGAGAACGGAGGCGAGAGGCCGGGGGTGAAGTTTCCCATCTGGCCAAATACTCGTAGCTAGCAATCCACAAGACCCACGCATCAACGATCCAAAGAAAGCAAGCACTTGAGGCGTTCCTCATCTCAAGATGGAGTCCGCCTTGAAGGCCATGGACGCGAGTGGCATCTGCACCACGGGTGAGAACCATTTTTGATCTCCCTCCTTTCCTTGCTCCTTCACAGCTAGCATGGCGGATGAAGTCTCGTACGTGAACGGCGTCATCGTCGGTGGAGCTCGTCAACGCAGCTCGCCCGTCGGACGGTTGAGTCGGCCAAGGGACGATGCTGTCGCCAACCTCCCACTTGGCGTTGGTGTACAGGGACAACTCGGCTATACGACGTACAGGTGCAACTCCACTTGGCGTACACGTCCACGACTGTTGCATTACACGACGGCGGTCATTGACGGCGGCGCAACGTCGACAACCATTACTGAGTGGCTAGACATAAGCAGCTCGGCGTACAGGTCCTTGACGTACAGGGAACAAGTGTAGATGACGGCTCGACATCCGGCCCGCGGCGGTGCGTCGCCCTTGCCGACGCCCAGCGATGGTGGCCAGGCGCGAGCGATCAGTTTAACTTGATGTACAGGAACAAGCAGTACAGAACGCGACGCGTTGCGTCGCCACTGCCGGCATCCCACGGCGGCGCGTCGCCGTTTGCCGGTGCCCGGCGACGGTGGCCGTATGCGAGCAACCAGCAAGCTAATCCCACATGCCGAGGAGCAAGGAGAGCAACAATCGATCGATACAATTCTAAACTATACGTGCATGTCTAATTATTGTACGTGCATGGCTAGTACCCAACATGCATGTGATGGCATGTATGCCGTCATGCATGCGGACGTGCAGGTTTCTGCTACTGGTGGATGGTCACAGCGTTGGCGTACAGGTCCCGGCGTACAAATCAGTTCGGCAGCCTGACGTACAGGGACATCTCGTTTCGGAGGCACAACCCGGCGTACAGGAGTGCGTCCACGAGGCGGCGCGTCATCGTCAGTATCCGCCACCCAACGGCACCTTCAATACCCTTTTCTCCACAGGTCCATGAGACGGCGTCCTCGACGAATGGTGAGACTGTCGTGAACTCGATGTCGGACCAAGGCGAGACGCTGACCATACCGGCCATGTCGATATGAGCGAGTGTTGGTTTTATACCGATGCCGGTCTCCTAACTACATACTCCTGCGAGGCTTACCCCTCTACACACCCCGACGAAGCTACTAGTCGTCTAGAAGTCCTAGCTCACGGACTGCATCATGCTACTTCAACAACAACAACAACTTTTGCCGTTCAAGACCGACGAGGCGTAACGGCGAGGGCGGGCGAGGCCGGTCAAAGGCCACGCTTTTAGCGGCGCGTGTACCGACGAGGACACGGGCTCTGCCGCTGCCCACACACACACCACACCATCATGCATGCAGGACGTGAAGCGAAGACGACGACGACGACCACACGGCTTAATCGGAGGTGTCTCGCGGCGTAACCCGCGGGAGTAATTAAGCGGGAGCCTTCCGAGGCCCCGTGAACCAGGAGACTGCAATCGCCATAGTCAGGCTGGCCGCGCTAGCAGGCCACGGAGCGCAATGTTCGGGAATTGTATTCGTTATCAATATGATGAATAAAAATACTTTTCCCATCTCTTTCTGTGTTGTTTTCTTTGTGTATCATTATACACTGGCACGCCCGCATCTTTTCTTCCTTTTACCTTTCCCCGGTGCGCATGAGAGAGACTACTACTTCGCCCTACTCGCGAAGTCCTAAGTATGTTTTTCTCGTGCCGAACATCCGTATATAGTCGTACGTGCTCGCAGTGAGAAACTTATACAACATCTTCTGTCCTACCAGCCGGTGGCAGCCGGGTCTCAAGGGAATCTACTGGTAATTAAGGTACTCCTTTTAATAAAGTACCGGAGCAAAGCATTAACACGCCGTGAACACATGTGATCCTCACATCGCAGCCATTCCCCTCGGCTGTCCCAATTATTGTCACTTTAGGACCTCGGGTTCCGGACAACAATATGTGTATACAACTTGCAGGTATGATCAATAAACAGTGCATATCATTATGAAACAATAACATGTTCAGATCTGAAATCATGGCACTCGGGCCCTAGTGACAAGCATTAAGCTCAACAAGTTGCAACAATATCAATAAGTACTAACAACGGATACTAGGCACCATGCCCTAATGATCTTATAACTTATTACATGAACAATCTCATCCAATCCCTACCATCCCCCTCAGCCTACAGCAGGGAATTAGTCACACATGGATGGGGGAAACATGGATGGTCGATGGAGAAGCGTCGGTGATGATGATGGCGATGATCTCCTCCAATTCCCCGTCCCGGCGGAGTGCCAGAACGGAGTTTCTGGTCCCCGAAATAGGTTTCGCGATGGCGGCGGCGTACGGTGATGTTTCTGGATGAAGTGGACGACCCCCTCGCGTTTTAGGTCAGAGAGGGTTAAGTAGTCGAAAGGGGGACTCGGGGAGGTGCCCGAGTCGCCCTCCTCAGTGGCTGGCGCGGTGGGCCCCTTGGCCGCGCCGCCCTGTGGTTTGGGCCACTCGTGGCCCATCTCTGACTCCCTTCTGGCTCCGTGAGTATTCTGGTAAAATAGGAGGTTTGCGATCTTTTCTGGTGTTTTTCCCGAAAGTTGACTTTCTGCACAAAAACAAGACACCAGGGCAATTCTGCTGAAAACAGCGTTAGTCCGCATTAGTTGTATTCAAAACACACAATTTAGAGGTAAAACAATAGCAAAAGTGTTCGGGAAAGTAGATACGTTTTGGACGTATCAACTCCCTCCCACACAGTGTCGTCATTTCCCTTTCTTCTTCCTCCTCCCTCCCTCGTTTTACCTCATGTGAGTCTTCTCTCTCCGACACCAGCTATGGATCTAATCTCTCACAACACCACTACCAAGCACCTACCACCCGAGATGGCGTCGACTGCCGTCGTGACCGCCAGGGGGACTGTGTCGGAGAAGGTATTGTCGAGTATGCGGCGAGCCACCAGCGTTGGAACAGCCCCAATATGCCGAGTACTTTCCGACGTAGATGACGAAGTCCGACGTAGATGATTCCGTGGAGACGCGCACCTTCAACCCACGTACATATCAGAAGCTAGCTAGCCTTGATCGATTGATTAGTTAGAAGCAGCAACACACGCACGCAGCAAAAAAAACTGGCTGATTGCCAAAGGCTCGTCTCGAGCCTTTTCTTTCTATTGCTTTCAACTTACAGTGTGGTTTACAAGCCAGGGATACAAGCATATATATGCGAGGAGTCTAGCTACCGAACCGACTCGGTTACTAATTCCTAAACGAATACATGCAAGTATCCTACTCGTATACGAGACCATACGCACATGCTGCCGTGCCGGCACCGGATCGTGCTTAATCCTAACAATCACCCCCTTAAGCACGACGTGCGTTTCTCTTCCTCCTGGATCCCAAATGCGCCGGTTGCTTCGCGTACGTGTGACCCTTTGACATTGCTTTCGCCACTTTAGCCTCCATCATCGACATTGCTTTCGTCGCTCCTCGTGGCATCCATGACATCGAGTTTGCTTTTGTCGACTCATCTACACTTTGACGGCAACAATTCTTTTTGTCGACGTCTTCAAATATCATCTTTGCTTCAGTGCTTTTGAAGCAATCTTCTGTGTACTTTATCGGCTTCATCTCCGGAATAATTACCTTGAACAAATGTAGCCGCGCAAAATACACCTCACCTTCATCTTGTCGCTCTTCTGCCAACGACAGCTCTTGACGCCAATACTCCACCGTATCCGTGTCTTCAAATTCAGCTGTTTCCTCAGCGTGCGTCCTTTTCTCCTGTACTATTGGAGTAGGTGCGCCGTATTCTTCTGCGCTTGACGTAGCGCCAATCTCTTGTGCGTGAGATTCTCCCAAAAAATATGCCTCCTCACGCTCTTGATCTTCTGGCCAATCTGCACACGCAACACCTCCTAGGATATGCACTGGGCCGCAGCTCTCGTGCACTGGTACTTGAGCACTCCTAGGTGCTGGACCTAAGGCTCTCGTAATTGGGCTTGCTGGCCGTTCTGGCTGGCTTTCTTGCACCAACTGAAAGTCCTCCAGGTGCTGCTCCTGGTTCTGGCCGAGCTGGGTCTCCAGCCCAACCTGCTGGGCTTCCTTGTCCACCCGTTTTTGCTGGGCTGCTCCCTTATTCTGTGTGAGGTACCGACGAGTTTTTCTTTGGCCACACAACGTTACCGACGTTGTGCCTCGCTCCTCGGGCGTTGCCTTTTCTTTTGGCAACTACTCCTTTGCCCTGCGACGTGACACTGCGCCGCACTCCATGGACCTCTGACGTCACGTACGCCTTCACTTCTTTTTCCTGCGACGTGACACTATGTCGCACATCATGGACTTCTGGCGTCATGTATGCCTTCATACCAGTAGCATCGGCATGAATTACCGAATCGCCTCCCGTGTCCGTAGCATCGACACGAGTTTTCGAAACTTGAAGGCAAACTTTTTCTTCCGCAAGCGTGCCAGATTCTTTAGTCATCGCTTGAAGAGCTGGATCATCCTCGTCCACAAGTTCGCACATCAAGTGCATCGGACTATCATCTCCTTCCTGGGCCATGAGAGCCCTTTGCTTCTTCGATGATTTCCAGCAATCAGACTTGAAGTGCCCGAGTTCACGACAGTTATGACACCTTACTTTCTTTATGTCAAACTTCTTCCTCCTCGGCGGAGTGTCGCCCTCCTCCTCCTCTTCATCGTCGTCTTCTTGCTCATCATCATCCTGCTCAGTGATGTACTTTTTCGCTGGGCGTTGCTTATCCTTCTTTTTCTTACTTGTGGATCCTCCTTGCTTTTCTTTTGAAAGAGCCATCCACTGTTGCTTCGTGAACATTAGATGCTCATCCTGCTTCGCATCACCATAGGTGATTTTCATCCACTGATCGTGCGGCTTGAATCGCCCGACCAAATCATCCAAAGTGAGTCTTGAGATCTACGCACTGCTCAATTGCCGACACAATGGACAAGTAACGCGGCGGAGCCGCACGAAGGAAACGCCTAACGACCGAGATCTCTTCCAATTTCTCGTCGAGGCCGCGAATCCCATTGACCAATGTGGCTACCCTCGAGGAAAAGGCGTCCACCGTATCATCTTCTCGCATCTCCACGTTCTCGTAACTTTTCAGCATGGATTGTAGGTTTGCCTCGCGGACACGCCGGTGCCCGAGATTCATCGCCTTGAGCGCCTCCCACACCTCCTTTGCTGATTTCTTCGAGATCAGGTGCTGCATCACGTCCATCGGCATCACTGAGCAGATGGTCGTGAGTGTCTGGCTATCCTTGCGGTACTTCAACGCGCCTTTCTTGTACTCGTCACCGCCGGGATCGACAGCCTCCCAGATTTTGTTGGACTCCAGCGCCCACTCCATCGTGGTCGCCCACACCGTGAAGTTGCCGCGGTTGAATCGCGGGTACTGCGTTGACACCATTGACGACACGACAATTTCGTTAGCCGCGCCGACAAACTCGACTAGATCCTTCGTCATAACCTCCTGTCACTAGGAGATCCTCCACGAGCCTCTGATACCAATTGTTGGAACAACCCCAATACGCCGAGTACTTTCCCACGTAGATGACGAAGTCCGACATAGACGATTCCGTGGAGATGCGCACCTTCAACCCACGTACGTATCAGAAGCTAGCTAGCCTTGATCTATTGATTAGCTAGAAGCAGCAACACACGCACGCACGCAAAAAACCGGCTGATTGCCCGAGCCTTTTCTTTCTATTGCTTTCAACTCACTGTGCGGTTTACAAGCCAGGGATACAAGCATATATATATATAGTATATGCGAGGAGTCTAGCTACCGAACCGACTCGGTTGCTAATTCCTAAACGAATACATGCAAGTATCCTACTCGTATACGAGACCGTACGCACACGCTGCCGTGCCGACACTGGATCGTGCTTAATCCTATAAGAGCAAGGGACATGGGGTGGTGGTGTTGAGTGCGTCGACGAGCATACCACCTCCGTGGAGCCGGACTTTCAAGAAAAGGGGGCGGTGGAGAACCGACTGAGGCCAAGCTTGGAGCAGGGTGCTGCAAAGAGTCGGCTACGGGAGCGCCGACGGCCACAAGCGGCAGTGGCAGGTGAGGGCGAACCGAATTTGGAGTCCAGTGCTAGCGACGACTGGAGAGCAACGACGAATCTTCTTTCTTTTGGTCTTCTTCTTCCCTCCAGTCTTTTTCACCCGCTCCGGCTTCTGATGGCCAAACGATACATGTGAGCTATTGGAAAATCGACCACGCCAACAAGTGCCAGTAAGCTAGCACAACCTTGAAAAAACTACCAATCGGAAACTTTCTCCTATGATACTATCCTATCCAAGGTGCCTTCAAAAATTTCAAATGTTAGACATTTGTCTTTTTACTGAGCCCAAAGTATGAGGTATTACACGTTGAAAACTTGCATGCTCCTAGTGTACATAGTTGACTACATCCATATGTTTTTTTTGGAATTTTTTGAAACTTTGAAATCAGTTTTCAAAAACGCTCCTTTGTAGCCCGGGTTCCATATTGACTACTCCACCCCACGTGCCCCTATATTTGGGTCAACTAGACCATTTCCCCTAAATTTCCCGTTGATTGGGGCACTTTCCACCGCACCAACCTCCAGAGATCAGGCCTTCCTCGTCGATGTCCACCTCTGTGCCGCCTCCACGCCCATCAACCGATTGCCATGGATGTCGTCTACCCCTCCTATACGCCACGTTGTCTCTCGAGCTTTCTACATTGGTGTCCCATCAGTAAGAAAAACCACATGATTCCTTCGTACATCACGTCGCGACAGTACGTAGCTGCCATCCAGCACTACCTCAAGGCATCATTGCGCCTACCATTGTAGGATACGAACTTCAGCCTGCTCTTCCCTTGTTCGACCCAGTCGCGCCATGGAAGGTGACACGAGCAAAGAAGACGGAAACACGGAACACCGAGGTGGTGTTTTCGGATGGTTAATGTCCTTCCTTAACCATCGATCCTGCTCCCCTAGCTCCACCGTCGGAGGCCATGCTCTCCAACAACGAGGGTGGCATCAGTATGGCCTACACCCCCTCAATTATGTTTGTTCGATTATAGTTGTCATCTATAGTTGATATTGGACATTGATAGTTTTTCATGATACATTGCTAGTGATCAAACCACAGTGGGTATGGATTCTTTCATGCCATGGTTGTTGGCTGAAAGTACATCTTTGCCCTAATTGGATTTTGGTGAAGTTGGTTGTGTGGTTACGGGGCTAATGTAACCTACAAGTATACACTCATATTTTAGTCCAATGAGATTGACCGCAAATGGAAGGAGATTCCTCCCCCCCCCCCCCCCCCCCCCCCCGGCAAATACTAAAATAGGAAAATAGTCAGCGGGATTGATTTCATTTACTTGACCGTTGATTTAAGTCATACGTGTTCCACACAATTAGGAGGGGTGCTCTAGTTGAACAAGAGGGGATGATCACTGCATAAACCTTGCACATCCCATCCACGAAAGGAGAGACAAAAGGCCCTTCGAAATTAGCTTGTTGTATGGTTTTCATGCCCTCTTGATTTGACCTGGAAATCCAGGTGGAATCCGGATGACCCTAATGAATTCCACGCTGAGTCCAATGTGTCCAAACTGGTCTAGTAGGGTTCAGGTTAAATCCAGGCCCAACTCGGATCCAGCCCGGATCCAATCTGGGTGACCCGAATACCCGGACCTAATTCAGATGATCTCGGGCCTTCTTCTCCAAACGGTTAAGGCTGACTAAGCTTAAAACAAAGTTTCATTTCTCTATCTCCTCCATTGTTCATCACCTCGAAAGGTTAAGATCTCCCAATTTCTCCACCCAAATTTAAGTCCTTTGGTAAATCAAGAGCGAATATCTAGATCTACATTTACACCAAGCCAAATTGTGAACCCCATTGAGTTCTTCAAGATAGTTGTTACTTTTGGATTCATAGAAAACCCTATGCGTGCTAGGGCTGCCCGAAAGATTCCAAGTTGTGGATTTATGCTCCAGAAAATTTGCGACAGTTTATGGTCACCTTAAGGCCTATCACTAGTTATTGAGATGCTACTTCTTGGAGGCGGTCAAGTAGAATAAAGTAATCCTTTGGTGGCGTTTGGGAGTCCTTCATGGTAAACATCTGTCTCCACATGCCTCAATTATTACTATATTCAAGTTTTTCACCTGTGTTTATCTTGTGATAACCTTTGTGCTTAATTTTTTTATATCATTGGTTATTTCACATGGTTGCATCAGGTTCATCTTATTTGTCTGCAAAGGCTAAAATTTGTGAAAAAATATATGTAAATTTGTAAAAACCTATTTACCCCCCTCTAGGTTAATCATATCAATCCTTCAATTGGTATCAAAGTCAGAGACTCTTTTTAAAAGTTTTACCGCCTTAAGAATGAGGGATAGAGGAGGAAGCCGTGAAGGTGTACTCGGCCAAAGAACTTAATGACTTGATGGTCGTGTACAAAATCGCAAATAGAGGTTTCTATGGAAGAGTTCATTAACAAAAGGTAGTCGCTGCCATTGCATGTATACATGTCTCTCGGTGATGGTCCTAGCACTAGTGATAGTGTGGAAAAAGAAACAAGGACCTCCACTCCTCACAATAAGTTTGGTGAGAATAGTGATCCTTATAATGTGGTTCATCATGCCTATTTACCAGCTCCCTATAACGATGCATAATATTTACCACTCCGGCACCCGCCCGTCTTAGACGGAACCCATTTTTGCTATCGGAAATCATGTATGGAGTCACATCTTCATAGTGCTTGATTGGCGCTTTGGAATGTGCTGCTTCAAGCAGTCAACCTAGTGGATGCAAACAACATGACACCCCTTGAGTGCATTGATTATCAACTCAACTCCACTGCCCTCGACGAGATTCGTCAAGACTTGAGTCATGTGCTTTACGATCAATCTACGCCAGTCAAATCCTCTAAGGAGTTTGGAAGAACATAAATGATGATTACATTTTATGTTATATTTATCAAACGTTTTTGCATCGCAAACAAAGATTTTTTTTTAGTATTTTATCGTGCTTGCGTGTCCTTTTGCCTAATTTCGCTAGGATCTCTAAAACTAATGTGTCCAGAGCATACTTTAAAAATACACAAGGCCACAAGGGTGTAAAAAATGCCATGTGTCAACCTCGTAACGTTGTTGGACAGATTTTGACCTGCCTCACAAGCTGTGGGACTTCCTTACCACGTTTTGCAACTAAATATACCAAAATGCACCCACACCTTGCAAGTTCTTGTACTTCCTGTATTATTAGCTCTTTTTTTGTGCACCATGAGGATAAAATTCTCCAGCTCTTTAATCTCCGTACGCAAAAGTTCTTGCAGAACCCTACTTCCTTATCTCAAGTACTCAAACTTTCCACTGTCTTTTAAACATGGGCAGTTTCGAAAGGTAAGAAGGCAATAGGCGAGATAGTAGTATACTACTCCCTCTGTTCCAAATTATAAGATGTTTTAGCATTTTAAGAGACGGGTGTATATAGACGCATTTTTGTGTGGGGATTCACTAATTTCGATCTACTATGGAACAGGGGGAGTAGATAGCACTGAATCATACTTTTCATGAACACCCTCTTGTCTGAAGCTAGAAGTTCATCAATTGTTTAGGTCAGTTCAAAAACAAATGTTTTGGAAAATGGGCTCATTCTTTCTCGTAGAAGCCACTACTAGCGTGCTGACTTCAGCCCGTGCTTGTTTCTGTTTGGCAGCAACAAGTAAATTCTCTAGCAGCCTTCCCCTGGATCAGCAACATTAAGTAAGAACATAGTACTGCTGTGCTGTATATATATATATCAAACTCAGTTTATATAATCTTCACATGTATGTTTCCAACAAAATAAAAGAGTACATTACGTCTAGTAAAAGCTTGATGAGCTAGATGACATCCTTCCCGGGGAAAAAGCGAAGGAATCTCGAGCCAAGACGTCGTCCGGAACGGTCAGGTACAGGTCGCGGCGTGGGGGCCTTTCACGTGGACCATGGCGTCGTGAGGCAGTTCTTGCACTGGAGCAGCCATGAGCCCGTGGCCACCATGGACGCGAACTGCGTCTCGCAGCGAGGGCACCGGGCGGGGCACCGGAACGTCAGCGGCTTCTTCTGTGGCGGCGGCGTCTTGGTGGGCACCTGGTCCATCACGGCGTCGGCGGAGGCGGGGCGGTCCACGCCGAGGACGGCGTGCCAGTCGGGCGCGGCGGCGACCGCGTTGGCGACGCCTGGCAGCGACGGGAACAGGCGCTGGGCCTTCCTATAGCCAGCCGGCACGCCGCGGCCACGTTGCTGGCGAGTAAGTGTTCCTCCGCGCGCCCGCAGGTCCGCTCGGCCTCCTCCCTGTTGGCCTCCATGTGAGCACGTAGGTAAGTGCGAGGCGTGCTCGATCGGGAGAGCCTCGTGGAGTCGATCGGGAGGTGCAGTGGCGGTGTGCACCGATATATGATGATGCTGGTGGGCGGCGAGCGCGAGTCGGAGAAGGAGCACGGCATCGTATCTACAAGTCCGATCGAGTGGCCGGCTCCAGGTCCAAATCGGAGATGGTATCTCGTACAACGGGACAGAGAGCCTAGACCAGAGAGCCTGCCAACGGAATTACTATACATCGCCCATAGCGGCACTTCTCGTTCACACCGCATACCCTCTGTGGCCTATGGGCCAGGCCCATTTTTCTGACACTTCTATATTTTCGCATGTCGTGCATTGTCAAGCAGGTTTTTTTCCTCTCTCTCCACGTTGTTTCCGTTCGAGCGGTTTTGGCTCCGGCTTTCTGGCCGATTTTCTGTTTCCTTTTTCTTTTTTGCTTCTTGTTTTCTCTTCTTATATTTTTTTTTGAGAAAGAGAGCTTTATAGATCAATTGGTATTATAAGTTTTACATTCCGAAATTACAAGCTCTCTCAAAGGGCTACACAACACATCGTTAAAGACATGATCACCAATCAATCTAGCTAGCTTGGCCAGGCCGTCGACCACTCTATTACCTTCACGCTTTTTATTTACATTTTCTGTTCTTTTCATCTTTTGTCTTTCTTTTTGTTCTTTTTCCATGTTTTTCTTCTTTTTCACCGGATTTCACAAGTGAGAAAGGGTTCAAATAAACACTTATTACGAATTCAGAAAATTTATTCATGGGGTTTGAAAAATATTGGGACGTTCGGTGTCGCGTTAGAACTCCATCTGGGTTCCCCTTATAACCGACATGACATGTACCTTGGTGAGCATCTCGGTAACGATGTGCCGAAGAGCGAGTTGTTGAGGGGGGCGGTGGACAAGCTCGCCATGGATGAGGTTTCGAGGACGGGTTGTGATACCATATAAAAATGCTAGCTAGATTGGATGAATCGATACCTTGGCATCGCCTCGCTTTCATGTTAATATAGGGCAGCTACAGGAAAAATCAAAAATGACATTTTAAAGTTTAAGGAAATCGAGAAAAAAATCCCCAGATGTAGACAGTGATATGAAGTGTGCAAAAGTTTAACTCGAAATTCGTTGTATTGCGAGCTGGGCAAAAATAACAAATGGGTGAATCTTGGTGGTGAACAGTACACAGTTTTAAAAACTTGAAATTTTGCCTTATTTATCTTTTTTGTGCAGCTCAAAATACATCGATTTTTTAGTTAAAAATTTGTGCGCTTGTAGATCGTGACACTGTCTATATCTGGGGATTTTTTCTTGATTTTTTGAAACTAGAAGGTGTTGATTTCGATTATTTTTTTCAAGAAACGATCTCCCTATAGCTCGGGAGCCATTTGCAGTTTCCGGCCGAACAATCAGGGATTACAACCACTTCGGTTAGACTTGGAAACCAAGACGAGATCCAATATTTGGTTATATATAGAATACTGAATTTCGTTACATGTTTAGTTAAATAGAAAATATACAAATTTATTACAATCCTATCATTTAACAAGAACCTGATCAACTGGGTAATGGTAGTGGGATGATATTGTTTAGAATCAACGATAACTTGGATACAATTTTCCCGTACACCTTTGCAAGAAGCAAACGGCCATTTCCCAAATTCTTCGTTGGATCGATACACTTATTTCGAAAACAAATAAAATGTTGTGCAGTTGCAGCAGTTAATATTTTTTTGGCGCCGTGCCTTTGATCGTAATTTTAAGTTTTGATTTATCACTGTGTGTTAATTTGTTTGGCGGGTTCTAGACAACCATGGACGAGTTTAAACATTTGTACAAACTAGCCGCGATCGAATACTCAGGATCCAAATTAAGTGATGAATTTACAGCTATGATTCAAGACCTTATGGAAGATTTGACATTAATCCGAGTTTGCTTGATTTGCTGCACACTAAACACTTAACATGCGATGGAACGGAATATCCGTACCAACATGTGTGGTTTTTTACGAAACACGCGAGACTTTTAATCTTGCTTCACAAGATCAGCAACAACAAGCCATCAAAGTTTCAATGCTGACATTGCCACCAAATTACTCAGTATCCAGCCAACGAAAATTTCTTCACGATTCATCCTATTGCTACTATTTAGACGGACACAGATCTCGCACAGCACAAACGCAAACTAAAAAATGATGAGACAAAGCTAGGCACTATGATGCAACATAGATGTGGTACTGGGTAGATAAACTGCGAGCTGTGACGCATCCTCTGTCCAATCCTCGATCTCTGCCTTCATGTCGGGTGCACAGACGGCTACTTTTTGATAGAAGATGTATTGTGAAATATTATTGATTGATACTAGACTGATTACAATGAGCCACGGTGGACTGTATATAAAGGGGACAAGACTTGGGGACTACGAAACCTACTAGAGATAGACTTAGATTACAACCCTAAATTACCAAATATACCTAAACCGTATTATACTCTAACCCCCCCCCCCCCCCCCCCCCCCCGCGCAGTCGGATCGGTAGTGACGCGAACAGCTAGAGCGTCGCGGACGGTCTGACTGGAGCACAATCCGAAGTCGCGAACTGGAGAGGAAGCTGAGGTGATAGCCCTTGATGCTGATGTCGATGAGTTGTTGGCGCTGTAGTCGTGGTCGATGTTGCCGTTGTTGTGGTAGTTGAGGTAGATGTTGCGGGGTGTTGGTGTAGATGAGGTAGGCGGCACGCCTTGCCGAGCTTGCCAGACTCGGGAGCGCGTCGGGGACGAAGGCATGCGCTGGTGTTGCCAATACCGGACATGAGAAGACAGGGACCACCATGAACCTTGTGAGCCAGAGTCGGATGAAGAAGCAGTGGAGACCTCCGTGATCGGTCGGTGCGTAACGCAGATTTTCCGCCGTTTGTTGCCGGAGTAGACGAAAAGGTTGGAAAAAAATTGTGTCAAATAAAATAGACTGCAACTCTGACGGCTCGGTTGTGGTGGACGAAGACGGTGTGGTGATTGTTGAAGATGTTTGTTGGTGTAGATAGTTGTCGGCGATGTAGAGGTAGTAGTTGCCGGAGACGTTGTTGATGTAGAAAATTGTCGGCGAGGCGATGATGACCACGAGCAGCGTTGAAGTCGATGGCTCGGTTGGCTTCATGACGATCTTGGTGGCGTAGACTTGCAGCGGTGCAGCTGTAGGCAGATGGAGCGGATCCATCCTTGCCCCATATGCAGAGGCACGCATGCACGTGAAGTTGTCCCTGTTGACGAATCGATTTCTGAAATGCACCGGCGAGATGGCTAATCGGATATTTGGTAGCTAAAGACAAAAACGTAAAATTGCTAAAGCTATGAAACGGATCTATCTATTATAAACTAGCTATGCGATGCGGTGCCCCCGGCAGAGATCATTGAGTCGATCTCGCCGGGGGCGGCGTGGCGGAAGCGGTGGTGGCTAAACCCTAGGCCAAAGAGCGAAACGCTCTGATACCATGTAAGATTGCGGAATATTATTGTATTGATACTAGATTGATTACAATGAGCCACGGTGGGCTGTATATAAAGGAGACAAGACTTGGGAACTACGAAACCTACTAGAGATAGACTTGGATTACAACCCTAAATTACCAAATATACCTAAACCGTATTATACTCTAACAATTTGGAACACTAGGTTTCGATTTGGAGGTAGGAGAGGCGGCTTTTGGTCAGATGTTATAAAGGGTCCGTCTCCGGTTCAAAACATGAGATGTTCCCGATCGAGTCCGTTTCGGGTTCCAACTGGGCCAGGCCAAACATGAGATGTTAATAACCTGAGGCAACATAACCAGTTGGGCCCAGTGAATCTGAGCCCTGTATGTCCCCTCCTTGACGGCCGAATAACCGGCACGGCACAAATAGTGATATCCACATTTCATTCATCACATCTCAATTTTTTTTGTTGCGAAATCATCGCATCTCAATCTAGCTTCTTGTTCTAGATAAAAATCTCAATCTAGCTTGACAACACCACACAAAAAATCTAGCTTCACAACACAAGACCAACAACAAGCCATCAAAATGACGTCGTAACAAAAGCAACAAGCCATCAAAGTTTCAAAGAGGACATTGCCACAGCATATTCTCAGCATCCAGCCAAACAAAATTTCTCCACGATTAATCCTGTTGTGATTACTATTTAGACCAACTCAGAGTAAACCCATCATGCCCTTTCAATCATCGATCTAGCCTCTTCTCTGGTTGCAAAATTACTACTCCTTAGCTATGATAGTGTGGTTGCAAAATCGCTCCTTCACTTTATGCAGAAGCTGCACGGCCTAAAGCAGGTAAGACAAACAGACAGACAGACAGACAAACAACTCTACCATCTCTACACCATTGACCTTCTATCCCCACCCTGGTGATATGTGCAGTTAGACCAACTATTTACCTAGCCTCAATCAAAGGCCTGTCTCGGACCTCCAGTTTGTGATCGCACTCAGAAGAGACCGGTTAGGCATCAGTTCTTGTCAGGCAGCGTGCTTTCGTTACCGGCGACACGTCGTTCTCGCACAGCCACATCTCGATCGCGTTGCGCTCGTACGAGTACCCGTCTGAAGCAATGCATGGGTCCTGCATCAACCTCTGCGACAATCATACAAACTATCAGCCGCACATCCATGCATGTTATTTTCACCAAATGACCAATCAATGACACAATGAACATTACTCTAGTGTTATCTTACCTTGAGTATTGGGCACATGAAGTGGCTGGGTGGCACGGGTAAGGCTGGCACGAGTAAGGCTGGCACAGGCTGCACCGGCTCCAACGCAGCAGCAGCTACATGCTTCAGCCGTTCTAGCTCCACCGCCACCGTACTCCTGAGGTCAGGCCGGTCCTTGCTTCGCATTTCCAGACAGCTTAGGCCTAGCTGAGCTAGATCATACGCTTCTCTCAAGGGCCAACTCCCTGCACTCTCATCCAGGACACCCCTAAGTTCGCCATCTTCCACTGCTCGCTCCACTAGTTCAGGTAATCCAATTGGTGACCTTGCCGTCAGCAGCTGAAGGATCACCATCCCAAGAGAGTAGGTGTCAGACTTCACTGACACCTGCCCAGTTCTCTGGTACTCTGGGTCTAGGTAAAACAGCGTGCCTGCCAGACCAGTGTTCTTGTACACTGTACGACTCGACAAAGTCTCTGGGAGTAGTGTTGACAGGCCCACATCACCGATCTTGCTGACTAGATTGCCGTCGAGGAGGACGTTTTCAGGCTTAAGGTCACGGTGGATGATTGGGTTAGGCTTTGTGCCGTGAAGGAACACAAGGGCTGAGACGATTTCCAGGCAATGCGGAAGCGGTGAAACCATGGAATTGGCGGTGTGTCATTTAGGCGTTGCAGACGGTCCGCGAGGCTGCCATTCTCCATGTACTCGTACACCAAGCAGCCCCTGTCTGGACAGGCTCCGAGGAGCATCAACAAGTTTGGGTGGCGTATCCGGCCCAGAACCTCGAGCTGCAGAAATAGACACTTGCATAAACTTTTGAACATTGTCACTTCGCTTGCGATAAAAATTCTGGTTAAATAGGACATGCATAAACTAGTTTTTCAACAAATTAAATTAGCTACGCAGAGACTATAACAGCAACCTCTGAAAGAAATAAGGGAACATTACAATATCCAAGTCATGGAAGTTGTTTATTTTACAGAAATGGATATGACTCATTCACAAGATGGGACACAGTTTCACTATGTTATGAAAATTCGATTAAGATACAGTGTTACTTAGTAAAATGTTTACTAAAAGAAGCACGAACTTCAGGCAATACCTCTTGGTTGAAATGCTTGGTACTGGTCTTGTCATTAGAATGGAGGACCTTTATTGCTACATCTAAGTGATTGAGATAGCCCTTGTATACTGTTCCATTTGATCCAGTTCCGATCTTGTGCGACTCTGAGAATGATGATGTGGCGTTATCAATCTCCTCCCAAGTGAACCTCGAGTATGAGTTGCCTTGAAGTACAAGGAGCTGCTCCAACCTCAACTTCTTATCAGCATCTTTGGATGCCTTTGCCAGCAGCCTATTTTTCTGCATAACCTCCGCCCTTACAAGATCCTTAACATGGGTGACTACCTCCTCCGCGGCATATCTATGTGCCATCTCGTCCTGTATGTCCTCGTTGGCCTTATCCACCCTGGACTCTATCTCTCTTAACTGAGTTTCCCCTTCCATGCGCCTTGCAGCTAATTCATCCATCTGACATCAATAAGGGTCAGAGGTAAGATGATTTAAACATTGTGTTGAATTGGTAAATTCATCCTTTTTGACAGCAGCAATACCACTGACTTGCCTGATGAGACGCACCGACAGACTCATCCTGAACAAGTTTGTATGCCCCCTGTATATGTCTCAATTCAAGCCTCAGCTCTTCGAGCTCTGTACTGACATCATCCTGCACTGTATTGACATCATCCTGCATTGAAAGTTTGGAGCAGTTTATCAGGTCTCAGCAGAGTTAGTATGCAATCCCACCTTATTTTCCAGAGCAACAGTTAATTTGCCTAACCAAGAAATGCATCTAATACTAATTCAAGAACTATAAGGCTCATGTAAACTTGACAGTAACTCATTATAAAGCAAAGTATTGCAACCAATTTAGCAAGAAAAAAACTGGGAAGTTTTAGTATATTAACTGGATTACAGGGAAAAAAGTATCAGATCAGAAGCTTTGTGTTGGATTTCTGTCAATAACCAAGATTGCACCACTAACCTTTTTGTCTGAAAGCATTAATCCCTGCAGTGAACTTTCTTTCATTGGTACCTTGTCCGAACCCTGCAATGTACTTGAGACAGAGCTTTCAGCACCAGTGCCTGAGGTAACTCTTCTGTCATTGTCTTTATATGCTGATGCAGTTCCAGTGAGATAATCATATAGAGTAAATGAGCGAGTACGTTCAGCAGATGAACTACTTTTGAGGTTCTCGGATGCCAAGTTGGAGTGTGGCAGGCTTGGAAAACCAGACAGACCCCGTTCTGAACTGTTGTCATTCAAATCTGATGAGACAAGGGAACAACAACATTTAGATTATGAGAAGGGAAATAAGGAAACTCCAGCTTATCTTCGCATACTAAAACAATAATAGGCTTATGTTTTGATGCAAGTTTGCTGCGATTTCACATTTTCAGCAGCAATGAGAAATGGTAAGGAACGCCAATGATGCACAAAAAGGGAGCGATATGTGAGAAATATTTGGTGTTAGCTTGACAACCGGGGACGCCTTACCAGATATCGAGGATGTTCCATCTGAAAATACTTCGCTGCTGGAGCTGCTGTCGTTGCCTTTTGGTACCCCAGAGCCAGAGGGCAAGTCACTTTCTGATCCAGGAGCATAAACTGAAGACAACCATCCTTTGAAACAATATATATGTGCAAAAGCTGGGACACTCTTGCAAATTTTGGAGGACGTCCTATTTCCACTTGACTCCTACAAGACATGTCATCCGATGATCAACAGACATCACATTAAAATTATCCATTCATCATCATGAATTAGTGCAATACAAGTATGAGGAGCTACCTAGTGAAGATGCTCCTGCTGGTAGGGTTACCGATAACGAGGATCTGTATCTGGTACAGGCAACAGATTTGAAATGGTATCGCGACATCATTACCATTAACAAGCAGTACTTGAGCTTCAACCTGAGAAAAGCAAGTAAATAAATAAATTCAACCAACAGAGAGGGGGTTGACTCGTTCATTCAGTCTGCATAGGAAATGGAAATGTACTTGTCAGTATAGAGAAGGCAACTCAAACCACCTTGTTTTCATCACACATGTTTTTGCAGCGGGCGAGCATTTGTTGTGCCTTGAGTCGTTCTTTCTCGACATAGTCATCGACGATCTCGTCCGCGCTTTATCAACCGGGATGAGGTCCCCACTGAAGCCAAGTTCACACACAGTCACACAGACAGACAGACATAAACACAAACACATAGTAAGCAGCGAAAAAAACTGAAGCAAGGAAACAGGAACAAGGGGGTGTAGTGTAGTACTCCGCATACTTACGTGGTGCGGGCACAGCCAGGACCGGGGTGAGGACATGGATGAGCCTGAAGGAGCAGGGGCGGGCTTGTCCTTGGCGAAGTTGTCGAGAGCCCACCGGAGGACGTAGGTGCTGGATTTGGAACCGCTGAGCGCCAATCCGACAGTGGGAGCCGCGTCCGCTCCAATCCCTTCTTCCTCTTGGTCGGCCATGACCAATCGCATGCCTGTTTCATCAACAACAGCAGGGGGGAAATGGAACCAATCAGCAACGCCGGCAATGGCGGAAGACATCGATCGTCGATGGGTTGGTCAGAGGAGAGAGGGGAGCGCGAGGGTTCGGTTCCGTCGCGGATTCTCGCTCGCTACCGCGCGCCGGCGCCGACGCCGCCGCTCCTTTGGATAGACTGGGCTAGGGTCTCTCCTTCTCCGTGTCGCGGGCCGGCGCGCGCAGCCGAGGCGAGGCTAGTCGATCTGGCGCGCGTGGGCGGGGAGTCGCGTGTGCATTCGGTGGAGGGTGGAGCGGAGCTTACCCGGCTTCGTCGAGCGCGGTGGTTGTTCCCTTCGGCCGGCCGGCGAGGCGAGGCCACCGGAGCGGAGGAGGAGCTACGCTGGCTACGGCGCGGCGGTTAGAGACAACTTTTTGGGCAAGGAAATGCGGAGCTGCAACGGGCGGACTTGGCCATATCATATGGCCCACATGCTTCCAGTCGCTTCGTGGCGGGCTGGAACGAAAAGCCCATTTCGGCCCACCAACGGCCCGTTCAACTGGTATGCCACACCCTCGCCTGAGCGCTCTCCTCTGCTCGTGCCCCTCCACCGCCGGCGGCGGCGCCGCCACGAGGACGCCACCGTCGGACTTGAGCCGCTTGAAAAGTATGGACGTCGCGTCGTCGTGAATTACACGATTACTGTCAGCGTGGATGGAGCTCAGCTTCTCTATGGGGTTGTCGATGCACACTCTTCAGCGAATTGGATCATCCTTTTATGAGATGGTAAGTGGTTTATCGAAGCGAGTTGCCATAAGGGCACTTTTGGATTTATACTATATGGATGATCAAGTTAGTTGTTCTGAGGTAGTTCTGTCTGTGCAAGCAAGGGTGCGCAATGTGTTTGATGAAATGCCTATATGCACTAGCATATACTGCCTTTGTTATTGCAGGTTGAACTAGCATCATATCTGTTTTTCCTTTCTTTTCCTACTCAGTTGTGCCACTTTCACCCGCTGGATGGCATGCCAATGACCCGAGGCTACGCGCGGCGTATCACCAAGACCTAGTAGGTAAAATGATACTTCCTTTGTAAAAGAGGCATATCTTGTTTCACGAAAAAGGAATCATATATAAGCTGATTTCATATACAATACTGATGAGAGCTTGTCTTCTGGCACACATAAGGAAACCTTACAAAGAGTTACCTTATCCAGCGGAGCCACAAAATTCTTTATTATTCATTCCACTCGAAATGTCAGTTATAGGTTACATACTGACAGGTGCATTGAACTAATGAGTTAGGATAAATACACTCACTACAGTATATATATGGCTATACGAGTACCTCCCCTTGTACATGCAGATGCAGATATACTGATCACAGATTAGTTCCAGCATTTTTTGGAATGCAGGTTTCACACCCCCAAAAACTGTCACTAATTGTTATGGGGTGTGGTGGTCAATGCTATAGTTCCTGGTGCATTTTGCGTCTGATCCAGCTCTTCTTCCTCCTCCCAACAATCCTCTTCCAGAACCAGTGCTTCCTCCAGACCTGCTCCATCTGTTCCATGGGCAGCTGCTTGGTCTCCGGCAGGAAGAAGAAGACAAACAACGTCATCACACATACCCATGCTCCAAATAGGAAGAACGTGCCGAACTTGAGATGGCACAGCATAGCAAGAAACGTCTGCCCGATAACGAAGGTCACCAAGAAGATGACTGCAATCACAACACTCTGCCCTGCTGACCTGATCTCCAGTGGGCAAATCTCTGTTGGGACCAAGTAAGTGAGAGGTCCCCAAGACCAGGCAAATCCTGCTACGAAGACGCACATGATGATCAAGACTAGGTACGCATACTCCTTCTCCATGGCTCCATGGTCCTTGAACTTCACAGCCAGGACAGCGCCACCATGAACTGTGACAAGATCATCTGAACACCGCCAACTAGCAGGAGCTTCCTGCGCCCAAACTTGTCGACGACAATCATCGCTACGATATTTGCAAATAATGCACACAGGCGCGTGACGACTGCTGACATGAGGGATGCACTCTCCTTGAGCCCAATGGTCCGGAACATGACCGCGTAGAAGTTGATCACGTTGATTCCGGTGACCTGGTTGAAGAAAGGAATGAGGAGTGCAATAACAAGTGTGGCCTGTACTTCTTCTTCATGATGTTCCGGTAGGGGTTCTTGATGGTCCGTGAGACGTTGCTAGCAGTGACCAAATCCGAGCTCTTTCTGGACACCAGTTGTGCCACGCAGCCTCTGGAGCATCATCTTTGCCTCGTCGATGTTGCCATCACGCTGGATTAGGAAGCTGGGGTCTCAGGCAGGAAGATTGCGCCAATGGTCAGAAACGCAGCAGGGACAGCAGCCATGGACAGTGATATCCTCCATCCCCATCCTCCTTCGATTTTCGCCACTCCGTAGTTGATGAGGTTCGCAATGAGGATGCCGATGCTGATACACAGCTCAAAGCCATTGTTGATGGCACCACGGTACTGCGGCGGTGCCATTTCGAAAGGTACAGTGGAATTGACTGCAAAAGCAATTTATTTCCATGCTCATTAATTAGTTACGATAACAAAAGACTAACTTGCAATATTCTTGAAAAGATATACTTGTAGAGGATCCATGAATATCCCTTCTAGATTACGAATATAAAAAGAGAGACAGCATAAAGTTTCAGGAGAGAGAATCTTGCATTTTCTTTGCAAAAGCATATAGCTATGGGGTTGCTTTTAGTGATGATCATAGTGAACTTCCTTTCCGACTGATGTGAATAGTCACCACTTTTGCTCTCTGTAGCAATTGAGATACATTTTTTAGTAAGACAATTTGAGATACTGATCTATTTGTTGGTTTCTTTCTGTTTTGATCTAATGAGTGAATCCCCATATTGTATAAAATAGAAATAATTTATCCAATTTCCAAAAAGAAAAATTATACCAATTCATTCTGGCCACAAAAATGGTTGTTGAAAAATTGACTTGTGGACTGAATTGTGGTTGTGTCCATGAAGAAGACGGCTGACTTGACTTTGATTCAATTGAAGTAACTCAAAAGGGACATTTTCCTTGAGGTGAATATTTATGGAACCAATATAATTATTTCTGGACAGTAGATGTGTGCAAGTTGCCTATTTTGAGAAGGACAAAAGTGGATCTACAGTTGGACTGTGACCAGTGTTGCTTTCTGGCAAGCTAGGGTGGTCATATAATAAAGCTACTTTTAAAAAAAATGAAGTCCACTGATTCTAATCTTGGGTGTGTGGCAGCGTCGATTAGGACAAATCACACATGACGTCTTATGTGACTTTGGCAAGTCATAAGTCAATGAAACAAGGACTTGCGAAAGGAATATTTCTTGAAGACCTGCTGATTGGCAGCATGCACGCTTGCCACATAATTATATATGCATGAGAGAACAACCTAGTAATAAACTAATTATATTTGAGACACACACATATGTACGTACCTGGTTGGTGAAGCCGAGGCCTATGCCGAGGAGGATCCGGTTGATGAGGAGCATGTAGACGTTGACGGCCCGCCACCGAAGACAGAGCCGGCGATGAAGACAGATCCCCGATGAGGATGGAGGCGCGGCGGCCGTACTTGGTGGTGACGGAGGATGCGAAGAGGGTGGCGACGAGGCCGGCGATGTAGAGAGATGAGGTGAAGACGGTGAGGAGCTCGCTGTCGAAGCGGCAGTAATTGGAGACATCCTTGTCCCCTTTCATCTTGTGGTACACGTCCGGGAAGAACTTCTTGAGGAACGGCTCCATCGACGTCACCCCCCTGTTTGTATACATGGAGTGTCATCAATCAACATCACACTCACCTCACCTCAAATCATGTGTGTATCTATAGTGTAGTATAGTTGTTGCACTAACTAGCTTGATTAGTCAGTCGGTCTTATTAAATTGTGCTACTAGATAGTACTAGGATGAGTAGACAAGCAATCCTATAATTGCCTATGATGAGATGGAAAGAGTCATGTAGAGTTGGAAAGGCTGGACCGATACATGGAGATGAATGAATTCTTCTTCCTAGCTAGTCAATCAATCATGCACAAATATGGAAGTAGGTTAGGTGTGCCCACGCCAGCAGTGTGTTAAATGCAGTAGTGAATTATCAGTGCGAGGAAAGACAGGAGCTTCCAATCTGGCATTGCCAGTACTACATGTCCATCTAAGTTAATTACTGCTAGATAAACCGTGCGTGCGTGTGCTTAATTGTCTCATCTTCTCTATCTCAGGAGGAAGGCAGGACAGGACTCGAAGGTGGAGCAATTAAGCTAGCAAGATGAAGGAAGGTGGAGCTAGGTGGATCGAGTACCTGAGATGCCGAGGTCGTAGCCGAAGAGGATGCCGCCGCTGCCGGCGACGATGCAGGAGAGCACGACGAAGGAGGTGACGCGGCCGTTGTAGCCGGCGCCGCCCGCCGGGCCTTCCACGAAGGCTCCTATCGCCATTGACCCAAGCTCAGTGGAGCTTCTTTTATGGACTGGATTGTGGGGAGTGGTAGGGTTAGGAGATGGTTGCCGTTATCGGGGTGGAGGACGGGATGGGGGCGGGGCAGTCCTTCACTCCCTTGGGGTGGCTATTTATTAGTACAAGAGCCTTGCCTGCTGCTCTCTTGTGTTGTGTTCTGGTGGGCAATGGCGACGGCAATGCTGCGCCTGCGAGTGCGTTTCCGCGTGAGCCGAGCCAAGACTAGTACTGGTGGATGTTTACGGCGGCAGCAGAGGAGGGGATGGGAGCCCACACAGTCGCTAGTCCGGCCAGCGGGCAGTGAAGACGTGAGTTGGATGCTTCTGGCCGACGGTTTCTCTGGCTTTGGAAACATCTGTCAGCCAGCGGCAGGGACCACACGTCAGCCGCACATCCACATCGGTCTTGCATTTGTGTAAGTTTTGTCTGGCATGAAACCAAGGGAGGGGCACACCACATGCATCTGTTTGTTTGCGCTCATGAATATATTTTTTTCGAGAAATCGGCAGGAGCACTGCATTTCAATTAGAAGAAGAATGAATGAAATGTTTTCTTAGTTGTTCAAAACAAAGGATTGTTTTCTCAAGAAGAAATAACCATGATGAATGATTTCACATTGCCATGGGTGGCCATGCATGCATATCTTCGCGTGAGTGTTGGCATGAAGTGTTCATGTCCCGTGGTTTGGGGGCGATCAATTCAGCCGTCATCTGCCTACTTTCGAAGTAGACAGGGCGCCAAGGAGATCAAGGACTTTCGCCCCCGTTATTAATTTGATCCATACTATCATAGTATGGGCAGGGCCGGCCCTGTTGCCGAGAGGGCCCTGGAAATAGATGAAAAAAGAACATCAAGCTATGAGCTGGAACTATTTTCATACGAAATTTCGTGCTCCCAAACTCCAGCGATCTCTTTATATATATAAAAAGGTCCAATTTTCAAGTTTTAAAAAATCTGAAAAGAAAAATCATTGTTGTTCCCAATGTTGTCTCCCACGAACCTGTAAAAATTCAATTTGAAATACTTTGTATTTTGAGCTATACAAAAATGACAAATGTACATATCTAAATATAGTGAACAATGCACATTTTCAAATGTTCAGATTTATCATTTTTGTGTAGTCCATAATAAAAAGAAATCCATGTTGCGATTTTGCATGCTTCTAAGATACATCATTGTCACATATCTTTTTCCGTACTATTTTGAAACTTATAAATAATTATTTTATGATTTTCTTAATCACTGGAGCTCGGGAGCCAAAGTGGCTTTTTGTTTTCATACTCACTATTTTCTAAAAATATGTTGCACATCATTTTGGGCCAACTCTAACTCCATAAAATTTGACCAAGTATATAGGAAAAATGTCAATCCCTACAACAGAAAATCAGTATTTGTAGAACCATCACAAAATATATTTCAATACTGTACCTATTTTTTATTATGGATGTTTATTTTTTCTCCATAAATATTGATTTTGACCAACATATTATATTAAACTTATCTTGGCAAGGAGGGAGAGAGTATACTAGATGCAATTCTCTAAGTATGGGACATTGATTGTGTTAAGCCCTAGGTTATCACACCGCCCTGTTTGGCCCTAATTATGGAGAGATTTGTGGCCAAAGTTCTAGCATCTCGTCTAGCTCCTAAATCATCGAAGCTAGTGGCGTCGCACCAAAGAGTGTTAGTTTGAGAATGATGCTTACATGATAACTCATTCTCGTCCAAGGCACGGTGTGTACCTCCATTGCCTCCAGAAGGCGGCGGTGATGCTGAAAGTCAACGTCACCAAGCCGTTTGATTCCTTGCTTTGGACATTCATCTTTGATGTTAGGATCAAAGGAGGGTTCGTCCATAGATGGATGGTGTGGACCAGTAGCTTATGGGACATGACCTTATTGCTCTTGCTCATCAATGGAGTGCATGGTAAAAGATCTTTCACTAGCAACAATTGTGACAGGACAACCCCCTGGCCCCAATGTTATTCACCTAACAATGGATGTTCTCAACTTTCTTCTCTTGGCGCAACTAAGAGAGGGCTCCTTGAAATCTTTGCAAGCTATGGTATCAATCATCGCACCTCTTAATCTATTTGCAGATAACGCGGTTGCCTTTATACGACCATCGCTGCATAATCTATGTTCCTGTCCGACTCTACCACGGGATTTCGGTGAAGCATCGGGGCTATATGCCAATCTTTCCAAGTGTTATGCACATCTTATACATTGTTCAAAGCAACAAGCCATGTTGGTACAACCAGAGCTTAACTGTGCATCACATATTTCCTGTGTAATTAGGACTGCCATAGGTTTTGACAAACCATTGGCACCCTAGCTAGAATCCTTGGTCGACAAAATGTCCAACAAATTGCAAAGTTGGAGTGCTTGGATGCTATCGTCTGGTGGAAAATTAATCTTGCTACAATCTAACTTTTGCACTGTTCTTGTCTATTAGATGATGGCTTTAGACATGTTGATTAAAATTATTGAAGGCATTGACAAGATCTACAGAGACTTTTTGTGAAAAGGTAGAAAGGTTTCAAGGGGACACTCCTTGCTCATTTGGATAATTGTGTGTGTGTATCGAAGAAACTACGAGGTTTAGAGGTGTCGAACTTGGAAAAAAAATTAATCTCCCTCTTCATGGGCGTTGGGGCTTAAAAGAGAGGAACCATGGTGCCCTAGTGCGAATTAAAACATCACATAGAGGTGTACTTTTGATGGTTTCTCTAATAAATTTTGAGTGTCTTTAGGATTTGGTTTTGACATTGGTCTCCACTAGTTATCCTTAATCAAACTCCTGTTGATAGTACGACTCTCCATGTGGTTGAGACATAGAGAAAAAAATGGAAAAATTTAAATACACGTCTAGTTTTTATTCTATTTGCTTGGGAGAGGTCTCCAACCACCCTTTCCCTCGTTTCCTCGGGACTAAATTGACAGATTTTATATAACTCATAAATATTAGCAGGCCTCGGCCCTCTAGCAACTTGCTATTAACACCCAAATCCACTCAAAAGCAAAGATGTCCTTTCACGGCAATGTTGATGTCTTCAATGGCGCCGACCCAGGCCTAAGTGCCATTCTAAAGTGGATCATTTTAAGTACCTTGAGGCGAGACTGTGGAGAGTAGCTTGTTTGCGGACTTGCGGGTTCAGAGAAGGATGAATGAGTAGCTGTTGCCCTCATCCGCGCCGTGTCCGTGAAAGCTCCGTTCTGCATGTCATTTTAGACAGTGCCCCCTGTCTGTCATGCTTCAAACTAGACCAGCTAGCAACGACTAACTTTGCTCTGAATTATTACGAAAAGCAAAGAGCCCAAGATTCTGTGCATATCCACCCATTGGTCCCTCCCATTGTTCACTTTAGTTTCACCTTTTATTCTTTCCCGGCAAATATACATACAAAGCTACGTAGGAGAGGTACTCATCAGTAAAAGCTTCGATACTCTGCATCTGCAGCCAAAATCAACAAGCAATCCAACATTCTAGCGTCGGCTGCAGCATAGTCGTATCGTATCAACAGCTTTGATTGATCGATCGATCGATCGGGCGTGAAGTGAAGGTACAGCATATATACAGTACGTTTACAGATGGATGTTTCTCAGGATTCAGAACTGGAAGATACACCGATGAAAAAGATTGATCTGAAAAGATTGCTATGCGCTAGCTGCACTGCACCGGTCAGTCGGTAAAGATTTCCGCTCTTTCTGGACGGAATGTCCATCCATCCTACTATCATTCTCTTTTTTCTCTCTTTATTATTATGTTGCTATTCAATTTGTGGTACACACAAATAAAGCCTCCGGTGCACTTTGTACATGTGGATCGTCGTGTAACCATTCAGCAAAAGATGATGTATAGCGATGGCATGTCGCCTCGGTCACTTCAAGTATCCGTTCTATTGTAAGTACAAATACATACACAATGCGACGAGTTCGAGTGGCTTCTTTTGAGGGGCCGTCTTCTAGCTTTGGGAAGTGGATGGATTCATGGGTTGCTACCTGGGGCATGTTTACTATGGTTTCATTACCGGTGAACGGTGCAGCTTATAGCGTGTGGCTGTGACACGTCTCAACCGTGTCACATGTGTTTTTTATGTGAATTCCATTTTGTACCCCATAGTTTCACGTTTGTGACGGTATTTACCCCATTTAGCATGTTTTCTACATTTTTACCCAATTTAACAAAACTTATGCCACAAAAATTACCCCATTTAAGTTTTTTCGTTTCTCTGCTGACTGTGCATGCCACGTGGACAATTTGGTTAGCATCCTGGCTGAGCCACGCACCGACCCGGTCATACCAGACGCGAAGAGCACCACACCCACTCTCCCAAACCGAGGAGCTCACAGGGAGCGCGTTGGCGCAGTTCGGGAGGCACAGGGATGGCTGGAGAGACGACCTCGACAACAACAGCAGGCGACGGGGTTCGGTGACACGGGGACGACAGCTCAAGGTCGCATGGCTCGTTGCTACCATATTCCGGGAGGGGGTGCACAGTTAGGGAAGCGAGGCATAGTTGTCAGGGCTCGGCAACGGCGAAGAATCAGGCGCGGTAGCGCTCGGCTGGAGGCGGAGAAGGCCAGGTTGATCCGGTCGATTCCGATCATGATCTGGCAATTCCTTCGGTGGAGACACTCATCTTGTTACGACAGGGTCGCGGAGAAGGCGTGGGGAGCTGATGCTTGGGCCGTGCCAGTGGAGTCCCCGACGTCGGTGCGGCGCGCCACCTTGAGTAGTGCTCCCACCGTCGCGTGGGGCTCGAGGTCTTCTCTGACGGTGCCTTCTGCGGAGGAGAGAGGGACATGGACCTGCTGCAGCGACACCAGTATAGGGAGCTATTGCGCTGCGGCGGCGAGAAGGCCTCCACCAGTCCTCCTCCCAGCGCTGGACCGATGAGTGAAGAGGAAGGAGCTGGGTGGTGCGGCCCGGGTGGATGTGTTACAGTGCGACTGCACCAGGTTGGTGCAATTGCGTTGGGTTCGGTTCGAACAAGGAGAGAATCAGGGGTGCTTATTTTATTGCCAACGTGCACAGTCAGCACAAAAACAGGGGAAAACTTAGATGGGGTAATTTGTGGCATATGTTTTGTTAAATTGGGTAAAAATGTAAAAAATCTACTAAATGGGGTAAATACTGTCACAAACGTGAAACTAGGGGTAAAAAGTGGAATTCACTCTTTTTTTAGATTCGTACTGTCATTTTCGTGCAGTTGAGACGTCCCAAATCCCTTTTTTTTGCGCTTAAAATTTATTACTTCATCCAATCCAAAATCAAAATAAGTATCACACTTTTGAGCTGGAGTTAATTCAAAACTGCGATACTCGTTACGGATCGGAGGTAGCATTAAACATTTACTGCAAGTCGTTCCCCTGCTCAGAATCATTGGCGGATCCAAGGGGGGACGAGCGGGGGCCATGGTCCGGCCACCCCTGACATATTTTAGCCGGGACTAGTAGTACCGCGCCTAGGAACTTTTGTTAAGGAAAAGGTTTGTAGTCCCCCGGGGGATCGGGCGCTCGCATCCTCCGGACGCGCAGCCGTCGGATGAGATGCCATCGTGCGGGCGCAGACCAGCAGCACAACGCCCACGCATCCGCCTCCTTGACTCGCCGTGTGTCCCAGAAACGTGTAGTGGGACCCATCGCGACCTTATCCCGTCGGTCGTGTCTTCCCCTCCCCTATTCCCCTTTCCTCTCGATCTCTCCACTCACGGTCTCACCGATCTGCGCCCCACGGCACCACCACGCCGCCATGGCCTACCTGAGCGGGCGGACGACGCGGCTGCGGAGGCCCGAGCTCGTCGGTGTCGCTCGCGTCATCTACCACGACGTCGAGCCGGCGCTGCAGGGCATGGCCCGGGGATGGAGATGCTTGCCCTCAGCGCCATGGACGAGGCCTCAAAGTCCTACCGCCATGGCCGGGGCCCAAGCTTCCGTCCTCTTCGTCGTCGAGCTCGTCCTCCAAGCCCATCCTACCGCCATGGCGGGTGCCAGATGCGGGAAGCATCTGCTCGGTGCTCCACTGGTGCGGTTGGTGAGGGAAGGAGCAATTCGTCATTGGTGTATATCAAGGGCAGGCGGAGGCGCGGTGGTGGTGCTACCATGGGAGGCAGTGGTGCGCTCGTAGGTCGGAGACGGTACGTGCTGCCATGGGGGAGCGGCGTTGCTCCTGTAGGTCAGCGGCGGTGCTACCGGCCATTGGCGGCGGTGCTACCATGGGAGGCAGCGGTTCTCCTGTAGGTCGGCGACGGTGCTGCCATGGTGGAGCGGCGTTGCTCCCGTAGGTCAGCGGCGGTGCTGCCTGCGCTCAAGGCGGAGCTACCACGGGAGGCAGGGGTGCTCCTGCACGTCGGCGGCGGTGCTACCATGGGGAGCGACGGTGCTCCGGTTGGTCGGCGGCGGTGCTACCGGCCATCGGCGGCGGTGCTACCTGTGCTCAAGGCGGTGGTGCCATGGGAGGCAGCGGTGCTTCCGATGCGGTTGTCACCCATCGATTATCATCACCGAGCCTGGACGGTTGAGGGGTTGCCTTTTGTCAAAGGCGGTGCTGCCAAAGGAGCACGGCGGCGCTCTCATAGGAGGGCGGCGGTGCTTCCGATGCGAGGTCGCCAGCGTCGACATCCTGTGCTTCTGCCTAGGAGGAGTGTAGCAAAGGTGCTGCGCACCAAAGTCGGGTGCTACGAGTGGGGTGCCGTCCTTGAGTTATTTTGCATCATTGGATGAATTTTTCGGCTACAAATGTTGTGTGATTTTGCATTATTTGAAGAATTGTTTTGCTACAAACGTTGTGTGATTTTGCATTATTTGAAGAATTGCTTTGCTACAAACATTGTGTGTTTTTGCATTATTTCAAGAATTTTCTTGCTACAAACGTTGTGTGATTTTGCATTATTTGAAGAATTTGTTTGCTACAAACGTTCTGTGATTTTTGCATCATTTGAAGGTCGTCAGCGTCGACATCATGTGCTTCTGCCTAGGAGGAGTGCAGCATAGGTGCTGCGCACCAAAGTCGGGTGCTACGAGCGGGGGGTGCCGTCCTTGTGTTATTTTTGCATCACTAGTTGCTTTGCACGTGCGTGCACGTATTCAAAATATAACATGAGATACCTTTTTCTAATATCATTTCTCTTTTTAATGAGTTACTTTTCATGTAGTTTAATATGTTATATACAACACCGACAATTCAAATGCACTCACGTGTTGACCAAATGCTCTTTATTGGGAACATCTAAATGGCTTGGTACAAAAATCAAAAGAAAATAGTATTTATTATAAATTATTGTACGTGCAAACAATCGAACCACTCAATCAATTTTAATGAGTTAAAAAGTGTTGTCGTGTGCACGTCTCAGTCCATACAAAATGCAATCATAATGATTTGTAAACTATATCCATATAATAAGTTTGTATGTAAAATTTGCATGAGAACTATATCACTTAAAAATAGTTGTATGATAAATTGCCATGCGTTCAGTAGTGGATATATCAATAATGATTATACAATTTAAAGTATACTGAAGTAAGTCTGAAAACAAAATAAGGTAACCACATATAAACAATTTATAATCCTACTGCTATGTAAAAAGAACATTGCATACAGTCTTCCTTTTTGCTCACAACCAAGGAGAAGGGCTATTATGTTGATATGAATCTGTAGAAAAAGCAAGTGTGTTGATGAAATAAATAAAGTTCAATCCATGAACATGTGGTAGCAATCACTCTTCTCAATACTCCTTATAGGGTTTGTACTCTTCTTTTGGTATCCGACACTCAAATGGGCACACTCCTCCTGAAAGAAATAGAAATGTTCAACGCAATTGTGACATGTTAGAACATTCATCAAGTTATGCGTAACTGGCAAACAAACATGTCCCTAGCATTTCCTTTGAGGCAGATAAATGAGATAACCACCAATGTAAGCATCGTTTTCATAGTAAACAAGAGATGTATAAGATTGTGTTCTTAAAAAAATTCAATAGAATTCGATGCTGGGATGCAGATTAATAGAATAAGTACTTGAAAAAAATGAACATCACGCCACAAAGCCACACATCACATCATGCATCTCTAGCTCCACATACATTTTTCTCATCATCCCCGACATGCACAGATTCTCCAAGTTTTAACTTAAAAAATCTTGCACGATTTCAAATATATTGTTGGGTGTATCTTCCTGCCTCAACCTTCTTTGCAGAGTACTGAGATAAAAAAAGCTTTAAACACCAAAAATTGTGTGGAAATAAGTACATATTGGGCAGAACTATCTCTGATCTGAATCTTGCTAGGCTAAAACATATGTCACTAAAAGTATAATTTTGAAGACCTGATATCTAAGCTTGAACCCTGGTTATCAGAACAAACCAAGTAGTTGCTATCTGAGATTTATACTGACATCCATGCCTACCTCAAGTCTGAAGTTCTTTGTATGACATAAATATTTGACTCCAGCAAAAGCTATCTTGCCTTGACTCTAGTAGTAAAATGTACATGTCTTGCCTAAGGCTATCTTGATGCTGCTCACACACCAGGCTTTGCACTACCTTATTTTTTGCTATGGATACTAAAATGACATACCATCACGCTGTAAGAGCATCCACAGTGCGGCGCTTGTCAGCCGGCGCTAGGATTAAAATCCTGCTAGATTAGCGGTTGGACCTCTCCATCCTGGGCGCCCGGTGCCAAGTTTTGCGCTTGGCGCTAGCTGAGTTTTTGGCTTGTTAACCACTCTGGCTAGAGATGTAAATAAGCGCCTAGCGTTGCAAATAAAGACGCTTAACTGAAAAAAATTCGTGGGAATTGATTTAATTGCTTAAGCGCCTCTATAAGCGGCATGCGCTGTGGATGCTCTAATAAGTGCAGATTAAGCGTACAACATTAGTGAACCATAAAATAATAGAAGTATCCCTGCTTATCCATCGAAAGAAATATTGTATTACTTTAGCTCCATGTTCGACATGAACTCTGTTAGTTACCAAGAAAACTCGAAATTTAATTAATAGTTTTTACATAACTCGAAAGGGAATGTAAGGACACGTAAGGAAAACAATACTATTTATTGAAAGAGAATCCAGAACTGAAACGAAGTGTTCATATGTTGACTAATACAGATTGTTCTAATATAAATGGCAAACATTTTCTCTTGAATTGAAATGTCACAGAATTAATTATATGGAAACATACAAGTAGCCATTGTCTTGTATATGAGATATAGAAGTATGGTGGAAGACAAACCAAAAACTGATTATATTTGCTTTCTAGATAAACAAGGATAGTAGGAAGAGAACAAGCGATGTCAAGAAGTAGAAAAAGAGCACAATACAGCAGCATATATTGTTTTCACAATGTTCAGAGTTATTTTCACAATGTTAGAAACACTTCTGACCAAGCTAAAACTCCTACATACAGCAGCATATATTGTTTTCTATCTAGTTATCTAGTAACTGATTTTAATTTCAGCCGTGCATCAATAAGCAAAAGAATAGCACACGCAAATACCTTTGCATCCTGAGCTCGTGCACAAAGGTCAAAAGGACACCTTGTTTCATCTAGTAGCAGAACACCATTAAAGCAAAAGAATCAATCCTTCACCCCTTTCGAAATCAAGCTCATGTCATGCACACACGCCCTCAAGCTGCTGCCCTGCGGCCCCAATCCACCGTCGCCGTACGCCCTAAGGCTATCGCGCGACCACGCGGCCATAGCCCCCTGGCGGGGCGCCGCGCCGCGCACACGCACGACGAAAATAAGATGGGAGGCGACGGAGGCGCTGGTAGGAGCGTGGCCGAGACGTGGTTAGGACGTGACGACGGCGACACGACGGGGCAAGGGCAAGGGCGGAGCGTCCAGCGTAGTGCGGCGTGGCGCGAGGATGGATCTACGGAAGGAGCCGCGGGGCTGTGACTATGAGAAGGCGACGGACGATGAAGGCAGGAGCGCATGGCAATTAAGGAGGAGAGGAATTAGTGGAGATAGGTGGGATTTGCTGATTGGGACGCGGGGTTGGGCGGAACGTCGTCCCCATGGCAGAACATTTCCTGCCGGTCGGCAGGATGCATCTGGATCGTCGGTTCGATTAAGATACGATTGATGTAATATGAGCTGTTAGATTTCGTTTGGTGGATATGATCCGACGGTGCTGCTAGTTCGGTGTACACTTTTTCGGGTGGACATAGGAAAGTTTACGTTGGCTCTTTTATAAGTAGTAGAGATTGGAAGAAATTTTCTGCTGCAAATGTTGTGCGATTTTGCATTTTTTAAGAATTTTTTTGCTACAAACATTGTGTGATTTTGCATTATTTGAAGAATTTGTTTGCTACAAACATTGTGTGATTTTTGCATCATTTGAAGAATCGTTGTGTGTTTTTTATGCAAATCTTTACGTTTATAGCAATCTTTGTGCTGTCGACTAGCAATTTTTCTTTTTGCTGCGGCGACGTTAGCCGGCGAAGCTCCGGCGACCTTCTTTGGTGGCGTGTGCATGCTGGTTTCATGCGCGAGTGGCCCGTGCATGTTTGCATGTGCGCTGGTCCCGTGCGAGCCTAGTTGCATGTGTGCGGTCCCGGTGTGCTTTTGCATGTGCGTGTGCATGTGCATGGTCCCATGGACACGTGTCGGCCTCTCCACCCGGAGGATCGGACGGAAAGATCCCGGTGATGCTTAGTACTTTTCTTTTGTTAATTGTATTTTTTTTCCATTAGCACATATCCAGTAGTATCAAGTATAATAGGCCAACGTCTGAATGGGCTAACTAGCCAAGCCCAGCAATACATCTATCCCACGAGATGTCTAGCCCAGCAATATCTACCCCACGATGGCAGCCACAAGGAGAGAAGAGATCGGTTCAGCTCTACGCACATATGCACACTTTACAGAACACCCTTTCGACTTGATTGCTGCAGTCCGCCTGGCAGCCTAGGGCATACCAGTAGCCGCCGCCAGGATTCACTGGATCGTCGACAGCCATGGCAGTGTGATTGCCGAGCTTGCATGTTGTCCATGACGCCTTGGTTATTCGAGTCTCAAACCCGGCGGCGTGGCCATGCGAGTCATAATCGTCTGACCTAGGTATGTTATAGTAAAATCTACTGTAGTGTTTAGCTTTTCAGTTTGATCGATTATGAAATACACACTAGTTAATTAGTATTTTGTACATCGATTCAAAGTTACACACTACTCGTTAGGAACTATCAGTCTAGTTGTAATTTAATCAACCTATAATTCCACGGTACAAAAATGAAGATTGATTGGGAGAATGCTATATTTGGTTTTTGAACGGCTATGCCTCAAGAAAGAGAAAAAATTAAGCATCACCTTAGTATTGTAAATGTAAATCTAATTGGGAGGAGCAAGCTCTGATGCTATTTTGGTCGCATACTCCCGATTAAAAAATGTTATTGAGTACTAAATTCATGATAACTAAAATTAAAAACACAAAAGACGATATATTGTTGTGTATCCTACATCTTATTGTACAGTTATTGTCGGCCTCGCCCCCCTATACTCAAATCCTGGATCTGGACATAAAGTAACAAACAAATACATAAATGTTAACTATATCGAATGATTGCCCATGTATCATGTGCATGAACGAAACAAGTTGAATGCAAGGGAGGAAAAGGGGATCCGAATGCGGCCATTCAAAGCGGCTTCGGGCCAGCATATGCTCCCGTTGATGAAAAAGGGAAAGGGGATCGAAATGCGGCAATTAAATATGGCCCCCGGTAGCATATGCTCTGTATGATTTTAAAACACGGAAATCTGAACGAGCGAAGGGTTCTTGCTCCAGAGTACCAGTGCTCCCTCTGTTTGGAAAAATTCAAAACAAATATTATAAAATTTTAAGCAATTCTGAAAAAAAAATCATGTAATTCTACATGCATGCAAAATCACAATGCGAAAACTTTACATTATGAGCTACACAAAAATGATAAATGTTCCGATCTGAGTATAGTTGTTTCAAATTTCCAAATTTTGTTATTTCCATGTGATTTGTTATTAAAAAGAATTTCAAATATTCAGAAATGTTCAAATTTTGTTATTACAAAGAATTTGGTATTGTGATTTTGCGCGCTTCTAGTATATATCATTGAGGACATGATGGATTTTTTCATATTTTTTCGAAACTTTTAAATATATTTTTGAAAAAAAAAAACGGACGGAGCACTGGTGCTCGGGAGTCAAAGTGACTTTTCAAATCTCAACGCAGTAATTTAAAACTGCTTCCGGGAGCAATGCTCGAGGTGATAATTAATGTTCTTGATGTAACATAACATGTCCATGTCATATGCGTATATGTAAATTTTCATGCAAAAAAGAAAAGAAATGGAGCATGTGTAAAAAACAAATTTGCTGCTACAAAATTTGATTTTTAGAGCACATGTCTTTGTTCTTTTAACCCATAACATAAAACTTTGCATGAATCACGCAGATACGGATATTTATTACTCGCTCTGTTTCTTGATGTAAGGTGTATAGTTTTTGAGAAAATTTTCAAAATATAAGGTATAATGCGATTTATGGACAATTTTACCCATCCAAAAATAAATCTTACTTTATAGGGTGTATTGTTTTCAATTTGTGTCTATTAGGAACTCATATCTCCCAAATTTTTTCAGAAAAAGATGAGTCCAACGTATGCTAAATACCAATATCTTAATATTCGTGCAGAAAACTATACACCTTACATTCAGAAATGGAGGGAGTATGTAAAAAACTCGGATATTTTATTTCAAAAATATTTTTACGATTTTACTTTTCACACCAAATACGCTGGAGCAATCTGAATGCAACTTGCAACCTTATTTAAATCACAACATTCCAGTATCAACCTCGGTGAATGCAACATGCAACCTTAATTAGACCACAATACTCCAATTCCAGATAGGTGAGAAATCAAATTATATATTGCTTACTGTACCAGCTTACTTATTCCAACATCTGGTACAGAATTCGGAACCACAAATTGCATGTATTAACACAAAATATTCTTGTGGAAACAAAATGGAAATTCAAACTAAATCTGAACACTCCAGTCCAATGCTCTGACTACCCTTGAGTGAGTTTATTAAGGCATGAGGTAGTGTATGCCTGTCGTCGGACCGCTTCTCTCCGTCAGGAGCTTGAGCAGGCTCTGACCACTCTCGCTCTCCTCGGACTGAGGCTGCCTTTCGAGAACAGAGTATGCACAGTACTCCACATCGTAGACCTCCACACCCGTCCCAAAGCACGCAACCGATGAACCAACAGCCTCACCTGAAAACAACCTCAAATATTCAGTTCAGTGTAAATTGGATCAATAGTACTACACATCGGCAGAATCGTTGTACTGAATCTAAACTACGAAAACACAACATATTTTGTTGCGCTTGCGGCTCATTGCTTGTTGAACTCACCATGTGTTACTAATAGTAAGTTCTCATCAGGATATTTGTCGGCAAGAGCCTTGATCACGCTAGCGTATCTAATTCTTGCCCCCCTGACAGACTCTCCCCACTTTGGTGCCTGCAGTGAGAAAATGCGACAGTTTCAGGTACGTTGGACTTATGTGACAAACTGATTGTCAATTTGTGGACAGATGACACTACAAGAAATTCAAGGTGACCTGACAAAATATTAACTGACGTGTCAACGGTGACTGCAGAAGGGACAAAAATAACAATTGTTGACAAAAGCTGACCTCTGGGTGGAGTGGCTCTGTAGAATGGTCGATGGTTCCAGCTGGTAAGATGGCTTCAAGTTCCGCCAAGTCGGGAAACCACTTATCTACATCGGGCGCAACCTGGCTAACGATAACGCCCATTGCTTCGGCATTCATCATCTCAGACAATCCATACTCAATTGACACCTGCAATTCACCAAGGGGTTTTACTACCACTGTGCAGATCTATTGAATGCAGGAATAGCAAAGCTTAATAGCTGGAGCCTGGAGCTTAGTCACCAGTTCTACACCAGGCAATGTTATGAACACTAGTAGTAATCTCAAGCCGTTAAAAGTACAATAAACTCAGGATAGCTGACATAACACATCCACATTGTCACGTAAGTAGAGATGTTCTGGAAACTGCGCATTTTCTCCCGATCACATCATGCGCCAAGAGTACCATGCGTCCTGCCCAAGGCAGACTAACCCTGTACTTCAGCACTAACCCAGTCAAATGCTCGTATATGTGATGAACTAGATCCTTCTGTGTTCTGGCAATTTAAAACTAAAGATATATGCACAAGATTCATTGGCTATATAAGGTTACAAATTGGAGAGCTACACAATAAAAACAGTTGTCCTGATCAGTATCTTTCAAATAAGTTAAAGTTTCTCTTATTTTTAACAGGAACAACTTCAGTTCAGGGGTCAAAAAGAAAGAGAGAAAACTTCAGTTCAGGTTTAAGAAACAGTCGCTCAGTGTAACTCAAAGTCTCAAACCATTCTTTCCCGTAGAGCAGCGCATGGTACAGATCCTATGGATAACTGAAAGCCTGAAAGAAAAAACTGATTCGATGCAAGCCGTTGACATTGCGTTTCACGGAACAACTGATTATTTTGACAAATGAAAAACACGGAGGTCATCATCCCGATCCAATTTTGAGTCAGGAATCGATTACGTAAGGGATCCATCACAAGAGAGAATGAAACACGGGTGGATCACGGGAATCCAGGAGGAAGAAATTGGACCTTGACGCGGGAGGTGTCGAGGGGCACATTGGCGCTGGACACGACGGCGACGAGGTCGGCGTCGTCGGGGACGGCGCAGAGCGCGGCGACGGCCTGGGCTGCGGTCTGGCGACAGCGGAAGAAGGGGGAGACGAGGACGCGGTGGAGCTGGTAGCCGTCGGCGGCGGCCTGCGCCCTGATGCGCTTGCCGACGGTCCAGGCCCTGAGGATGCCGGCGTCGGTGAGGGGCGGGTCCCAGGGCCGCGGCTTGTTGGCCGGCCACATGGGCTCCGCGTGGTCCAGCCGGTCGCCGTGCCGCATCACCACCACCCGCTGCTGCTGCGCCGCCGCCGCCATGGATCGTCAACCTCTCCTCTGTTTCTTGGAGAAGAGAAGCAAACCACAGGTGCTGCTGTTTCTTCGGTCCGTTTTGAAACAACTTTCTTCCTCTTCTTTTAAACTGGAAAAAGGGAAAGGATGACGCTTCCAATTGTGTTTCTTCTTTCATTTCTTTATATTAGCATTACATTATATGTGTAATAATAAATCCATAAAGTCGACTTGTGAACAACTCCTCTCATTTCTAAACCCTAATTTTAAACAAACGAAAGAAAAGATAAGATGTTGTTGCTAGGTTCATAGAGTCGACTTGTGAACAACTCTTTATTCCTCTCCCTTGATTTACAAGCAAGCAAACAAAATAAATAAAATGTTGATAATCACGCCATAAAATATTTGATAGATGCTTCCTAATTTCTTCTTATCTCTATCGAACAGAGACAGAGACAGGTAAAAAGGTCAACTTGTAGATCTGATACATGACACATGGCGGTCTCTCATCTCGCAACCAATGAACACATGACATGAGACGATCACATTCACAAGTACTCCTACTTGATAGTGATGTGCACAAACAGGACCACAATTCAATCCAGTACCACCATGCACTCATCCTTACTGAATTCAACATAGATACAGGCTTCAGTGTTCGAATGCCCAACTGCTACCAAATTCAGACAAACATTGTCGAGCACACGTATCATCCCCATCCCTATTTATTCTTTCATTCCCTTGCCGAAAAGTAAAAAAAAAAAAGGTGTCTAGTTGTCCGGGATCAGCAATATGGAGCCCGAGGTTTTCCTGGCCTCGAGGTCGGCGTGGGCTTGGGCTGCTTCGGACAGCGGGTACGTGTGGTTCACGCGGATGCGCAACACGCCGCTGGCCACATTGGCAAACACCTCGCCGGCTGACTGGAGCAACTCGTCGCGAGTACCGGTGTACTGCAACATGCTTGGCCTCGTCAGGAACAGCGACTTGGGAGCCAAGTCGCTCATTGAAATGGGATCGGGCGAACCTGAGGACTGCCCGAACGACACCAGATAACCATGGGGAGCCAAGGATTCCAGAGAAGCCTACAGACAGAGATAAAATGATCAAATCATGTACTCCAAGTTTCCAAGTGAACTGAAAGCTCAAACTAAGACCTAGTACAACAGCCTTACCTTGTATGTGTCCTTTCCAACAGAGTCATAGACCACATTTACACCTTTTCCATGTGTAATCTCCTTGACTCTCGCCGCGACATCTTCCTTGGTGTACATGATCACATGGTGACATCCATCTTGAGTTGCATGTGCAGCTTTCTCTTCATTTGAAACAGTTCCAATGACAGTGGCACCAAGGGCATTCGCCCACTGGCAAAGAAGTGAACCAACTCCACCAGCAGCAGCGTGGACCAGAATAATATGACCAGGCTCAACCTGCATGGTAATCAAAATGCGGTCATGCTCCATGTCATGGAAATCAGGTAAGTCATGAACTACTGTAAAGTCCTGAGCATATGTAGTACTACCTCCGTATCAAAATATAAGATGTTTTTGCATTTTTCGGATACGGACGTACCTAGACGCGTATTAGTGTGTAGATTCACTCATTCTACTCCGTATCTAGTCCATAGTGAAATCCCTAAAACATCTTATATTTTGATACGGAGGGAGTATACAAAGTAAAAACATGGCATTCCGGACACAAAAGAAAACAGGGCATGCTGCCACATCTATTGCAGAGGCTGATAATCATCTATAATGAGGACAAGCCCCATGTTCACTCTTATAAACTATAGTGGATGATTTTTGTTATATGAAACATGAATACCTTGGATTTTAGCAGTTTAAATAATTTAGGCCTTCAACAAGTAACACATAATCAATAGTGGTTGTGCCCCTGGAGACAAACACTGTGTCATATTTATATGTTCCAACTGATCTACACACAATTCTTAACTTTAGGAATTTAGTATGAGAAGATATAAACGAAGACAAAGGTTCAATGGAGGCTATATACTATCAGCAAGCACATTGAAACACTCTGATACTCGCTTCCATAGGATGGTAAATAGATACATATACCTGTCATGCACATGTAAGTGACAGATGAAATATACATGTACAGATACACTACATGCTAACAGTTGAGGACACAGAAAGCGGTATCTGTAAAGGATTGTAGACCGCTGCACCTGGATTGCCAGGCAGGCAATCTCCAAAGGATGAATTATTCAACCCCTGAAGGATCTGTGAATCTCATATAATAAAGGGAGTGTGAAACATAAGGAAAGAAGACGGAATTTACCTTAAATACACGGCGGATTAGTACATGAACGGTCATCCCCTTGAGCATTATAGCAGCCGTTGTCTTATGGTCTATGGAAGATGGAACAGGAACGGCAACATTGGCTGGTAAAATCTGCTCTTCAGCATAAGAACCCATAGGCTTGCCAGCATATGCGACAACGTCCCCGACTTTCCTGCCAGTCAGGCCAGGTCCTACTGCGGTCACAATGCCGACAGCTTCCATACCTGGAGGCAGATGGAACAGATCATAAGGCTAGACGATAGGACGGAAACACCGATGGTAGGAATGTGATGAAGGTGCAAAGTGCAACTGTCTGCACACAAGCAATACTCTGATGCTCTGTAGTATATGTCTGTCACGTGATAACACAAAAGAAAACAAGTTTTGAGCAATAAACTGAACTGAAGTATCTGGTGTTATGATCAGTATGCAGTAGTGCTACTGTGGAGCACCGTCGGTTCAGTTCATCAGCAGTATATCATGAACAAGGTCTAGCAATGGTGTATTTACTAAACCGTTGGTGCACGGGTTCAGACATCCCAGAACTAGGTAAGCGGGGATAAGGTTGATTTGAGTGGCAACTGGCAACTGGCCCGGGGTTTCTTCTTCAGTTTTACTAGATGCGTTAGCTACCTATTGGGGAGCACCATCAGTTCAGACGGCCGTCTCTAGGATTTCGGGGCCCTGTGCGAAATGCAAAATGGAGCCTAAAATTTTAAAAAATTCACACTATAAAGCAACTAAAAATACTTTCACTTTATTACCTAAATCCAATATGTGTTATTTCGTATAGTATATAAAACATATCAAACATTAATTATACTAAAAGGTACCACTAAGGCAATAAACTGAGGTCATGTTCTACTGAAAAGTATCATCCATCTTTAAATAAAATCTTCAGTCATATATTCGTAATTAATATTCTCTAGTATAGCTGAGTAAAAGGCTCTTGGATTTACAGATAAATAACTATAGATTGATTTAGAGTTTTATAATTATCACATAAAGTTACGCCAACTTGCAGCAGTACCCTGATCAGTAATTCTGCCTGATCGCGTTGCAGACTCTCGGGGATCGTATATCTCTTGCGTCGTGGTTTCAAAATTTCCAATCCCTAACCATTGCTACAGTGAGACAAAATCAATAAATCAGTAATCGCCCTTTCAAAATTTCCAATCCCCACGTCAGAAAAAAATTCCAATCCCTAATCACGGCGGCAGTGCGGCCTAATTACCTGATCAAGCGAGCAGTAACAAGCCGCCGCAGGGGCCCTCTTCCTTTTCCTCTTGTTCGGCGCGCAAGGAAGCAGGGGCTAGCCGGCCAGGGGAAACCGTCCGTCGTCTCGTCGTCGTTCGTCCTGTGATTAGGTCTCTCAATCTCTGCAGCCTAACAGGTACAGGCGTGAGGCATACAGCGCGAAGGCCTGAACCGATCGATCCCTACAGGTTTTGAGACAATTGATCGCTACAGTTGTGCGTACAGCGCTGACCGATCGGCTCCCGCGTGGAGTTATTTTGGGCCGCAGCAGCATCGCAAGAGCTGGGTAGCTCTGTTGGAATTATAACCTGCTCTCTATACTCTGCCTTCAAACCTGGGGGCCCACGGAAAATGGGGGCCCTGATCGATCGTGCACCTCGATCACCCTCAAAGACGGGCCTGAGTTCAGTTCAGTTCATCAGCAAAATTACCATCAGCAATCCAGTTGGAATCTCTTTTAATTGTGTCAGCCTGGCTCTGCTCGGACGAACTTATGTTGGATAGGATGAAGAAAGAAGGTGATTGATCGGATACCGGGCGTGAAGGGGAGGGGAGCTGGGTAGACCCCCTTGCGGAAGTAGACGTCGATGAAGTTGACGCCGATGGCGGTGTTCTTGACCCGGATCTCGCCGTCCTTGGGCTCCCCCACCTCCACCTCCTCCCATCTCATCACCTGCGCATCTGAAACAGATTAGACAACCCTGATTGCCTTCACCATCCGGGGGAAAGTGGGTGGCGCTTGGCTTGCCTCGGGGCCGCCGAGCTCGCAGACCCTGATCGCCTTCACCATTTCCGGCGTGTCGGCGGTGGAGGCGCGGAGGCGGGCGGCGGGAGGAGGGCGAGTGGAGCGGGGGGCGGTGGAGGCGAGAGGAGCGTTGTGGGAGAAGAAGAGGAAGAATGGGAGTGGGGATGGTAGTCGAGTAGGGGAGCACGGCGTCATTGACTCCCACTGGCCTACGCTTCTAAACGTGCCGTGCCGGGCCGGCACGCGGGTTTGAAATCGAGCCTCGGCACGGCACGCTGGCAAGGATGCGGCACGATGGGTCCGGCACGACACGTTCGGCCCATGAGAAATAGTTATATAATTCAAAAAAATTGAGTAAAAATAGCTATAAAATTTAAAAATAGGTAAAATTGGCTATAAAAACTAAAAAAATAATGCCGTGTCGTGCCGGCCCACGGGCTCTAAATCGAGGAGCGGCCAATTTAAGTCGTGCCGTGCCGTGTCTGTGCCGGGCCAAAAAAGGCGTGCTTCGGCCCGACCCGTTTGGCCAGCTATATCCCACGGTGACTCACCATGCTTCTTGTTCGATGCTGTCGGACAGTTGCCTCACACTGATGCAGTGACTAGCCATAGTGGGAGCAAATTCGGAAACTGCAAATGGCTCCCAAGTTACAGCGAGCTCGTTTATAAAAAATCGAAATCAAAATCAGCATATTTGAATTTTAAAAACTCGAGATTTTTTCAAATGTAGATAGTGTCGATTTAACTCAAAATTCGTTATATTTTGGGGTGCAAAAGAAAGACAAATCGGGAAATTTTCAAGTTTTTGAAACTGTGTATCTATATCCACCTATTTGTCATTTTTGTCCAGCCCACAGTATAACGAATTTCAAGTTAAAAAATTCACGATTGTAGATCATATAATTATCTACATCTGGATTTTATTTTTCGATTTTTGAAAATCTAAAGTGCCATTTTTTGATTTTTTTTTTCCACAAACAAGCTCCGTGTAGCTCGGGAACCGTTTGTCATCTCTGGAGTAAATTAGACTAGTGTGGTAACATGAGAATATTACTGGTGTATGTTATTATCTCCATAATGCAAAATAACATAAAGACAATATTCCCTCCGGTCGAAATGATTGACACAAATTGGCTAAATACGAATGAATCTACACTCTAAAATAAGTCTAGATATATCTGTACTCTCTCCGTCCCGGTTTATAACTCTTGCGCGAGTCCTTAGATCATTAATTTGACCAATCAATATGAGTTATATATTAAAAAATATAGCATTCAAAACTTTACATGTTATATTTTCTAATACTATAATTTTTATGTTATACAATTCATATTATGTTTGTCAAATTGACGATTTATGGGCACGCGCATGACCTATAAACCGGACGGAGACAGCGACCACAAAACATCTTTTTTGCGGGATACATAGTTGTCTATTTGTCTCTCTCTCATTTGCCACGTCATCTTTTTTTACTTAGTTGGCATGCATGTTATTACATATGTTACTCCACTATAAGTAGTATCAGGGTCTAGATGTCGATATTAGGAGGTTTGGTATTGAACCAGGCTCGATACCAAATTAGCCTTTGTATTTAATGGATGCTAATACAACCAATGTTCTTTAGTTGTGTAAAGTATTACGCTAAAGAAAAAAGTGGTGTAAAGTTTTGGTAGATGGAATTAGACCGAGTAGCAAATCCAGTTTTAGGTTTAGATGTACATGTGGTTGAATTGAATTGACCCATCTTCTCCTCCCCATGTGCTCGACAAGTGGATGAAAAGGATGCAATTCCATGAGAGTGGAGTTTTGTTGGCCGAGCTACACATAGATCGTATTTACAAAAATTAAAATTTGCACTTTAAGTTTCAAAAAATTTGAAAAAAAAATCCCAGCTGCAAATAGTGATATGATCTACAAGTGTATAAATTTTCAATTTGAAATTCGTTATATTTTAGGCTGGGAAAAATTGACAAATGGGTTGATATGGATGGTAAACAACAAAGTTCAAAATTTTGTCAGATTTGCCTTTTTTAGTCTATAATAATATGAATTTTGGATTAAAAATTTACACACTCATAGAACTCGACATTTATGTATGATTTTTATTTCGAATTTTCTGAAACACGAAAAATCCTATTTTGAATTTTGAAAAAAATGAGCTATGTGTAGCTCGGACTACATTAGCATTTTCCGGCAATTCCATACAATATAGAGGGGGTTAAACTCGGAACTGGAGAAGGGATATTTTAATTGTATCTCAATTACGTGGTGCTTATTCCAGTTTTCTATTTCAAACACAACCAAACAACGGAAATCAAAAAACTTAATTCTAGTTACGAATATAGACATCCAAACGACTAAGCGGATACAGGAAAATGAGACTGGTACTATAAAACAGAGTGGAAGTTGATTCGCTAAAATTGTGATCCTCGTGACATGGGAACTCTTACATCGTAACATGGCAGCCACACACAGGCTTGTGTGTCGCCACCCCTGTCAGATGGCGTAGGCAAACTAGTCGAAGTAGACGAATAGTAAAGTCACACAAATATGTAAATAAAATTGACACGAGAGAATAGCAATGTGTCTCTTTATTAATCATTTTGACAAACAATGATTGAGTCCTAAGGGTGCACCACGAAAGGGATAAGAGATAAACCCACTTAACGTTAAACATGGAGAATGACTTGGCTAAGCGTGCACCACCAAAGTGGCCCCGTCGCACCACACACTACTCAAGTTTCTCAACACTCTCCCTCAGTTCTTTATTTGTATATTGTATACCCATGTCCCAAACTCCAAAAAAAACCAGCGTAAAAATGTACAAAAAAGAAAATGGTATACATTTTGCTATGTTGCAAGAATTGTCTAATTAAAACCCCTATGCGAGAAACTTCATGAAAAAACATTAAAGGGAAAATGATTATAGCTCATTTAACAATAAGGTTAAGTACTCGATCATCAGGGCAAAAAAAGTGATGTGTTTGCGAAGATTCTCCCATTGATCCTTGCATCTTGTTGAGAGATGTTCGCTTGACCAGCCATATGGGATATGACCGACGAGAGAGAGTGTGAGAGAAGGTAGCAGTGAAATTTCATGTATGAGATTGACACATCACGTTCTGAGATAAAGAGCTCATCACGTTGTGACCCAAGTTATGTACGGGATTTATCCAGGTACCCCACCAAAGTCAGCACGATCTCAGCACGCTCCAACCCAATATTCTCAAAAAACACCCATTTTCAGCAATGATAGCAATGTGGTTGTTTTGCAATTTTGGGCGGCAAAAACCAAGAAGTTGCACTGTGTTTGCCCTTTGACGATTTGGCTAGAATAAGAAATAATATCAAGTTGCTCCGTTGAGCGTTGAATATAACTTTGACTACTCCCTCTGTTTTTATTTAGTTTGCGGTTTGCGTATTTGGACCCGTCTACACGGTGCGCGGGCACTGTTTAGCGCTATGGAGTGCCCCACCCAAATTAGGAAATAAACAGTTTGGACATCGCATCATACGTCAGATTAGGAAACCAGCGGGCCAGCGCACTACCACGGGACGCAGAGCATGACGCATAGGCACATGCTCGGTTGAAAAGTCCACGAACACAATTACACAAATCCCAAACTCCTTCTCTGTCCCCACCCCTGTCCCACTCTCCCCTTCTTTTTTCATTCCGTTCCTTCTCAAGCAGCTGCGGACCTCCATTGTTGGAAGAGTTTGAGCTCTCAAAAAATATAAACCGAGACACTGCAGTTGAATCTGATCTAAAAATCACTCAATTTTTTGTTGGGCGCCCACTAGAAGGCATTTCACACGTATAAACTCCAACCTCAACCATCAACCGATTTTTTTGAGAGGCCCATAACTTTGTCTAGTTGGTTGTAGGTTTGAACTTGAAAAGATGATATGAGCACCAGAAATCCGCTTTGACACCCGAGCACAAATGCTCCGGATATCTTGTCCGTACAAACACATCAAGATTCGTAGCCCACACGTGCTTACAGCTGTTTCTACCGCAGTAAATTTAGACCAATGGCCCACATGTGTCAGCACATTTAATGACGCAGTTCCGTCCTCCACTTCCGGAACAGATGGAGCAGACTAGGTGTACCGTTCAACGTTCATATAGATCTACTCCCTCCGTTCCAAATTAATTGACTTCCATTTGTCCACATGTGGATGTATCTAGACACGTAGGAAGTAGATCTTATCCCCACTCATCGTCTACCTTCGTCTGCCCACTCATGAGTGTCAATCTCCATCTGATCTTCTTCTCTAGACATTGAGCAAATGTTATCCTCTGCCTCATCTTCCCAATCTCCGCCGCCCCAATGTTTCTCCCCGTGATCCCTTGACTTTTGTAGCCTGGAGAGGATCCAGGCCCGGCAGTGATTGCTTCTACAAGTGCCGTGATCTAGTGCATCTCCTTGGCATCACCTCTTTTTGCTTATTCATGTCCATCGACATGGTGTGATACATACTTTTTTCATGCAGGCTCGCATTTGCATGTTCTTCGGGTGGCAGGAGGGTTGTGCGCCTGTGCTGCTGTTCTCGGAGGGACAGCAGGTCCAGCTCATATCCCAACTCCAAACGCCAACCCTGCTGCTCGCTGTCGTGGATCCTTCGGCGATCGCGCCACCCCAAGCTCCAGACCAGCATGTCGCCGTCGTGGACGATGGCCCCGTTGTCGACCTTGCAGAGTATGATGAGCATCAGAACATAGCCACAGCCGCCCGGATATGATAATCCCCTCTGCTGGCAACCACAAGGCGCTCGGCCTCAGCATGCCTATCTCACATTTTATTATATGATTCTCCTTGATCAATCTCTTGGTGACAGTGGTTCTTGGAGTTCTACTATCTTGGCAAATATCCTTGTTGGCTGTATGCCTGTATGTACTTTCAATTATCCCCGTTAGCTTACCCTTTTTTTAATAAAAAAGTTCAAGCTAATGTATTACTCCGTGTTCTTACCATCCCTGCAATTATAGCGATTAACGAGCTTATTTCTTCATTATTTTTGCATGCGGACACCTAATGCAAAATAAATTGTGTTGACTGGTCGTAGGGTCTGCTCTATATTTAGGACGGGACAGGAAAATATGCCGTCATGTCCCTGCGGGACAGGGTAAACGACGTTACAAGCCGAGCGTCAAACTCAGACCTGGCGTACAGAACGCTCGCTAGAACTTACCGCAGCCTCAGTCGTTTTACTGTCCGTACAGATGCTGACAAGCACCAGATGCACAAATCACAAGGAGACATGGATGATGGAGATAACGAGACCAAATGTGCTCGGGAGTCAAAACTCCCCTCTCATATGAGCACATACTTTTAATTGGATGGGATGTAACTTGAAGGGGGAAAACCCTTTTATCCTGGCAGATCTCACCATCCCTCCCAGAATTGGATATAGTTTTGCAACTCGCACTTCTGTAAAATTCATCTGAGCATCACATAAGATACATACAACGCCTAGGAAAAGGTGCACATATTATCCATGATGAAAGTGACAATATCGCATGAAAATTGTTCAACAACTATAATTTCTAACTTTAGAAAAATTTGTTCAGGAACCACAAATTGCTGGTAGTTTATGAAAACTACAGTAAAAACAGTGCTGGTAGTTCAGGAAACCAAAAATTGCTGGGAGTTCATGAAAAGTAAAGGTTCTGAGTTGTTTTGATGCCATGGAATTTTGTCCCAGGTAAAACAAGCACAAGCAGGAGAGCTGTAGTCTTTTCTCCCAAAACTTATTTTGAAGAACCGAAACTGTAGTTTTCGTTGGAGATTTAGCATGTGTCACCTGAAACTTCATGTCTGAATCCATGTTTGTACATGAAACTAACTGGGATGCTTCTCTTGCTGTGTATGAACTATTTTGCTCTCTTGAAGTGTAGAGCTTCACCATAAAGTGTTGGCTGTAAGAAAATGGAAAAAAGATCAAGTCAAAACATGCAGAAAACTTGTACTTAAAATGAAGTAAACATGGAAGTAAAAATATGCAGAAAAGTACATGTGTAATAAGTAGCAAAATCTTGTACTAAAAGTGATCTTTTTCTTGCCATACGGAAATTTAGAAAACTAAATTTTCCCATTGTTTGAGGCTGCTTCGTATTTTATTCACAAAATTACATCTACATGCCATGTCAAACATCTATTAATCGGAGAACTACATATTCAGACTATTGACATTTAGTGAAAAAATTAATAACTACCCCATAGTAAGCTGCACTGTAACTTTAATATCGAAATTACAACTAACTTATGCAATTTCCATCTAATTTATGCCGTGTAATTTCCATCTAATTTATGCAGAATACAAAAAAGTACGTCTACATATGCGGTCGCTACCGGGAACAGACATTGCATTCAACCACATGTACACAATTACAACAGTTACCCTACAAGAGATATTCAGAGCGTTTGTGTAAGTACATTAAACTGAAAAAGCCAACCATATTTTGCAATCAAAATATACACAAACAGAAAAAAAATACATGCTATGAAATACTAATAAAAAGTTACAAACCCTATCCCATCCATATTGCAGGAACATAACTACATCTATCACGAGAAAAGAGCATTATATAGTTATGGGCTGTGGGCATGTCGGTTTGGGCTCGTTGATTCAAAGCTACGCAAGATGCATCTATTCACCGATGCAAAAATCCCAACAATGAAACTGTAGGTGGGCATGTAGATTGGCGCTCACGAAGAGAGCATCTACAGTTAGCAGAACTAAATCTATCGACCTCGATGCAAAATCCCAACACGAAATTACGCATAACCAGCAAAAAAAGGGCTGCAAGAGTCACTCACCTGGTCAAGGAACGGAGGGAATCAAGATGGCGATGTAGTTGTAGCAGGAACCCTCTTCCGCCAAATTCGCCATATGGAAACTACATATCCAGATTAGTTACATCTTGTAAAAATAAAAAAAGTACACGTAATAAGCTACACTGTATTTTAATTACAAAAAGTAATGCAACATACCTACATATGGAAACTACATATCCAGAATTCAAAGAAACCCTGGCATCACTGTACTGACATGCATTTTCCATCTAAATTATCCAAAATTTACCAAAAAAAATACATCAACATGCCATGGCAAAAGCATCTCTCCATATGTACACTACCTATCCAAAGTAGTGACATCTTGTTAAAAATAAAAAAGTACACTTATTAAGCTGCATTGTAGTTTATACATCGACATTACATCTACCAGACATGCAGTTTTCATCTAATATGCAGAAAAATCAAAAGTGGACAAAAAAATACATTCTAGATAGAGACACACGAAGAAAATACATCCGTGTGGAGTGCAGATGCAGTAAATAATGCTACAAACCTACATCTGCATATGCAATCGATAGCGAAAAATACATTGCATACCACCACTCCTACACCAGTCTATGGCACTATGGATTAGAAGGCGCCAAAAATCCAAGTCATCCATGCTGCAGGAGCAGAACTGCATCTATCACAAGGAGAACAACTACAGATATGGAGATGTACAGATTAGGGCTCACCGGATCAAAACTCGACTGAAACTCCTAGTCCTACCGCACCATAACTTGCAAACCATACACAACAACGCGACTACAGATTAGAAGGCACCAAAAATCAATCGCAAAATACACCCTGAAAATCACGTAACCACCAGTCCACCATAAAAACAACTAGTTAGGATTCCAGCGTCACTCGCCTGGACGAGGACGGGGAAAATCGAACGCGATGTAGTTGAGTCGAAGGAAATCGCGAACTCTGCCGCTCCCACACCGCCAAAAACAACAGCAACCACCCCCGATTGATGAGCTGGCCGCGCAAAATCTAGCGATACATGGAGGTCCGCGCCGGAGAAAATCGCCGGAGATGGTGACGATTTTGCGGGCAGACGACGAAGGGGATGGGGAAGGGAAAGCCCAAATCAGAAAGCAAACATACAATGGAGAAGCTCGCCGCGAACGCTCCGACGGGATAAGGAGGTAAGCGCCGGCGAATCGCGGGCGACGGTGGCGAATTTCCGGCGAGCGCGAGAAGGGGATGGGGAGGGAGACACGTGGGCGAGGAGCGAGATGGGTTCCCGTGAAACCGTCGGTGCGTTTTTGTCCGGACGCGACACGCGAAGGAGTGAGATGGCTGCCACACGATGAGATCGCACGGCGCGCGAAGTGAGCACTCTGTAAGGACGCGATGGTGCGCAGGCACGGAATAGATTTTGCGTATTTTTAAAGTCAAACTTTTAAAATTTGACCAAGTATAAAAACAAAATACCAACATATATAATATCAAATGTATATAGTATAAAATATATTTTATGATCATTCCAATAATATTAAATTTATATTGTACACGTGGATATTTTTTCTATCTATTTAGTGAAAATTTACAAAATTTGATTCTGATTAAAATTAGAACGCGATTTAATTGTAAATAGAGGGAGCAATAAATGCCCGTGCTTGAGGCTCCATTTCAGTTGATTAAAAATGGAATGAATTCATTCACTTCCCGCTTATTTTTGCATCTCCGTTTTTCTCGCCGCAAGAAATTAATCTGGTTTGCTTGATTGAACGGTGGCAGATAGATCCACCCAAACCGCACGCACAGGTCACTTGCCGCTGAACAATTAAAAAAAAAAATCTGGATCCCAAAACCCTCGATTCATTCGTTGCCCGTCCCCGAATTCCTCCCGCGTCACGCCAGTCATGGAGGCTGCGGCGGCTGCCAAGGAGGCAGCAGTGGCCGCTTCGATCGCGGCGGTGGCTGCTGCGGCGACAGCCAAGGAGGCGTCGGATGCTGCGAAGGACGCGGCTGCCGCGGCGTCGGCTGCGTCGTTGCATGCCAAGGAGACGGCTTCGACTGCAGCGCTAAATGCGAAGGAGGCGGCGGCCGCGGCAATGCAAGCTTCCAAGAAACGTAAATTCCATCTTATCGGCGACGACCAAGATTCACCGGGGAGTGGAGACGCCGATGACGGGGAGACTGGAGACGCCGAAGATGAGGATCTCATCAGCCGCCTTCCCGACGCTATCCTCGGCAGCATCATCTCGCTTCTCCACACCAAGGAAGGCGTCCGCACGCAGGCGATCTCCCGCCGGTGGCGCCCGCTCTGGCGCTCATCCGCTCCTCTGAACCTCGTGGTGGACTTTGAATTCCAGAGCAGGGAACACACCATCCCCGAACTGATTTCAAAGATCCTCTCTGAGCATCCCGGCCCTGCACGCAGCTTCTCGTTCAGCCTCTTTATCAACGGTTATTCGGACCAGATCGAAGGATGGCTGAGCTCGCAAACACTGGACAACCTAGAGGAGTTGGAGCTCACGTACTATCACTTCTTGGAGGGTAGGAATTTGAACCCGCTGCCATCGTCCGCGCACCGCTTCGCGCCCACACTCCGCGTAGCTACGTTCCACGGGTGCCATTTCCCTGATTCGATTGTGCCACTGTCCCTCAAGTTTCCCTGCCTCAAGCAGCAGACCATGGAGATCGTCACCATCTCGGAGGATGCTCAGCAGAGCATTTTCTCTGGCTGCCCTGCCTTGGAAAGCGTTGAGCTGAAGAAAAATTACGGCATTGCTCGCCTCTGCATCAGCTCCCAAACTCTAAGGAGTTTAGGATTTCGCGCTGCTGACTGGAGGAACGAAGGCGTCTTCTTACAAGAGTTGGTCATCCAGGACGCCCCGAGCCTTGAGAGGTTGCTACCGCTGGATCCATGGTATGGGCCAGCGACCATACGGATAATCTCAGCACCTGAACTGAAAATATTGGGTATACTATGTGAAGACATATCAGAACTTCGAGTACCCTCAGAACTTCACTTTGGAAAAACAGTTTTTCAGGTAGCAGCAGACATTCATCCATCGATCATTCAGAATTCATATATGCAGGATATTATTCTTATTTGCACTTGTTTTATGTTTCTGCAGAAAATGATTGCTATCTGCTTGACAACCAAAATGCACACCATTAGGGTTTTGGTTCTTGGCTCTGCTGGACCTAATCTGGATACAGTGGTTAACTTCGTCAAGTGCTTCCCCTGCTTGGAGAGGCTGTATGTCGCTGTGAGTAAATAACATAGCTGCTTGCTTTAGTTGTCAAAATCAGCATTTTATTTGATGTGTATTGCTAACATGCTGGCAACTTATTTTATATTGTTTGTTCTCTCTATCTCCAGTTCCAGCCACTCTCGTGCTCATCGATGATTATGAATAATGTACGGAATTATGACCCACTGGACCCAATTGAATGCCTTGAGCTCCATCTCAAAAGAGTAGTGTTGAAGAATTATGACGGCAACAAGAGTCCATCTATCGACTTCGCCAATTTTTTTGTTTTGAATGCGAAAGTGCTAAAGGAAATGAAAATCACAGTGCCTTACCACTGCCAGCATGAATGGTTTGCTAATCAATACGAGATGCTTCGAATCAAAGATAGAGCCTCTCAGAATGGTCGAATTGAACTGAAATGTGGTTTGAAGGAATATTACACAGACAACAAGCATACCCATGATTTGTCAGTGGTTGATCCCTTTGACTTGCCCTCCAGCGAATTCTACACGTGTAGTGGATGCCCACATGCCCTCCAGCGAATTCTACACGTGTAGTGGATGCCCATTTTGAAGACTTGCCTGTCATTTGTCCAAAGCCCAATTTTTATGGCGCTGCTTTTGTTTCTTGAGTTAATAGCACCAGCGGTCACACAACTCGTCGTCGATGTGCACTTAAGTCACACTTCTCCAGAATGTGATTATTTGGTCACACAACTCGACAAGTGCGTGCACGCAGGTCACTGGCCCCACTTGTCAGTCCGTTTTGGACGGTAAATTTTCAGAAAACCCCCTGAAATAATATTAATTTTACAAAATGGTCCTTCTAATTTTATAAAATGGTCCTCCTAATTTTACAAAATGGTCCTTCTAATTTTACAAAATGGTCCTCCAGGGGGACCATTTTGTAAAATTAATATTACTCCAGGGGGTTTTCTGATAATTTATCGTCCAAAACGGGCTGACAAGTGGGGCCAGTGACCTGCGTGCACGCACTTGTCGAGTTGTGTGACCAAATAATCACATTCTGGAGAAGTGTGACTTAAGTGCACATCGACGACGAGTTGTGTGACCACGGGTGCCATTAACTCTTTGTTTCTTAGCCTAATGTTGTCCCAGTCATCTATGTTCTGGTGCTCTAAGAAAGGATGTTTTTTGGCCTACTTAGGATTATACCTGGGATGAGGAGGTAGTGTCTAAGCTCAAGCTTCAAATCCAAACTAGTGTATTTTATGTTTTCTTGCGCTTGAATGCTAGTTAAATCTGTTATGTTTAGTTGGTTTTCGTTATTTCTTTTTTGTTTGGTCCTGTATTGAAGCTGCTGACACCAGATGTTCTATATTTATGTATCATATCACTTGCTTTAGTGAAAAAGGATGGCCTTCATGCCCTTTGTCTCAAATTTATTTCTTTGCAATTCATGACAGAATCTTTGCAACCTTGTATTTGCTAGTTTCAGCAAATAATGCATCTTTGGTTTATAAAAGTGTTTCCTTAATTACTTACAGCAATTTGTTGCCTTACATTTATCCTAACTCCTTTCATTCTTACGAATAATAGCATTTAAAGTTTGAATGCTGATTTTTATAATTAAGGAGTTTGAATCCTAACTCCTTAATTATCGTAAGAATGAAAGTAGTTAACTTTTATCGTTGTTATACTTACATCTGTAAGGTGACATAAAAAAGGTAAAGTTGTTGGCATTTGATCAATATATTTGTCCGACCTCGTCCCACTTTGGTGAAACTTTCTTGGATTCAACACATAAACGGATTCTTGGTTAAATTATGTCGTTGTATACTTGGAGGGTTGCTCATTTAGATATTTGAAGCACATAAGCCTGCTTATTTTTAGTTTCTCAACTATACCAGCTACTTTATTGATCAGAGTTTGTCTTAGGAACGGTGCATAGTTGTGCTTGTGTTTAGCGAAGTTCAGTTTATTATTTGTATGCACGTTCTTTCTTCTCAGTATTCGTTGTGATCACCATGTTCAGTTCACTAATATTGGCTGTGATACATATACATATGAGGTTTTTCCTTCCCTAAAGAAATATTTTCTTGGGCAGTTGTGCTCATGTAATCCAAACAAAATAAAATTTCATCTCATCGTTCTATTCCAAGCCGTAAAACTGTCTATTTTACCTTTGCTAAGTGCCAGTTGTGCATCTATGTTCTGGAATCTATTGTTTGCGTGTCAAATTCTTAAGACCAACCAGTTTTCTGGTCAGCGTAATCATTAATGAGTTTCAACAGGTGGTAATAGTTCGATGTAGTGGATAACTGATGAATGTCCGTACTGCTACTTTGCGCATGCGCAATACAAACTGTCTTGAATGTTGCTGTCAGTATATTTTTCATTCCTATTAGTTCGAATTAATATTGTGTGCTTTTGTCCCCACTACTTTACAATATGCCACACTGACAACCATTTATCAAGAAAAATAGGTGATGATTTAACTAACATATAGAGTTTTATACATTCCAACTGCAACATAAAGCAAAGGTGGGTGTTCAATATCAGCGCAGATCGTTTAAGCTTTTTGGTGATAATTTGCTGTCATGCAACCATATAGTCGTCTTACTCGATTTTTCCTTCTGCGCATATACACAATCATGTTATTATTGGTTGGTGCTGCAGCATCTACAGTTATCACATAGGTTTAGGCTGCCTATTAGTTAATATAGAGTTCCCCAATATGGATATTTTTGTTACAGAGCATTACAGTTCCGATGCAGATAGCAACTTCTAGATTCAGCGGTGCATCTACTTTTACTAATATTCCTACTCTTATTTTGTACGAAAAAAACTGTATTTGGGCTGCGGCGGGCACACAAGATGCCATGGAACTAAGAATGGATTTGACCATAAGGGATTCCGCGCAAAGCTTTGATAGATATGTGCGGTAGCCTCGCACAACATCAAAATGCTTAGCAAGGTTTATCGGTGGCTGCGTCAGCTGCTTGAGTTTTTTTCTGCATCAGCTGCTTGAGTTGACGATTGGTCTGTCGATTGATCGTCTGGGTTCACAGGTGAATGTGTTAAAATCTGAATCAGTTGACGCTGAAACATAGTTTTTATATGTCGAGCTTTATTTCACTGGAACCTGTGCTAATAAGCTGAACCGGAATTGGATGGCGGCCAGTTTGTCACTCACTGTATTGGGAGTATGATTTTCATTGATGATTTTTGTATTCCTTGCACCCATGATATGCTCATTCTAGGCGTAGAATTCTACAGTATTCAGTAACTTCATGGGCTTCAGAACAAAGGTTAGAAATGATCCAATGGCTGAAAGTTCAGAGACATGGATAAGAGCATCTCTAGCAGAGCCCTTAAAAACCGCGGAACCTCAAAATAACCGCCGTAAGCAGTTTCGGAACCTTAAAAACGGACATAGCAGAGCCCTTAAACGCCGTGGACCCGTAAACGATTTTGAGGGGCGCCGGCAATTCGGCCCGCGGAACCGTGAAAGCTAGGTTTTGGCCGCCGACCCGTAGGGTGAACCTTATATCTTCATTCCGTTGGCGGGAGGGAACATTCAGCCCGCGAACAACCACTCTGCTCCCGCCGCCGCCGCCGAATCCACTTCCCCGACTCCGGCCAACCGCGTCCTGGCCCCAGCGCCGCCATGAGCAGCTCGGATCCGTCCCTGGTCACCATCCCTGTCGCGACGGGCTCATCGGCAGATCCAGCGGGGCGGAGAGAGTTCGCGGCTAGCGCCGCCGCCGCTCCCGTGCCAGCGGCCGATGCGACCGTCAACAAGCGCAGGCGACTCGGTACCATCGGCGAGGCCCAAGCCGCAGCCGCAGCCGCCGCCAAAGCAGCTTCTACCGGCGCCGCCACCGCCGCAAAGGGCCCGACGGCCGCTGCCACATCCAAGTCTCCGAAGAGAGGGGGACCGTGCGGAAGGTTAGGGCAGCGCGGGCGCCGCTTCTCCGTCCGCAGCACCCGCGGACGACGCCGGCATCTCGAGGTATGCAAATTTTCCCTCTTTTCCGCCGCCCCTCACGTTTCTAGTTAGTGAAATGAAATTCTTGCTCCAATTTGTAGCATCCCACTCTTTGATGCATCCCAATCATTCGTGGACACCGTCAATGACGTGACGGTTGACATTGACAACCCCCCACTCGGCGATTTTGGCTACGACGAGGCCGATGGTGGCGTTGATGGTGGTGCCGACGACGAAGATGAGGTTGAGGAGGTTGATGCGTCAACGGTTAAACAACACGGTGTAAACTACACGGTTTTGGAAGATGAGAACTTGATCCGTGCTTGGGAGAGTATTTCTCTCGACTCTATTCACGGCAATGATCAAACCAACAAAAGGTATTGGCAACGTGTGGAGGACAAATTCTTCCAACTTATGCCGCGCAATGGAAGAACGGTGCCGCGGACGTACCGATCACTCCAAGGTCGTTGGGACGTGATCAAAACAACGTGCAGCCGGTGGAGTGGATGCTTGCAACAAGTGCACAATGCTCCTCCGAGTGGTACCGTGGAGGCCGATTGGGTGAGCTACATTTAGCATTATTTCACTATGTTGCCTTGTTTCCTATTGTTCACCCCGGACATGGTTTCATTTTTGCAGGAACGCATTGCAAGAGAGCGATACAAGGACATGTCGGCATCCAATAAAAAGCCATTTACGCTTGACCATTGTTGGGCTATTCTCCAACAAAGTGAGAAATGGAAGTTGAGGGACCACGAACCCAAAAAGGGTGAAATACATATCGAGGATGATGAAGATGAAGATGATGCCGCAAATGGAGGGATGAACAAGAACAAGCCCGAAGGAAACAAGAAAGCCAAGGAAAGGTTCTTGAAGCAAGCCGAGGCTACAAGCTTGAGGGAGAGGCTTGATCAAATGGTGCAATCAAATGAGAGCATGGTGGCCAAGACATTGGAGGCAAAGCACCAATTGGCCGAGAAGAAAGCTCAAGAGAAAAAAGAGAAGTGGCAACTACTCCGGGAGGAGGGGATGCGCAAGGCCGACATTGAGGAAAGAAGAGCCATTGCGGAGGAGAACAAGTCCGTGGGCAAGCTCCTTGCCGAGGAGAACAAGATCATGCTCATGAACCGAGGTGAAATGGATGAACTCACGTTGGAGTGGCATGACATCGCTAGGAGGGAGATCTTGCATCGAAGGAAGCAAGCCTTGATCAAAACAAGCGGTGGTGGTGGTGGTGGTGGTGGTGGTGGTGGTGGTGGTGGGGTTCATGGTGGTGTTAGTGATGGTGGTGGTGGTGGTGATGTCTAGGTCTAGGTCGTTTCAATGATGTGGGCCGTGGTGGATGCAAGTTTTTGGCCATATAGATTCAAAACTATGTTAATTGCCGTCTTAGATTCATCAAACTATCTTATTTGCTAAACTAATGTTGAAATTCTGAACAATTTGACATATTTATGATGAATTTGACTACTATATGTTTTTTAGGTTTATAGGTTGGGGAATAGCGCGGCAGAGCAGAAACCGTAAAGCAGAACCTTAAAACAGAATATTCTGTTTTAAGGTTCTGCTTTACGGTTTCTGCTATGTCGCGACTCGTTTTCGCCCAAAAAAACGCGAGTTCCGCGAACCTTAAAACGCGTTTGAGGTTTCGCGTTTTAAGGGCTCTGCTAGAGATGCTCTAAGGACGGAATGTCTTCAGGTTAAGGAAACACTGTTCATATACATGGGCAAGGATGGAATGTCTTCAGGTTAAGGAAACACTAAGGGCATCTCCAACCGTTGCGCCCCCCAGGCCGAAAAACGGCGCTATTTTGGGCCGCCTGAGGGGGGGGGGGGCAACGGCGCTATTTCACGCCCTGTGGCCGGCGTTTTCCCAGCCGTGCCCAAACCCAGGAAGAAGCCCAAAAAAATTAAAAAAACGAAATTAGGCGAAAGATAGCTAATTTAGTCGAATTTCATTCATATATGGACGAAATTCGCAGTTCTTGCCGATTACATAGTAGAAACTTTAAATAAAAACTTAAACAAACTGAAAATAGATAATTTAGGTGATCTACACGCCGTTCTACATGCCCAGCTGGCTGTAGAAGACAGTGTAGTCGTCGCCGTCATCGCCGTCGGAGTCGCTCGGGTCTCCGGCGCGGCTGGGGCCTTGGCCGTCGTCTCCTCCGCCGTGCCACCTGCTCGGCCCGGGCGCGCTGGGGGAGTCCTCCTCGTCGTTGGGGTCGAGGATGATGTAGGGTGGGGCGGCGGGGGAGATGGCATGCGACGGCGAGGGGCCGAACGACGCTCCGCCGCCGCGCGCTGGCGCTCCACCTCCTCGAGGATGCGCTGCTGGCGCTGGACCTCCTCCTGCGCGTGCATCCTCGCTGACCAGGATTCGGGGAAGTCGTCTGGCGTCGAGAGGACGTCGTTGAGGGAGGCGGCGATGGCGAGGTTCTCGCCGGGGAATCTTTCCGCCATTGCTGCTCGGTGTGCTCTGTAGGGAGAAGAGAAGGCGAGAGAGAGAGCGGTGTGCTCTGCCACGACGGGGGTGGGGGATTTTATAGTGCAGGGGAGGCGAACGGTGGTGCGCCATAACTCCGGCGCGTGGCAAGCGATTGGACGCATCGGCGGTGGCGCTGACGGCGCGGCAGTCCACAAGCCATAACTCCGGCAGACTTTTGACCAACGCGGGAGCCGAGGGGATGAGGACGTCGCGTTTTCCCTCCTTTTTCACGCCATTTCGCCCAAGACGCTGACATCGCTGGCCCGCCATGTTTTCGCGCCATTTCGGGCCCCCAGGCGGAACCCAGTGGGCTGGGTTTGGACTGGGTGCGCCGGCGCTATTTTAGGCCGAAACAATGCTATTTGGGCTGCTGGGGGGGGGGGGGGGGGGGGGGGGGGGGGGGGGGCGACTGGGAAGAAATCGGCGCTAAAATCGCCTGCTTGGGAGGCGCTGGGGGGACGGCTGGAGATGCCCTAACAATGATGGAAGTGCAATCTCAGAAATTGTGACCTGAATTGAAATGCAACATGATGTTGTCTTACGAGTGTCTGACCTGATACGTACATTCAGGTCAACCTATTGCTGTTTCTTACACCGAAATGGCACTGCAAGTCGAGAGCCACTGCACATTAGAAATGCACAACTCTCGTTGTATCGATCTTCACCACTTCGTTTGTACACAAACTTGCAGCGGTTCACCGTGCCTTCCAGATTGCAGCGGTTCACCGTGCAGTCTCAGTTGGAGCAAAAGAAAATGCCGGCGATGTTCCTCTCCCGTGTCCGGAACCGTCCTGCACCATTCACGTCCTCACCAGACCCTCTCATTTCATCTCACTCAGCCTGTAAACCACATGTTTCCTCAGTCCAGCAGCATGATTCCCAGCAGTTTTCACAGAGAAAATGCAAATACTCTGAACGAAGGAGTCATGAAACCGGAACTTTATTTATAGATAGAGGTGAGTGACTCAAGCTAGAAGCATGGAACCAGTTTAATTCTTGAACACATACAGAGAGCGCTGATGCTACACAGGGAAGTCAACAGGGGAAAACACCTCAGATGACTCCGACTCAACCGCATAAGCTTAACAAACTGATGGAAGGCGAAAACCGGTCAAGAGCCGAGATCGATTTGCACCCCAATGGCGATGAGGAAGACGGCCGCGAAGCAGAAGAAGATGATGGCGTGGACGATGATGGACACCACGCTGGTGTGGAAGTTGCCGAACTCGACGAGCCGGCACTTGCCAGGGATCTGGAAGAGGAGGCCCGGCGACAAAAGGATGAACAGCACCAGGGGGATGAACACGCCGGCCCAGTCCTGCATCTTCTCTCCCACTTCCTCCCTGGCCTTCTACCCTCCTTATTCTCAGACAGAAGATGCTCACTGCTTGTCTGTATACCAAGCTAGTAGCCACACCAGGCAAGGGCAGTCAAGTTTTTCATACTTGGCTCAGAAAGGGAGGTCAGATATGTTAGCCATTATTGGTTGGTGACCACCTAACAATCAATTGAGTTGGCACTTCAAGTCTGACCTATGAACTGGATAGGACGAGGGCACCTAAATAGCCACACAAGTCTTACATGAGAGTACTAGCTTTCATGACCACACAAACAGGATTCCTGATAAACAGCAAAGTAAAAGTAAGTTCCTTGTCACCAAGTTACAACACCGATAGAAAATTCGCGACCCGAGTGTCACCTTCTACATATCCGCCGCTCTTGCGGAAAATAAAATGCATGGAAGATGGTAAAAATGAATATGTGTTCGAGAAAATGAAAGATCGGTGATGTATGTTCGAGAATGTGTGTCTGTGGGTGAGAGTGTATATATCGGTCGGGGAGTAAGTGGGATGTCTGCATCAACTGTCAAAGCAAAAACAAAAATGGACTGCAGTTGTGCTGAATGGAGGACCATATGCATGCATGATGAAGGTTTTGGTTGCAAATCGATAGGCGAAAGGGACCTCCTTTTGGCTCCAGGTTAACCAGTAACTTCATTGCTCGCTCGAGGTCCGCGGTGCGCCGCTCTGCAGTGCCTAGCTTTCTTACACAATGATAGTGATCTATTGAATCTTAACAACGATATGGAACAAAATGCAAATCTAACTGAAATGATCTCGTTGCAGTTTGAGTGATGGGGTGGGTAACAAGCACAATTATACAGTCCTATAGGCAGATGCAAGGCAAATCCAGCACAGGCTACCCTAGTAATTACTACTAACTGATTTGTTCCCTTCTGGTGGCAGCTATGCTAGAATTTCAAGTGGTCATGTCCACAGAAATACAAAAATGACTAAAATGTTCTAGGACGAAATCCTGGCTCTGTTACCAAGCAAATACTCTTGTCAGGACTCAGGATAGAACCTAGTGCCTCAAGAGCTGCCACTGCAAGTAAGACTAGTTGAGCATTGTCAAAGAGATATGGAGATATCAGAAGCCCAATGGGTAATGGTCCTTATCAATCAAACCATGGCCAATCTAGAATCAATCAATCAATAAATAAGAAGGTAAACTCGATTATGTCCATAACTTGAAACCACATAACCTTCCATTTAGCCTCCGTGGACAATAAAATAAGCAAAGCACCACAAGTAATCATTTGTCAAAGATAACCGTCCTCTGGAAAATTTTGTTATATATATAGGGTTTCCTCAGTGAACAATGTCTTCCTCTGAAACGAATTCAAGGAAATGCTCCACAGATGTGCACTATACATTTCAAGGTAAAGATGAGTAGTACAATGGCAAAAAGGGTTATATCATGAAGGCTGTTGCAGCCCCCCTATCCGGTTGTAAATATGTTACATGGAATGTCATATATAATATTACTGTAGTTGCTACTTGCTAGCTTGCTATCGCAGCTATCTAATTTAGGGGCTCGAGGCGGCAATCTTTACTTGTCAGAGACGGTCTCATTGTCACAATCGCAGACTCATTCGCACCCAACCGCCTGGCCTGCTTGCTCGCCTGCATAAAACTCCTGACGGCTCGTCGAACGTACTTGTCGGCCTGCTTCACGGTCATCTTCTTCTGGGTCTCCTCGGCGAAACTTGTCAGCATGTAGTCGCCGTTCAAGAAGCTCGCTAGCTCGACGAGCTCGCGCTGGAAATCTGAGAGCAGGCCGTGTTCTTTCGGTGGACGTGTCCTCACAAATGGCACTTCAGGTAAAGTCTCTGTAATAAGCAACAGAGTTTGTTCACTCATCAGACTGTAGAATTCCGCCAGAAGTTCAGACTGTAAAAGCTTCGAATTTTAAGCAGAGATGTGGATCGAATCCCAATTAAGTGAAGTGTGACTACATATAGAGCTGCTAGAAATTGAACATTCTGTTCATGTTAGAGTTGAGAGATCATCGTGAATTGATACCTGGGCAGTCTGTTCTTGGTTCGTCGAGCTCGGTGAGGATGTGCTCGAATGTGCCAGCCCATTCATCTCTTTTGGTGAGGAAGTCAGATCTGAGGTTGAAGATCTTCTTGATGGTGGCCGGGATAGAGGAATGCTCGTACTCGGAGGTCGCCGTTGGCCCGTTGGGCGGCCGGCCCACCACGGTCCCCTTCCTGATCCACGGCGAGATCATCAACGTGGGCACCCTGACCCCGAGCCGGTCGAACTTGAAGAAGAAGGGCACGGGCCCCCGGAGTCCGTCGGGGCTGGGCACGCCGGCGACGGGGGTGGCGACGTGGTCGTAGAAGCCGCCGTGCTCGTCGTAGGTGACGATGAGCAGCGTGGAGTTCCACTGCGGGCTGGAACGGAGAGTTTCGTAGACGTCCTTGACGAGGCGCTGGCCGTTGGCGACGTCGTGGGCGGGGTGGTCGTCGTCGGCGGGGGTGCCGGTGAGGTCGAAGTAGCGGGGCTCGATGACGGAGAGCGCCGGGAGGAGGCCGCGGCGGGCGTGGAGCGCGAAGGTGTCGTAGGCGTGGAGGCTGGTGGCGACGGCGCGGAGGGTGCGGAGGCGGCGGTAGAAGAGGACGGTGGGGATGGTCTTGAAGTAGATGGCGAAGGGGAGGGCGTCGGCGGCGAGGGAGTCGAAGATGGTGCGCTGCGGGTAGCCGGCGAGGAGGTTGAACTTGTCGTGGGCGACGGCGCCGTGGGAGGTGGCGGAGTAGAGGAAGAGGCGGTTGGGCTGGGTGGGGCCCGGGAGGGAGGAGAACCAGCGGTCGAAGACGGCGAAGTCGGCGGCGAGCGCGGAGAAGGAGGGCAGGAGGGACGGGGTGAAGCCCCGCATGACGTCGGAGGAGAGGAGGGCGTCGACGGAGAGGGCGGAGCGGACGAAGCCGGACATGGTGGGGAGGACGTCGCCGGGGGCGGTCTGGTTGGGGCGGGAGCCGAAGACCTGGTCGAGCACGTCCTCGAAGGAGTGGCCGGGGTCGGAGGAGACGACGAGGGGCGCGTCGGCGGAGACGCAGACCGGGGGTTGGGAGGAGTTGGTGGGGTCTACGTTGCACTCGGCGCCGGTGAGGCCGTCGATGGGGAGGCCGAGCAGGCGGCGCATCCAGCCCAGCATGTGGTCGAAGGAGCGGTTCTCCAGCGCCAGCACCACCACGTTCTTGATCGGGCTTTCGACGCTGGCGGCGGCATTGGAGGTGCCGGTGGCGAAGAGGGCGAGGAGGAGGAGCAGCAGCGCGCGCATTCCCATCGGCGGCGCCATTGCCGTGTTGAGTGAGGGAGTGAAGGGAGTGAGGGAGCGGGGAAAGCGAAGTTGGGCTGGCTTCCTTTTGGCAGTATTCGGTCCAATTCGTGAATATTTTAAGCTGTCGGGCCCATCCACTATTGGGCCCTTCTCTGCGTCTGTAGCTACAAGGACAAGCTGTGCTAGCGACCGTGTCAGTCGGTCAGCCGTTGTCTCGTGTACCATACATTCCACAGCCGAAAAAAAATGTCCAACATTTTTCGTTTCATTCACAAACATCGGCTCTATCAGCTAATTCTGGTGGAAAATTTTGATTGTTTCGGTCAGTGGCGCACAAAGATTTGAGATTTACAATGGTTTTGGTCTAGTTAAGTATGCACTCTTAAATGACTATCTTGCTACTCCCTCCGGTTCATAAAAAATGTCATGGGAAAACAGCGTGACATGTTAAACTCGTACGTACACCTTTCGATAGATTTTCCATATCAGAGGGAGTAGTTAAATTTACCAGCACCCATGGCAAGAAATAAATCGATTCTGATTATTCTGTTATGAGATATACTTGTGTGATTCTTTGTTATGTTTACGTGAATTTTCGTGGGAACTAATCGTCAAAGTCTTACATTGAAGAAGATGGTGCAACAGGATCTCCACAAGGACATTCCCTTCACAACCGTCAGCGGGGATTGTCGTCGCTCGCCAACACGTCCACGTAGTCACGGTTACAATGGTCACAAGAGGTTTGTGCATGTCTGCGCGCGTGTGAGTTTATCCGATGTGTGTGTGCCATTGATAGGGTCTCGTGGGCCTATGGCTTATGTGTGCACCGGGAGAACTTGTTGGACGATCAAACCTTTAGGATGCGATGATCCATGAAGATGCTCAAACATCTCTCGGATGTCATGGATGACGTTTATGCTTAATCCCATGTGTATGTTATTTGAGTTTGGCATTGTCAAGGCTACAAAAGATGATGGTGGCTTGGCAAGTAGAGGCGGCATCACAGGGTGGTCTAGACTTGGTACGGTGCTCTTTGAATACATGGGTTTGCGGTTTGGGTTTGAAGTTCAGGGTGAAAATCTTTGATTTGACCCGTGTTGGTTAAACCTGGCAATGTCGATACATTGTTGAAGGCATAACATGGAATATCTTATGCTTGCTCAGAATCTGATCTTATATAACTGGACACGGTGACGGTGATCCCCTTCGAGAAGATGTTGCTTTTGGAGGATCTTTCTCAGAATCCATGTGTTATCTAGTGTGGTGCTGATGTTGTTACAGTTTTTCTCCGCTTTTTAATAATTTGTATGTGCGCAGCCTCGATATCTCAGCTTGCTTACTTCTGATATTTAGTTATTGGAGAGGTCAGGTATATCATATCTTCTCGATATTAATATATTTCCTCATCGAAAGAAAAAAGTTCAACACTGCATCACACACCACATTTTAATGTTGAAAAAACCAGGGATAGATCGAGGGGTCGGGTTGTCGTAATCTCTGGCCATGATAGCTGCCTGTCTGTCAGGGTGATGAACAAATTTGTGTGTTTTCACCAAATCCGGTGCAAGCAGATACTTTGGATTGCGGCAGTTTGGTTTGGTTTGGAGTGACCATGTGTGGTGTGCATATATATATATATATATATATATATATATATATATTGCCAAGAAGAAGACGGAGACCGTAAGCAGATCCAAAACAGCAATCACGGGACAAGGAAAGAAGAATGCAGCTCAGGTACTCACGGGTGGCCGGTCGGAATGTCTCGTAGCGTGCATGCACCGCATGATTAGCTAGTGGTCAATAGATTAGTGGCATCGATGGATCGATCGCGATCCTGTTCCATGTCTGGAATGGATCTGACGAACAGGTGAGACAGATCCGTAATGCATTACAGTATTCTTTTTTTTTTTGCGAGGATACAAATGGTGATTACAGCAAGTAGACAGAAAAGACCTCCACAAAGATAGAAATTACAAACAAGTCCTTCTGCATCGATGTCGCCGGCGAAGAGGCCGTGCCGATGACGCGCCGCCGCCGCAACTTCCCAGAAATCTTGGAACGGAAGAAGCCCCCTAGCGGACGGGAAGTCGTCGAACCTCGAACCCCGAAGAGCCTCCACCCTGCTTCATCAGCATCACCGCTTGCATCACCACCACCTGCATCGAAAAGGTCAACCGGATCCGCCGCAAGAAGATCCGGAGGGGGGAGCCCCATGCACGGCGATCCCAGAGGACCGCGAGCGCGAGGAAGGGGGTGGCGCTCCGCCGTGAAGCTCCAAGAAGCTACACCGCCGGAGGGGACGAGCACCACCTGCAAACACAACACCGGCGAAGCCTCCACCACCAAGACGACGCCGGCTGGGTCCCTACTACTTCCTACACTATGTACACGCCGGGATCCGGCGATTCCCCATCCTCCCGCCGCCGGAGCGGCCGCCGGAGGGCGAGGAATCACGCGGATCGCCGGCGGCGAGGTGGGAGCAGAAGGGGATCTCAGAAAATCGCCTCTCTCTACTGTGCGGGAGGAGGAGACCGGTCCAAGGTCGGTCTGTCGTTGTGCATTACAGGATTCATGCATGAGGTTTTCGTGGTTTGTGGAGCAGCTTGAGGAAGGGAGATAAGATCCATGATCCAAGATAAATATTTGCATGCGGTGGGTGTTGTTGGCTTCTTCGTCCATCTTTTGCACCAACGAGTAGGAGGAGAAACCTGCTGCTCCTCTTTTCCGTGATTTTGTTTTTTTAGGGGTTCCGTGAAATCTTATGTATCCACGCAACGAGCGCGCCGCCTGAATAATTCGCGGATGGACCGGCCGGCCCATTTGGGGGATTTTCCTTTTTTCTGTTTTTTCTTCTTCTTTCTTTTTATTTTCTGATTTTCTTTTTTCACTTTCCTTTTTCTTTTTTTCTTTCTTTTTTTGTTTATCTTATTTCAATTTTTTTAGTATGTTGAACATATTGCTATTATTTAGCATAAATTGTTGGGGCACATAGGTGAACATAGCTTGTCAAGATTTTGTGTTTGATAAATTAAAGGCTAGATTTATTCCGGATTTATTTAAGTTTGAACTATAATTATTTTTAACCCACCTATTTACTCCCCCTCTTTAGGTGGCATCCTTGTAGTTTCAATTTTCAATAACAAGCCTCGAACTGCTGCTTATCTGATGGACAAAATCCTCTCGTAGCTAAGGCTTTGGTGCAGCACTGGAGTTCTGCGCACGATGTAGGAGCTGCATGGTGTAGGAGCCATGATAGTAGGTCGCGATATGGTCATCTCTCATGAAACAAATAAAAATCAAAAGAAAGAGAAAGCATAAATCATGATCAAGTAAGCCCTCTTGAGAGCGGAGTTTTTTCTGGATTCTTTTTCGTTTTGGTGTGCTCTTCCTTTTATTTAGAAAGAAGGGTCTCTCTCGGAGGGCACAAGTTTTAGGTTGGCTCTCATGAAAAGCATTTTGAACATTTATTTTTTCAATAAAAGACAATTTTATGACTCAACGTGTCGCGAAGATACATGGTATTACACCCCGTCTACATAGCAACAATGCAGAAAACCAACAAAATCTAATCATAAAAACTAGTAAACAAGGGAAACTAATCAGAAACAAGAATCAATCAGATAGCCCGTAGAACGCCTATGTGGATGGAGGACCAATTCAAAAATTACGCTACCACCCATGCGGGATAAAAAAATCTCTCACTATATCTTCCCACTGAGGAGACACCTCCGTAAACAGATCACGAAACTCCACGCGTTGTAGAGATGACCATGAACGAAACAAATGTGTACAACGATAAATGTCATGCATAAGAGAGAAATTTGTATCATCAAATATCTTGTCATTTGTACATAGCTAAAGCAAACACATTACAGCAAGCGATCCAACCAAGAGAAGAACTCTAAATTTGTAGTCGATACCATGTAGCAAGTTGCCAAATATATTGGCAGCACCAAGTAGGGGGCACAAATTTGAAACGACTTTATGACCGATCATGTAGTGTGTATGTTTTGTCGACGAAAGACACACTGGGTAGCTTCTTGTCCGACCATAATACCCACTACCAAATCCATCAGCTCAGCAGTGACATCTAGTACACTGTACACCACTCGATCGTCAAGTGGAAGCTTTTTTTTTTGAACTGGGAAAGGTCCCGAAGGACCCCGATTCTGCATTAATAAGGCGGTATTACAAAGAGGACTCCAAAGAGAAAGAAAATTACAGCAAGGTCCTTGCAGTTTACAACGCACACCCTACGACCTGCCGCAAAAACGCGATCAAGTCCAAGGAGCACACCGCCGGCGAACTGCCTCCAGATGTAGCCGCCGCCATTGACACCGGGGACGAAACCACTTGGGCCAGCAGCTGCGCTTGATGCCACACCGAAGCAGAGATAGATCCTCCACTGAAGGAGGAAGAAAAGACCCGAGCCGCATCCAAGCTCGAGCTCGGCGAGGCCACTCTTGTGACCAAAGATAGCCGCAGCGAGATATCGCTGCCGCTTGGGAATCGCCGGATCCACTGCAGAATCAGCACCTACCGAAGTCAGGCGCTCCCGACACTTCCCGTCGCCAAAGACCAGCAGCTTCCGCTCCTCCTCTCCCTCGCCTCCACGGCCGGCCGAGCTGAGAAGAAGAACCTGCAAATCACGGGCTCCAGGAAGACGACGCTTGTTTACGAAGCTTGCAACCGAGCCCTCCGCTGCCGTCTTCCACCACGGAAGCTCGTCGGAGCCACCCAGCCACCCCTGCTCACCGCAGCGCCCAGACGCGCGAGCAGAAAAGCCTCCAGAGCCGACCTTATTTCCGGAGATCCTCCACTCCAACTTCACCACCTGCCAGAGCTCCTGCCACCAGAGCCCAGCCGCAGCGAAGACTAGAGCAGAGCCGCCCCAGGTCTGGTCGCTAGAACCTGGAACTCTACTCCGACACCAAAACGCCACCAGGGACGAACTACAACAAAACCAAACAGAGAAATATACAGAGGAAAATCCGGCGCATCTCCTCCGCCATCGCCGGCCGGCTACGCCGCCGGGAACAGCTCGGGATCTGCCCGGTTCCACACGAGGGACTCTCAAAGCAACTGTAGCAGTCGGGGAGGAGAGGAGAGGAGAGGAGAGGAGAGAAAGAAAGTGGAAGCTGCTTCCTTCTTCTATCATCTACTCCTATTCCCCACCGATACTCTGTTCCTGACGTGTTAAATCTATCGCCTAGTATAGATAACATAGCACGTGCACTGCTCCTCTGTTTGGATACTGTGAGAGAAGACACCACGGCAGGGATGCAACAAAACGAGACCACCGCCGAGCACATCGTCGTCGTGGGCGCCGGCCCCGCCGGCCTCGCCGTTTCTCTCGGACTACACCGGTATGCACGACACGACACATGTCTGTGGTTATCCATAGACGAACACCGATTTGAACTTGGATATATCTGTGTGCGGTGGCAGGAAAGGGGTTCGGAGCGTGGTGCTGGAGTCGTCGCCGGCGCTGCGGGCGTCCGGGTATGCCATCACGACGTGGCCAAACGCCTTCCGTGCTCTCGACGCCCTTGGTGTCGGCGACAAGATCAGGAAGCTCCATCTCCACGTCCAGGGGCTGCGTGTCATGTCTTCGTCCACCGGGGAGGTTGCACACGAGCTGGACTTCACGTCGTCGGAGAACGGGTTAGTTAGTTAGTTAGGAGATACTGTACTACCAAGTTCATCGATCGTGTGAGCTGAACTGAATATCAATCAAGGAACTGACCCGGTGGGAGGATGCAGAGGACCCCACGAGACCTGCCGCGTGAGGCGAGACCTGCTGCTCAGGGCCATGGAGGAAGAGCTGCCGGCAGGCACCATCCGCTACTCCTCCAAGATCGTCTCCATCGACCACGACGAACACGGCGGTGCTGCCAAGATCGTGCACCTCGCCGACGGCTCAACCCTCCGAGCGAAAGTACTGATCGGCTGCGACGGGATCAACTCTGTTGTGGCCAAGTGGCTGGGGCTCCCCAGGCCTTCCCACTCGGGCCGCTTGGCAACACGAGGCATCGCGCACTACCCTGCCGGCCACGGCTTCCAGCCCAGGTTCCTGCAGTTCATCGGCCAGGGCTTCCGTTTCGGGTTTGTACCTTGCGACGGCACGGATGTCTACTGGTTCTACACGTGGTCTCCCTCCCACAACGGTGAGACACTAACTACATCTGGGCATCCACACTTGATTCTGAATGCAGAGTCGATCCAAATGCTGAAACACTCACGCATATGTGCAGACAAAGGTGTCGAAGGGAGAGCCGCCAAGATGAAGCAGTACGTGCTGACCAAGCTGAGGAGCTCCAAGGTGCCCGCGGAGGCACTGGAGGTGGTGGAGAGGAGCGAGATGAGCGACGCAACGGCGGCGCCGCTGCGGTTCAGGTCACCATTCTCCCTCCTGTTCGCGGACATCGCCAAGGGCAACGTGTGCGTCGCCGGGGACGCTCTGCACCCGATGACGCCGGACCTGGGCCAGGGCGGCTGCTCGGCGCTGGAGGACGGCGTCGTCCTGGCCAGATGCCTTGTTGATGCCGTTCTTGGTGAGGAGCCCGGCGGCAGCACGGAGAAGGAGAGGATCGAACTGGGTTTGCGCAAGTATGCCGGGCTGAGACCACCGCCGAGCACATCGTCGTCGTGGGCGCCGGCCCCGCCGGCCTCGCCGTTTCTCTCGGACTACACCGGTATGCACGACACGACACATGTCTGTGGTTATCCATAGACGAACACCGATTTGAACTTGGATATATCTGTGTGCGGTGGCAGGAAAGGGGTTCGGAGCGTGGTGCTGGAGTCGTCGCCGGCGCTGCGGGCGTCCGGGTATGCCATCACGACGTGGCCAAACGCCTTCCGTGCTCTCGACGCCCTTGGTGTCGGCGACAAGATCAGGAAGCTCCATCTCCACGTCCAGGGGCTGCGTGTCATGTCTTCGTCCACCGGGGAGGTTGCACACGAGCTGGACTTCACGTCGTCGGAGAACGGGTTAGTTAGTTAGTTAGGAGATACTGTACTACCAAGTTCATCGATCGTGTGAGCTGAACTGAATATCAATCAAGGAACTGACCCGGTGGGAGGATGCAGAGGACCCCACGAGACCTGCCGCGTGAGGCGAGACCTGCTGCTCAGGGCCATGGAGGAAGAGCTGCCGGCAGGCACCATCCGCTACTCCTCCAAGATCGTCTCCATCGACCACGACGAACACGGCGGTGCTGCCAAGATCGTGCACCTCGCCGACGGCTCAACCCTCCGAGCGAAAGTACTGATCGGCTGCGACGGGATCAACTCTGTTGTGGCCAAGTGGCTGGGGCTCCCCAGGCCTTCCCACTCGGGCCGCTTGGCAACACGAGGCATCGCGCACTACCCTGCCGGCCACGGCTTCCAGCCCAGGTTCCTGCAGTTCATCGGCCAGGGCTTCCGTTTCGGGTTTGTACCTTGCGACGGCACGGATGTCTACTGGTTCTACACGTGGTCTCCCTCCCACAACGGTGAGACACTAACTACATCTGGGCATCCACACTTGATTCTGAATGCAGAGTCGATCCAAATGCTGAAACACTCACGCATATGTGCAGACAAAGGTGTCGAAGGGAGCGCCGCCAAGATGAAGCAGTACGTGCTGACCAAGCTGAGGAGCTCCAAGGTGCCCGCGGAGGCACTGGAGGTGGTGGAGAGGAGCGAGATGAGCGACGCAACGGCGGCGCCGCTGCGGTTCAGGTCACCATTCTCCCTCCTGTTCGCGGACATCGCCAAGGGCAACGTGTGCGTCGCCGGGGACGCTCTGCACCCGATGACGCCGGACCTGGGCCAGGGCGGCTGCTCGGCGCTGGAGGACGGCGTCGTCCTGGCCAGATGCCTTGTTGATGCCGTTCTTGGTGAGGAGCCCGGCGGCAGCACGGAGAAGGAGAGGATCGAACTGGGTTTGCGCAAGTATGCCGGGCTACGGCGGTGGAGGAGCGCCCACCTCGTTGGGACCGCCTACGTGGTCGGATTCGTGCAGCAGAGTGAGAATGTGGTCGTGAGCTTTCTGCGGGAGAAGGTCCTGGCTGGAGTGCTCGCGAGGAGTCTTCTGAATATGGCGGACTACGACTGTGGCACGCTCTGAAGCATGGTCATTCGGAGAAATAACAGGTGGGATAAATGTCCGCAGCAAACATGGCTTCAGTTTGTTCAGGACAGTCACGGTGAAATTTTGCAAACAAAAACTCGCTACTGATTTTACAAAGAGACCATATTCCCAAGGGATAGCTACACCAAGCTATGAGAGCTTGGGTGCATCAGGTCATAGAAGGGAACGCGATTCTGAGGTTAAGAGAGCAAGCTAATCTGGTTCAGTAAGCATCGAAACAGAGATCACTTGGAGCACATGGTTGACTACTAAGGGCGCCACACTCCTAGCCAACAGCTGCAACACACTGTCAAAACAACACAGCACCTCCTATTCTAATGCTTGCAGCAAGCAGGCCAAATTCTGAAAACACATGATATTATAAGGAGTTGCTCGTCATGGGAAAGGATGATCTTGATGATGCGCACCGCGGATCCACAAATGCGATGATGAGAATCATGTCGACCAACAATTTTGGCTGCCATGCATTAACCTGTAGAGGAGGCAAAACTAGCTCCGGTCAGTGTCGTAGCGTGCAAAGATTGTTGTCACTGCAAAATAAAACATAATACTTGCTGAGAGCAGACAGAAATAGCAAAGTACTTGCCAGAAAGACTTTACCGAAACTAAGTAACTTGTGCCAAACCCAAGGCCAATGAAAACTCAGAGAAGATGACTTCAGATGCGACAACTAGGTTCAGATAATCTAGAAAACTCTACTTTTGCCACTGAGTACATATGCAAAAACAGAAGGGCATATTAATAAAGCAGAGAAGATTGCATAATACAAAATTAAGGTAAGGAAGCCTGCATAAAAAGTTTCGAAATATTATCGCCTACCCCGCCATTCAGCTTCCAATTTGATAAAGATATAAGATACATCTCTGAACTTTCAGTCATGGGATCATTTGTGAGCTTTGTCCAATGCCCATGAAGTAAATGAGTACCGTAGGATTATTATAAAACTAGTAGGTGCATATTGTTAGCACAATGAAATAACTTCAAATCATCGGAATGTAATCCATTCCAACCTAGTGGCCCAGTAGCCGACCATTGACTCCTGGTTCAGTTATGTCTGCATTTCAGAATTTCCACATTCGTTTGGGAACCCGATCTACCAACAAACTACTCATCAAGTGAGGCAGTTGATGCAGCTGGTAAACCTAGCTAAGCAGTTTTATGTTGCACGATCACACACATTGTTAGTGAACATCTACCGTGGCCAACTTGTTTGAGTAACGCTCCTGACACAAAATCCCTCACGGCAAAATCCATTGCTAGAAGCATGATAACACAACTTCCCGGTGATGTACATGGCAATAAGAAACATTTACACAGCTGGACACAGCTAAAAACAATAGTACCCAAAACAGCTGAAGCAAATAAAGGGGGACATGACATTGCCTCATCTCGTAAAGATAGATTTCATCTAGTACATCATGCAGTATCATGACCTGGTGCCTTACTTCTCGCCTGCCAGTAAACAGATACGCCTCTCAATTTGTAGTACTCAACGTCTCACCCTACCATCTAAACATTAAGCAGCTATTGCTGGTAAATAACAGAAGGAAATAACAATTATGCTCACCTCGGTAGTTGTGAAGCCTATAGGACTTCATTATTGACGTGTTATTTAAATGAATTCAAGACTCAATAATTCCAAAAAAAAAGATATGCATATGCAGGCTGCTAATGACCATGATGACGAAATGCTAGAACTGGGTAACTGACTAAACATTTCTTGAGAAATTGCCACCATGACAAGAATTTCGTAGCTGCCAATTATAATTATTAATAGTAATAGCTTGTAGTTGCTTCCGCATGGTCACAATTTGGAAGTGCCAACTAACGGCATACCCCTGTGCTAGATACAGGCTACAGCTATTGCTACATGTGGACAGAAATTTCAGTCACAGAAAAGGCTGAAACTGAATTCAATTTAAGTACTACTAGTAGAAATGAACCTCTGATACAGTCATTTTGTAGAAAATATGTGGGAATATTAGTACAAGTAGATGCAACGCTGAACCTACATATTGCTAGAATGCTCAGTAAAGAAAATGTGCATGTTGGTGCTTAAACCAATGTGATGCCTGATGAGAATAGATGCTGCGGCACCAATCAATAAGTAACGTTACTGTGTATACGCAGAGAAGAAAAAATCAAGCAAGACCACTGTATGGTTGCATGAAACCAAATTATCAAATGAAAGCTGAAACTATCCACACTGATCTTGGGCACCTACCATTGCTTTATGTTGCAGTTGCAAAATATTAAACTCTGTATAGGTTACCTAAATCATGACCTATTTTTTTTGATTCTTGCTTGTCAGTGCAATAGATTGTAATGCAGTAAACCTGTTAACTAGAACTAGTCGGAATACATACATTTACTTGACACAAAAACAACATTGAAGACAGTTTGTATTGTGCAAACTAGCAGCACCCGCACTCATCCATTATCCACTATATCAGACTATTACTGCCGCATTACATGATTGATCTGCAGCAGATGCCTCTCTATTTGCAAGAAAACCACATGTTGAAACTCACTAATGATTTCGCTAACTAGAAAATGATGAAGTTGCACTTAAGAATTAATAGGAACAAACTATAGATTCTTGAACAGAAATGCACAACTAGCACTTAGCAAAGGTAAGATGGGCAGTTCATTACAGCTTGGAATAGAATTATAAGAAAAATAATAATATAGTCACGAAGAATCAAAGATTATTGGATTTGATTTTGTTTGGCATACGTGAGCCCAACTACCCAAGAAAACAATTCTTCCGAAAAGGAAAAACAAATGTATATGTATCATAGCACAATCTAACGAACTGAACATGTTGATTGCAAGAAATTTAAATCTAAAATTCGCTACACAACAGCACAATTATGCGCCATTCCAAAGACAAATTGACCAATCAAATAGCTAAATATGATCTGGTATAGTTACGCAACAAACAAAATAAGCAGGCATATGCGCCTCAAATATCTAAAGGAGGCACACTCCAAGTATACAACGACATACTTTAACCAAGCATTAATTTATCTGTTGAATCTAACAAAGTTTCAACAAAGTGACAATGAGGTTGGAAAATATATTGATCAAAAGTGCCAACAACTTTAACCTTCTTTATGCTATCTGACAGATGTAAGTATACCAAAAAATCAGCATTAAAACTTCAAATGCTATTATTTATAAGAATGAAAGATGTTAGGATAAATGCAAGGCAAACAAAGATAAATTATTCACTGAAACTAGCAGCATTCTGTCATTAATCGCAAATGAATAAGTTTGAGACGAAAGGCATGAAGGCCATCCTTTTTCACTAAAGCAAGTTATATGATACATAAATATAGTAACTGCTGGTGTCAGCAGCTTACAATACAGGACCAAACTGAAAAGAGATAACGACTACCAACTAAACAGAACAGATTTAAACTAGCATTCAAGCACAATACAACAGAAAATAAACTACTGATGAACCCCTTCAAGCAGCATGTTTGGATTTGAAGCTTGAGCTTATACACTACGTCCTCAGTCCAAGTATAATCCTGAGCAGGCAAACACATTCCATTAGTGAATGAAGTAAACCCTTTCCTAGAGCATCAGAACTCAGAATGCTGAGACAACATTAGGCTAGAAAAAAAAACAGCGACATAAAAAATCAGATTTGGAGAGAATACCATGCAGTCTTCAAAATGGGCCACGGCTACAGTAGCATCCTCTGGAGGGTATGTCAAAGGGATCAGCCATTGACAAATCATGGGTATGCTTGTTGTCTCTGAAATTATCCGTAGAGCCACATTTCAGTTCAATTTGAGCATCTTTAGAAGCTCTATTTCTGATTTGTAGCAGACTGCGTTGATTAGCAAACCACTTCTCCTGCCGGTGGTAAGGCAATGAGATTTTCATTTCCTTTAGGACTTTCGCATTCAACACAAGGAACTTGGTGAAGTCAATAGATGGACTCTTGGTGCCATCATAATTCTTCAGCACCACCTTTTTCAGATGGAGCTCCAGGCATTCAATTGGGTCTTTTGGGTCATACTTCCGGACATTATCCATAAGCGGCCCTGAATGAAACTGGAGATAGAGAGAACAGACAGTACAAAAGAAGTTGTCAACAGGTTAGCAATAAGGTAGTTGGCTAGATTACAAGTCAAATCAAATGCTGATTTTGGCATCTAAAGCAAGCAACTATTATGTACTCACAATGACATACAGCCTCTCCAAGCAGGGGAAGCACTTGAGGAAGTTAACCACTGTATCCAGATCAGGGCCATGAGAGTCAAGAACCAAAACCCTGATGGTGGGTATTTTAGTTGTCAAGCTGACAGCATGCCATTTCTGCAGAAAAATAAAACAAGTGCCAATAAGAATAATAGCCAGCATATAGGAATGTTCAAGGAGCAATGGATGAAAGTTGCTACTACCTTAAAAAATGTGGTTCCAAAGTGAAGTTCTGGTATGTCTTCAGAGAGCATACCAATATCTTCAGTTTTGGGGCTGAGATTATCCGTATGATTGGTGAAAAAGGCATTTGATCAAGTTGTAGAAATCTCTCAAGGCACGGTGTGTCCTGGATGACCAGCTCTTGTAAAAGGACACTTTCTTTCCTCCAGCCAGTGGAAAAGCCTATACTCTTGAGAGTTTGGGAGCTGATGCAGAGGCGACCAAAGCCGAAATTTTTCTTCAGCTCAAGGCTTTCCAAGGCTGAGCAGCCAGAGAGCATGCTCTGCAAAGCATCCTCCGAGATGGTGACGTTCTCCAGGGTCAGCTGCTTGAGGCACGGAAACTCAAGGGCCGCTGCAATCAAATTGGGGAAATGGTAGCTACCGAATTTGGCCACACGGAGTTTGGGCGCGAAGTGGTACGTGGACGATGGCAGCAGGTACTTATTCTTGTCGGCAAACCAGAGATCGTAGTTGAGCTCGAGCTCCTCTAGGTCGCCCTTGAGCTTCTTTAGATCCTTTAGCCAGCCTTCGATCTTGCCATAACACTCGCTAATTCTGAGGCAGAGTGAGAACCTCCGTGCGGTGCCGAGATGTTCAGAGAGGATCTTCGTGATCAAGTGGATGGCCGTGTGGCCCTTGCTCTTGAGTTCATCATTTGCCACGAGGTTGAGCGGAGCGGAGCGCCAGATTGGACGCCACCGGCGAGAGATGACCTGAGTGCGGGCACCATCCTTGGTGGGGAGAAGAGACACGATGATGCCGAGTTCATCGTCAGAGAGACGGCTGAAGAGGTCGACGCTCCTCCCATCATCGATGAGATCGAACTTGCGCTTCTTGGAAGCTTGCATTGCCGCGGTCGCCGCCGCGAAGACATCCGCTGCCTCCTTAGCATCTAACGCCGCAGCCGTCGCCGCCTGCCGTGCAGTCGCCAAGACAGCCGCTGCCTCCTTAGTATTCAACGCCGCAGCGGACGCCGCCTCCCGTGCGGTCGCCAAGACAGCCGCTGCCTCCTTCACATTCAACTCCGCAGCCGCTTCCTCCGCAGCAGCCGCCGCCGCGTCCTCCTCAGCAGCCGCCGCTGCGACCGAAGCGGAGAGTGCTACCTCCTTGGTGGCCGCCGCAGCAGCCGAGGCCGCCGCCAGCACCGCCTCCATGGTTGACGGGGAGGGTTTGGAGCTTGGTTGTGGTGCGTGGATGGGGGAACGAATCTAGGGATTCAGCGGCAACTTGTGCGGTTTTTGTGCCAAAAAAAAAAGAAAAAAAAAGGAGGCGGTCTGGTGGAACCGACACCGTTCAAATCTCAGGCGGGACTTAGCGGGAACTGAAAAGAATTTCGCGCCAGCTTTGCTTCTCTTGCTCAGATGTGCTCGTCTGAAAGGACATTCTTTCCGGTTCACAAAAAAAAAATCAAGCAGTACATTTATGTTACTGATGGAGTAGATATTTACTTGGTGCTTGTAGTTCGTTAACCTACACGATTTGGAGGAGGTTATGGTATGATGAGTGACTCAATCGGTAGGTTATAGAAAGGAAAGAGCTTTCGTGGCACGTGCTTGTGACCAAGCGAATGCGTCAACGCCTTACCGAAGGTGCTTGTTTCGCACACTTAAGGTTAAGACATGAACAGAAAAACTAGTGCCAAAAGGTACTCTGAAGTTTGCTTGACAGTTGGCAAGGCATGCTTGCCATGTTGTCTAGTTTATCAATGGTTTGTTGTCCAAAAACATTTATCAGTGGTTGACGCTCTTAGAACCAGAGAGTTGTATCTTTCCTAATTATAAAGATTTGAGCTGGTGATGAGTTAATCCATCCTAAGTAAAAGAAACAACCAAAGTAGGGACTATAACACGAACCCCAAATGGCTCCGAGCTTCAGGGAGATTGTTTTTCCAGAAAATTCAAAAACAGCATTTGCAAATTTTGAAAATTTCGGGTCAAAAATTCTAGTTGTTGATAACATTGAACACTACCATCGTGCAAGATATCAATTCAAATTCGTTAGTTTTTGGAGTACATAAAAATGAAAAAAATTTAGGTTTTGAAAATGTGAATTGTTCATCGTACCCAGATTTACCCATTTGTCATTTTTATCAGCCTAAAATACGATGAATTTCCGATTGATTCACTAGTAGATCTCATCATTATCTACATCCAGAATTTTTTCCCTATTTTTTTTTCCAAACACGGGGAGGATCTGTTCTCTAGCAGAAACTTACTTGTCGTGGACCATGCAAGGATGTCCCATCTATTCTGAAATGTAAAGCCTGCAAATTTAATCAAAATTTCAATATCTTCCAAGTTTCATCATGTTTATATACAAAGATATGAAAAAAATAGGAAATGCCCTATAATCGCTCGCCTACATAATTTTGCCCATTTTGGAGGCCGGAGGCCAAAAACACACTTTAGGAGAAGACTAGACACCCCTACCTTCAACAAAAAAAATAGAGTCCCCTTCCAATTCGTGGACTGCGCCTTCAACTGTAGGGCTTGGCAACAAGTGAAGCACTAAAGCCCATGGGCCTGACAACGGCTCATCAGTGAATAAGGGCCAAGAGCAACACTATTCTAAGAACAAAAAAAGGAAATGAGGTCGCTCAGAATTAAAAGAGGAACGAGGACAGAAGTAGTACTGTATTTTTTTGCAATCCCATCGTTCATATGTGCTCCAGATCAGATGTGCTCGTCTGAAAGGATTTTCTTTCCGGTTCGCAAAGAAAATCAAGGAGTACAGTTTTATTACAGATGGATATTTTACTTGGTGCTTGTAGTTCATCAACCTGAACAATTTGGAGGAGGCTATGATATGAATCTATGATGACTGATGAGTGGCTAGATCGGAAGGTTATAGAAAGGAACGAACTTTCGTGACACGTGCTAGTGACCAAGCGAATGCGTCAACGCCTTGCCGAAGGTGCTTGTTTTGCACAAACTTACAGAGGTTAAGACCTGAACAACACGACTCAGAAAAACTAGTGTCGAAGATAGTCTGAAGTTCGCTTGATAAGGCATGCATACCATGTTGTCTAATTTATCAATGGTTTGCTTTGCTGTCAAAAAGACTTATCGGTGGTTGACGCTTTTAGAACCAGAGAGTTGTATCTTTCCTAATTATAAAGATTTGAGCTGGAGATGAGTTCATTCATCCTCTTTCTACTCTTATATGTGTAGATGTAGTAGACCTGCAACCGAAATAAAAGAAACAATCAAAGTAGGGACTAGAAAACTTGGAGACCACAAATGGCTCCCGAGGTTCAGGGAGTTAGTTTTTCGGAAAATTCGGAACCCGCATTTACAAATTTTGAAAAATCCGGGACAAAAATCCTAGTTGTAACAACATTGAACACTACCATTGTGCAAGAAAGCAATTCAAATTCGTTGTTTTTTGGGCTACATAAAAATGACAAATTTTCATGTTTTGAAAATGTGCACTATTCATCGTACCCTGATTTACCGATTTGTCATTTTTGATCAGCCTAAAGGACGAAAAAAATCGATTTGTTTTTTGCACATTAGTAAATCTCATCATTATCTACATCCAATTTTACCTATTTTTTGAATCTTTTAAATATCATTTTTTTTCAAACACGGGAGGATATAGTTTGTAGCAGAAACTTCCTTGTCGTGGACCATGCAAGGATGTCCCATCTATTCTGAAATGTAAAGCCCGCAAATTTAGTCAAAATTTCAACATCTTCCATGTTTCATCATGTTTATATACAACAATATGAAAAATATGAAATGTCCTAAACCAAGTCCATTACTATTCAGCCGGTGTGAACTCTTGTACTTCTCGCCCACCCACAAGCGTCCCTATCGTGCTCGTCGGACGACACACTATACTATAATATGTTGGCTCCGGTCACCCAAATGAAACACTTACGGGCTTAATCAAAGTTCGTTTGGTAGAATTGAAATTCGGTCAGCCGAATCGACATGGAGCAGCGCAACCATATAGAGCATGGGGGAGAGCTCCACCGCGAGAACCTCGGCCACTCTCAATGACTAGTGGGTCCAACACGGTAGATCACTCGACTTAGAATTTCAGTTTAATATGTTTGACTTGGTGAGTTGTAGAGTCTGGAAAAACTGCCAGAAACTGTTAAGAGGCGACTGCAGAACCATTACAGATGCAAAAAAAAGTGATTCCGCTAGAGCGTTAACGAATCCGTGTGGCTCATCAACAAGTGAAGCACTAAAGCCCATGGGCCAGACAACGGCTCATCAGTGAATGAGGGCCGAGAGCAACACTACTCTAAGAGAAAAAAAAAAGAATCTCAAAAAAAAAAAAAGAGAAAAAAAAGGAAATGAGGCTCGCTCAAAATAAAAAGAGGAAATGAGACACTCGAGTAGAGGACGAGGACAGAAGTACTACTGTAATTTGCAATCCCATCGGTCATATATCGTGATCATGTTATTTTCGGAGTCTCTGCAAGTCCTTGTTATTTTCCTACTACTCCGCAATACGTTGTTCGCTCGGAAAATTATATCGTCAATAAATGCATATACATATAGTACTACTCCGTTGTTCGCTCGGAAAAATTATATCGGCCCTGCGCTCGGAGTACTACGTTGCTACAGTATATAACTAAGCGCCGTGCCATGCGGCAGGGGCATCGAACCCATGAATGAACTAGTCTCTCCCTAATCCCCGTGTTCTTCTCTGCTTTGGTTGCTTCTGTCCGATCCCTAACCCCAATTTCCCTCTTCAATCTCCATTCCTGGATCCCTAGCTAGCGAGTACGTTACATCCTGCTCCAGGCCCTGGAGGAAGAGCTGCCGGCAGGCACCATCCGCTACTCCTCCAAGATCGTCTCCATCGACCAGGACCAACACGCCAAGATCCTCCATCTCGCCGACGGCACGACTCTCAGAGCCAAGGTACTCGTCGGCTGTGACGGGATCAACTCGGTCGTGGACAAATGGATGGGCCTCACCAAGCCGTCCGACTCCGGGCGCCTGGCCACCAGAGGCCTCGCGCGCTACCCCGACGGCGGCCACGGCTTCGAGTCCAAATTCCTGCAGCTTGTCGGCGAGGGATTCCGCGCCGGCGTCGTGCCCACGAGCGACACCGACGTCTACTGGTTCTTCACCTGGTCCCCTGCTGCCTCCACGGACGGCGTCGACCGGCGGCGATGAAGCAGTTCTTGCTGGACAGGATGAGGGGCGCCAGGGTGGGTCCCCAGGTTCTGGAGGCCGTCGAGAGGAGCGAGATGAGCGACGTGCTCGCCGCACCGCTGCGCTACCGCTCCCCGCTCTCGCTGCTCTTCGCCAGCATCAGCGATGGGAACGTCTGCGTCGCCGGTGACGCGCTCCACCCCACGACGCCCGTCCTGGCGCAGGCGCTCGAGGACGGCGTCATCCTGGCCCGGTGCCTCGGCGATGCCCTCGTGGCCGGCGGCACCGCCCGGGTCGAGAGGGAGAGGGTTGAGGCGGCCCTGCGCAGGTACGCCGGGATCCGGCGGTGGAGGAGCGCGCAGGTGATCGCGGCGTCGTACGTGGTGGGGTTCCTGCAGGAGAGCGATCACGCCGTGGTGAGCTTTGTGAGGGACAAGCTTCTGTCCGGAGTGCTCGCCAAGACGCTGCTCATGATGCCAGACTACGACTGTGGCAAGCTCTGAAATGTAATACGAGTACAGTATATAGTACTGCCGTCTTTTTCATATCACCCAATTCTGATCGCAGGTTGACCAGAATCAACTCCTAAATTAAGATCAACGTAGTTTTATATCAGAGGTATTTATTGACGATATAATTTTTCCGAGTGAACAACGTGAGCACTGTCAACTCTATTGCGGAGTAGTACAGAGACTCCGAAAATAATATGTTCAAGGTAAATGAACGATGGGATTGCAAAAAAATTACAGTACTTTGTCGTCGTCCTCTACCGTATTTTTTGCCAAATCTGGCCCTTTTGCCGAACTAATGACGTATCTGGCCGCTCTCGGGAACTAATTGCAAATCTGGCCCCTGAGGTCGGCGCCAACGCAAATGGAGCCGAACTTGTGCAGTTCGGCGCCAACCAAAATTTGCAAATCTGGCCCATGAGGTCGGCGCCAACGCAAATGGAGCCGACCTTGTATAGGTCGGCGAAATGCCATTTCGCCGACCTACACAAGGTCGGCTCCATTTGCGTTGGCGCCGACCTCGGGGGGCCAGATTTGCAATTAGTTCCCGGGAGCGGCCAGATACGTCATTAGTTCGGCAAAAGGGCCAGATTAGGCAAAAAATACTCCTCTACCCGACTGTCTCATTTCCTCTTTTTTATTTTGAGCGAGCCTCATTTCTTTTTTTTTTCTTTTCCTTAGAGTAGTGTTGCTCTCGGCCCTCATTCACTGATGAGCCGTTGTCTGGCCCACGGGCTTTAGTGCTTCACCTGTGGATATACCACACGGATTCGTTAACGCTCGTTCATTCTCTTCTTTGCTCTAGCGGAATCACTATTTTTTTTTTTTTGCATCTGTAATGGTTTTGCAGTCTCGTCTTAACAATTTCTGGCAGTTTTTAGGGAAAGTATAGTAGTCCCCCGGGGGATCTTTCCCTCCGATCCCCCGGGTCGCCAGCCTGACATATGTCCACTAAAAAAGGGCTAATCCCGCTTTTGCTACGAAAACTCCCGCTTTTGCTGCAAAACGTCCTGCTTTTGCTGCATTGTAGCAAAAAACAGTTCGTACACAGAACATAAAAGAAAAAATGTGGCCTCGCCGGAGACCTCACCTAAGACCTCGCGGAGACGTGGTAGCAAAAAAGTTTATACTATTGTAGCAACAAAAAAATTCTATTGTAGCAAAATCAACTTCGTCGGAGACATCGCCGGAGACTCTCGCCGGAGACCTCACCGGAGACCTCGCCGGAGATATAGTAGCAAATTTTTTGATCTATTGTAGCAAAACCATATAACAATAATAGCAAAAAATATATTATATTGCAGCATCGTAAAAAACAAAAAATTCCGGCGAGGTTCTCCGATGAGACTTATGATGCAAAAATTCCGGACCGAAAAGTTTTTGCTACATGTAGCAAAAAATGAGACTTTTTTTGCTACCGTAGCAAAAACGGGCTCTGGGGGACTATTTTCCGGACCGAAAAGATTTTGCTACAATAGCACATTTTTTTTGCTACGGGATCTCCGGCGAGGTCTCCGGTGAGGTCCGGCGAGTCCGGTGAGGTCTCCGGCGAAATCGGTCTTTTCTTTTCTGTTTTCTGGGCGAACCGTTTTTTGCTACATTGGAGCAAAAGCGGGTGATTATTTGCTTCAGTGTAGCAAAAGCGGGATTTGGTGGGATTTTGGGTAAGAGAGGAGGACACGTGTTGGCAGGGGGATCCGGGTGATCTTTCCCCCAGATCACCCGGGGGACGCCTAGTTCTCTCCCAGTTTTTACTGACTCTACAACTCACCAAAGTCAAACATCTTAAATTGAACTTCTAAATCAAGTGATCTACCTTCTACCGTGTTGGACCCACTTGTCATTGAGAGTGGCCGAGGTTCTCGCGGCGGAACTCTTCCCAATGCTCCATATGGTTGCGCTGCTCCATGTCGATTCGACTGACCAAATTTTAATTCTGCAGACAAACTTTGATGAGGCCCTTCAGGGTTTCATTTTAGTGGCTGGAGCCAACATATTTCCAGTATAGTGTGCCGTCCGACAAGCACGACAACGACGCTCGTGGGTGGGCGAGAAAAACAAGAGTTCACACTGGATGAATAGTAATAGACTTGGTTCAGTGATAGACACTCCTACATAATTTAGAGGCCAAGCCCTACATTTGAAGGTGCAGTTCACGAATTGCAAAGGGACTCTAATTTTTTTTGTTGAAGGTAGGGGTGTCTAGGGCTCCTGTGTGATTTTGGCCTCCGGCCTCTAAAATGGGCAAAATTATGTAGGCAAGCGATTACAGGGCATTTCCTATTTTTTTTTCATATTTTTGTACAAACATGATGAAACTTGGAAGATGTTAAAATTCTGACTAAATTTGTGGGCTTTACATTTCGAATAGATGGGACATCCTTGCATGGTCCACAACAAGGAGGTTTATGCTAGAGAGCAGATCCTCCCGTGTTTGAAAAAAAATGATATTTAATAGATTCGAAAAATTAGGGAAAAATTATGGATGTAGATAATGTTGAGATCTACTAGTGTTCAAAAAACCAATCGGAAACTTGTCATATTTTATGTCGATAAAAACATGACAAATGGGCAAATCTAGGTACGATGAATAGTGTACATTTTCAAAACTTATCAAAATTGTCATTTTTATGTAGCCCAAAAAGTAACGAATTTGAATTGATATCTTGCACGATGGTAGTGTTCAATGTTACTACGTCTACAACTAGGATTTTTGTCCCGAATTTTAAAAAAATTGTAAATGTTGTTTTCAAATTTTCCGAAAAACAAACTTCTTGAAACTCGGGAGCCATTTGTGGTTTCTGCGTATTATAGTCCCTACTTTGGTTGTTTCTTTTATTTCGGTTGCAATTCTACTAGATCTGCACCTGCATTTATAGCAGGTCATGACCACACATATAAGAGTAGAGAGAGAGGGGATGTATGAACTCATCACCAGCTCGAATCTTTATAATTAGGAAAGATACAATTCTGTGGTTCTAAGAGCGTCAACCACTGATAATTCTTTTTGGACAGCAAATCAGTGAGAAATTAGACAACATGACATGCATACCTTGTCAAGCGAACTTCAGACTATCTTTTGACACTAGTTTTTGTGACTCGTGTTGTTCAGGTCTTAACCTCTGTGAGTGTGTAAACAAGCACCTTCGGTAAGGCGTTGACGCATTCGCTTGGTCACTAGCACGTGTCAGGAAAGCTCGTTCGTTTCTAGTATAACCTCCCGATCGAGCCACTCATCATATCATAACCTCCTCCATATTGATTTCTTTATGTGAAATTCTCCAAATTGTTCAGGTTGATGAACAACAAGCACCAAGTAAATATCTATCTGTAATAAAACTGTACTCCTTGATATTTTTTCCTTGCGAACCGGAAAAAATATACTTTCACACGAGCACTTCTGGTTCTGGAGCAAGAGAAGCAAGCGCGGCCTCGCTTGGTTCGTCGTGCCAGTTTCCGCTCCGTAAATTAAATCTAACGTGACCTCCACAGCTCCGTAATTTCAGCCGGCCGTTTTGTCCCCCGAAACGACCAACCAAGCGCGGCCTAACAGTTTTTCTTTTCTTTTGGCACAAAAACCGCACAAGTTGCCGCTGAATCCCTATAGATTCGTTCCCCATTACACCACAGCCAAGCTCCAAACCCTCCCGCGTCCCGCTCCTCGCCGGCCATGGAGGCGGTGCTGGCGGCGGCCTCGGCTGCTGCGGCGGCCACCAAGGAGGTAGCACTCTCCGCCTCGGTTGCGGCGGCGGCTGCCGAGGAGGACGCGGCGGTGGCTGCTGCGGTGGAAGCGGCTGCGGCTTTAAATGCCAAGGAGGCGGCTGGGACGGCTTCGGCTGCGGCGTTCACTGCGAAGGAGGCAGCGGCTGTCTCAGCGACTGCACAGGAGGCGGCGTCGGCTGCGGTGCTATATGCACGGGAGACGGCAGCTGTCGCGGCGACCGCACGGGAGGCGGCGGCGGCGAAGGCCTTAAATGCCAAGGAGGCAGAGGCTGTCGCGGCGACTGCACGGGAGGCGGCGGCGGCCAAGGCGCTTAATGCCAAGGAGGCAGTGGACGTCGCGGCGACTGCTCGGGAGGCGGCGACGGCCGCAGCGGCTACTGCGGCCGGGGCATTGCAGGCTTCCAAGAAGCGTAAGTTCGATCTTATCGATGATGGGGGGAGCGTCGACCTCTTCAGCCGTCTCTCTGTCGATGACCTCCGCACCATCGTCTCATTTCTCCCCACCAAGGAAGGTGCCCGCACTCAGGTCATCTCTCGCCGGTGGGGTCCGATCTGGCGCTCTGCCCCGCTCAACCTCGTGGCGAATGGTGAACTCAAGAGCAAGGGCCACAAGGCCATCGACTTGATATCGAAGATCCTCTCTGAGCATCTTGGCACCGCACGGAGGTTCTCACTCTGCCTCAGAATTAGAGACCGTTATAACAAGATCGAAGGCTGGCTAAAGGAGTTAAAGAAGCTCCAGGGCCAGGACGGCCTAGAGGAGCTCGAGCTGAACTGCATTCTCTGTTTTCGCTACAATAAGCCCTACCTGCTACCATCGTCCACGTACTTCTTCGCGCCCAAACTCCGTGTGGCCAAATTCGGCGGCTGCCATCTCACCAACTCGACTGTGCTGATGTCCGTCGAGTTTCCGTGCCTCAAGCAGCTGACCCTCGAGAGCGTCACCATCTCGGAGGACGCTCTCCAGAGCATGCTCTCTGGCTGCTCAGCCTTGGAAAGCCTTGAGTTGAAGGAAAATTCCGGCTTTCGTCGCATCTGCATCAGCTCCCAAACTCTGAAGAGTGTAGGCTTTTGCAATGCCTGGACGATCGAACATGTCTTTTTACAAGAGTTGGTCATCGAGGACGCCCCGTGCCTTGAGAGATTGCTACCACTTCATCCAAAGCGTGGCCCAGCGACCATACGAGTAATCTCGGCCCCAAAACTGAAGATATTGGGTTTGCTCTCTGCAGACATACTAGCACTTCAATTCGGAACCACATTGTTTATTTTCTGCAGAAAATGCATGCTGTCAGCTTGACAACCAGAATGCATACCGTAAGGGTTTTGGTTCTTGACTCTAATGGCCCTCATCTGGATTCAGTGGTTAACTTCCTCAAGTGCTTCCCCTGCTTGGAGAGTTTGTATGTCATTGTGAGTACATATCATAGTTGCTTGCTTTAGATGCCTAAATCAGCATTTGATTTGACTTGTAATTTAGCCAACTACCTTATTGCTAACCTGTTGACAACTTCTTTTGTATTGTCTGTTCTCTCTATCTCCAGTTTCATTCAGGGCCGCTTATTGATAATGTCCGGAAGTATGACCACAAGACCCAATTGAATGCCTGGAGCTCCATCTGAAAAAGGTGGTGCTGAAGAATTATGATGGCACCAAGAGTCCATCTATTGACTTCACCAAGTTCCTCGTGTTGAATGCGAAAGTGCTAAAGGAAATGAAAATCACATTGCCTTACCACCAGCAGGAGAAGTGGTTTGCTAATCAACGCAGTCTGCTACAAATCAGAAATAGAGCTTCTAAAGATGCTCAAATTGAACTGAAATGTGGCTCTACGGATAATTTCACAAACAACGAGCATACCCATGATTTGTCAATGGCCGATCCCTTCGACATACCCTCCAAAGAATCCTATAAGTGTAGCTGTGGCCCATTTTGAAGATTGCCTTGTGTTCTCTCAAAGCCCAATTCTATGTCAACTGCTTTTGTTTCTAGCCTAATGTTGTCCCAGCCTTCTAAGTTCTGATGCTCTATCAAGTATCTACTTCATTCAGCGATGGAATATTTGTGTGGCCTACTCAGGATTATACCTGGACTGAGGAGTTAGTGTCCAAGTTCAAGCTTCAGGTCGGAATTTGCCGCTTGAAGGGGTTCGCCCGTGATTTATTTCTGTTATATTGCACTTAAATGCTAGTTTAAATCTGTTATGTTTAGTTGGTTGTTGTTATTTTCTTTGTTGTTTGGTCCTGTATTGTAAGCTACTCACACAAGCAGTTACTATATTTATGTGTCATACAACTCACCTTAGTAAAAAGGATGGCCTCCATGCCATTTTGTCTCAAATTTATTCCCTTGCAATTCATAACAGACTGTCTGCAGCCTTATTTCTGTTAGTTTCAGCGAATAATGCATCTTTGCTTTATAGAAGTGTTTCTGTAATTTCTTTCATTCTTAAGATAATACCATGTGAAGTTTGAATGCTGATTTGTTTTATTTTGCTATGCTTAAAGGTGGCATAAAAAGATAAAGTTGTCGGCACTTTGGTCAATATTTTTTTTTGACCTCGTTCCCACATGAACTACGCAAGTTGCCAAGTTGGGAAGAAGCGCTACTTGGTTTATCAATTGTTCTTTCTCTACTATCCTATGATGGCGTGTGTGTATCAGCAGCAAACTCTCTTGTTTTCAACAGATATACTGATGCCTGGTTAAATAATTTTGTGTATACTTGGTGGGCTGTTCCTTTAGATATTTGAGGCACATATGCCTGCTTATTTTGTTATTTGTGCAAGTATACTGGCTCATATTGTGCTACTTGATTGATCTGAATTTGTCTTAGTAATGGTGCATAATTGTGATTGTATGTAGCAAAGTTTCAGTTTTTTATGTATATGCAAGATTCTTTCTTCTCAGTATTTGTTGCGATCACCATGTCCAGTTCAGCAAGATTGTAGTGTGATTCGTATAAGTATGAAGTTCTTCCCTTCCTGAAGAATATTTTCTTGTGAGGCTGGGCTCAAGGAAGCCAAACAAAATCGAATTCAATAAGCTCTGATTCTTAGTGACTATTAAATTCCATTTTATCATTCTATTCCAAGCTGTACCAAAATTTCTATTTTATCCTTGCTAAGAGCCAGTTGTGCATTTCTGTTCAATAATCTTGTTTGTTCCTACCAATTCTTAAGAGAAACTTGATACTTTTCTGGTCAGAGAAATCATTAATGAGTTCCAACAGGTGGTCTTCTTGCAAATAGAGAGGCATTTGGTGCTGATCAATCATGTCATGACGTAGTAATAGTTTAGCTAACAATCTACCACACTGAACCATTTTTATCAAGAAAGAGAGGTGATGATTCAGCAGCAATCATCTATAGTCATCAGTCATCACATTGGTTAAGCCCGAACATGCATATTTTCTGTACTGAGCATTGCAATTTCCATGCAGATAGCAACTTTTAGGTTCAGCAGTCCATCTATTACTAATACTAGTTAATTGCCCGGGCTTTGCAACGGGAGAATATATATTACTCCATATAATTGTTTAACACCAATAGTTTCTAACAATGTCTTCGTCGCCTCCTCATTTCTTGCCATGCACATCAAGCAACGACATCTTCTTCTTCTCCTTTTTTGCCTATCGAAATCAATGTTAAATAGTATCACAAAATGATAGAAAGAGATCCAAAATATAGCTCACTACCCGTACACGAATTGAAATTGGAATATCCTGAATTACAACTGCTCTCATACTACAACGTAAGATGACCCTTGATTTGTTATGACCCTTGATTTGTTCGCTCTGTCTTTTCCAAATTTATGTTCGTTCATATAACCGACAACTTCTTTCATTTCCCCCCCTAAGTCACTTGGTTCTCAAACCTTTGATAAGTGTTGCCGATGAGATAAGCTCCAGGAATCATATCAATAAAACATAAATCATGAAAAAAATCATCTCCCTGACATTTACATCATGAAGAAAGAGGTCTCAACATTTTAGGATGCCAAACACTTCCAAGTTTCTCAGAAAACATAAATGGAGAGGAAAGAACTCCGTGCAAGCGCAATGAGAGCAAAACTGACCAACAGTCGACATGGTGAAGATTGCAAAGGACATCGAGGTCAAATAAAACTCGACTCCCTAAAATGCTCTGAGTTTTACTCTCCCAACTTCAAGGTCCCAATCCATGTATATCCTTCCATTGATCAAGGTAGCGTAGTGGCCAGGTATAGAAGATAAACACCCTTTGTAGTAGTTTGAGAGAACAAAGTAGCTACAACACAGGCCGGATATATTGTTTTGTTTTCCTTTTGTCAACCTTTATTGCTTTTTATATTTTACTAAAAAGTAAAATTATTTGCTAAACCTTAAATAATAACCACCACCTTTATTTTTGCCGATTCCTGTTTAAAGATTCTTCTTTCTACTATTCCTGAATATGAAGTACAATTTAATTCGCCTAGATTTTGGAAGCATAACAAATGCACCGATTTCTCTATACCTAATATACGTGTGTTGCTACCGGCCCATACATGAAATTCCAGTGATGTTGAGAATATACATATCGCTTGGATGAGCATAAGTTACACGGTAGAGTGCAGTACCACGAACTTCTATGTCACTTTTTGACTTAGGCACATAAAATAATTAATATTTTTGTATAATCAAATATTGGTTGGTCGAGGGATTTATGTGCAGCATATCGGAGAGAAAACATTCTAACATTCTTCTAATGGAAAAGAGAGAAGTCGCAGGACAGGCCAAGATACTTACACTCAATTAACAAGGCATCAACTGACCGGCAATACACACGTCTCGTACCCGTCTAGGGTTTTATATCGCTGCGGCGACTACCGAGGCGATCCCCACGATCGCTTCATCTCCGATCGAAACTCGCCCGATCTCGATTGAGGAGAGTTCATCATGGCGAGCCAAGATTCACAGACCTCGCGGATCAAAATATAAATTCTATATGTTAGCTAAATCATCACCACTTTTTCTTGATTGATGTTTGTCAGGGCGGTAGATTGTAATGTAGTAAACCTTTTGGGACAAAGGCACAAAATATCAACTATAACTAATCAGAATGCAAACATTACCTTGACAGAAAAACAACATTGAAGACAGTTTGTATTGTGCCAAGTAGCAGCACCTGCACTCATCCATTATCCACTATATCAAATTACTACCACATCACATGATTGATCAGCACCAAATGCCTCTCGATTTGCAAGAAAACCACATGTTGACACCAACTAATGATTGCGCTAACTAGAAAATATGAAGTTGCCCCTAAGAATTAATAGGAACAAACTATAGATTCTTGAACAGAAATGCACCACTAGCACTTAGCAAGGTAAAATAGACAGTTCAGTACAGCTTGAAATAGAATTATAGGAAAAAAAATAATACAAGTCTCAAAGCTTATTGAATTTGATTTTCTTTGGCTTACGTGAGCCCAACAACCCAAGAAAAAAATTCTTCTGAAAAGGAAGAACATATGTATATGTATCACAACACAATATGAAGACATGGTGATGGCAAGAAGTTAAAAATTAAATTCGCTACACACCACCACACAACTATGTGCCATTTCTAAGACAAATTGTGATCAATCAAGTAGCTAAATATGATCAGGTATAGTTGTGCATCAAACAAGATAAGCAGGCATATGCACATCAAATATCTAAAGGAGGCACACTCCAAGTATACAACGATAAAATTTAACCAAGCATCGATTTATCTGTTGAATCTAACAAAGTTTCACCAAAGTGGGAATAAGGTCTGAAAATATATTGATCAAAAGTTCCAACAACTTGAACCTTCTTTAGGCCATCTGACAGATGTAAGTACACACAAAAAAAACAGCATTAAAACTTCAAATGCTATTTTCTCATAAGAATGAAAGAAGTTAGGATAAATATAAGGCAACCAAAGATAAAAGTATTCACTGAAACTAGCAGAAACAAGGTTGCAACATTCTATCATCAATCGCAACGGAATAAGTTTGACATAAAAGGCATGAATGCCATTTTTTATTAAAGCAAGTTATATGATATATAAATATAGTAACTGCTGGCGTCAACAGCTTGCAATATAGGACTAAACAGAAAAGAGATAACGACTAGCAGCTAAACATAACAGATTTAAACTAGCATTCAAGCACAATAGGACAGAAAATAAACTACAGACGAACCCTTCAATGTGCAAGTTTGGATTTGAAGCTTGAGTTTAGACACTATCTCCTCTGCCCCAGTACAATCCTGAGTAGGCCACAAAAACATTCCATCACTGAATGAAGTAAATCTTTTCTTAGACTATCAAACTCATAATGCTGGGATGTCATAAGGCTAGAAACAAAAGCAGCGATATATAACAGGGCTTTGGAGAGAAGACAGTGCAATCTTCAAAATGGGCCACAGCTACAGCCTACACGCAAAGCATCCATTGGAGGGTATGTCAAAGGGATCAGCCATTGACAAATCATGGGTATGCCTGTTGCGTTCGAAATTATCCCTATAGCCACATTTCAGTTCAATTTGAACATCTTTAGAAGCTCTATTTCCGATTTGTAGCAGACTGAGTTGATTAGCAATCCATTTGTCCGTCCAGTGGTAAGGCAATGTGATTTTCATTTCCTTAAGCACATTGACATTCAGCACAAGGAACTTGGTGAAGTCAATAGATGGCCTCTTGGTGCCGTCATAATTCTTCAGCACCACCTTTTTTAGATGAAGCTCAAGGCATTCAATTGGGTCTAGTGGGTCATACTTCCGACATTATCTATAAGCGGCCCTCTCTGAATCTGGAGATAGAGAGAACAACAATGCAAAAGAAGTTGTCAACAGGTTAGCAATACCATAGTTGGCTAGATTAAAACTCAAATCAAATGCTGATTTTGGCATCTAAAGCAAGAACTATTATATGTACTCACATTGACGTACAGACTCTCCAAGCAAAGGGAAGCACTTGAGGAAGTTAACCACTCTATCCAGATTAGGGCCATGAGAGCCAAGAACCAAAACCCTCATGGTGTGCATTTTGGTTGTCAAGCAGACAGCAGTATTCATTTCCTGCAGAAATACAAAACAAGTGTAAATAAGAAAAATAGCCTGCATATAGGAATGTGAAGCAGACAGCAGTATCCATTCCGAATGGGGGAATGAATCCTGGGGTTTATTCCCCGCAAGTTTTTTTGTTTTGCCAAAAGAAAAAAGAAAAACTTTGCGATAATAAAGATGAAGAAGCAAACTTACTTATCTCGTTCGATATTTCCCGGTCCACAAAAAAAAATCAAGCAGTACATACTGATCGATATTTACTTGGTGCTTGTACTAGTTCATTAACCTGAACGATGTCTGAAGGAGGTGGATACAGAGTAGGTGTTTTGCCTGCCGGGTACATATTCACTCTTTTATTTAAAATATATATTAAATGCATTTCTAAATGTTAAATAATTATGAAAAATGTCCGCGTAAATCTTAAAATTCTACGTGTTCACAAAGTCGTTTCACGAAAACCTATGTTTTTATGGCATGTGTAAAAGTACAAAATTTGGTGCTACAATAAGGTTTTTTCACCGACATTTTTTATCGTTTTACACATGCGACAAAAATATTGGGTTTCCGTGAAAACGACTTTCAAACGTATAGATTGTGAATATGTATCCGCAAAATTTTATTGCGGAATTTTTTGGAAAGTGTTATTTGCTCCCGAGCTTCAGTGCTCCCTACACTTGAAAAAAATCGAAAATTATATTTGTGAATTTCAAAAAAAAAAAAAAATGAAAACAATTACGGGTGTAGCCAATGGTGTGTTAATAAACATGCAAAGTCTAAATTTTAAATATTTTATATTATGGGTACACAAAAATAACAAAATCTGGTAAAATTTAAAGATTTGAAAATATTTATGTTTAGATCCACAATTTGTCATTTTTGTGTAGCACAAAATACAAGTTTGTGTAGTTGATATTTTGCACATTCGTGGGATATGCTATTGGCTACACCCGGAATTGTTTTTAGAATTTTATGAAACTTATAAATATGATTTTGGAATTTTTTAAATTCAAGGGAGAAATAGAGCTCGGGAGCCAAAAGTCTGTACTTGAAATTGATATTTCAAAATATGTGTTGTAAATACCAGGTGCATATGCACTTGAGAGTCAAATTGGATTTCAAGTAGCTTTCCTACTTCTAAAGACTTTAGTTGGTGGTGAGTTCATCTATCGGAAATCCATTTTAGCTCCTAGGACTATATGCTCCTATTATAGAGAAACATATTCCGCCATGTCAAAAAATTGCGAAATAAATTTGGATGTACATACACATATTTTATGGATTTGGATGCTGAGAAGATTGATGGGCGTGGTAAGCCGCCGTTACTTTTGACAAACGGACCTATGGAAGGTGTTGAGGGAGAGAACCAGCAAGAGAAAGAAGATTCTGCTGCGCTAATGACAACTCGTCACAGGACAGTAAAAGGCAGAAGTCGACTGAAACTGAAATTATAGACTTGGCAAAATCGGCGGGCTCCGGAACGGAGCACCGCCGGGCCTAATGGATTCCTTCATCTGGAACTGCGGGGGGGGGGGGGGGGGGGGGGGGGGACCGCCGGACAGTTCGAGAGGTACAGACACTGTGCCACAACACATCCCCGGTCTCGTTTTCCTTTGTGAAACGAGGCAATCAGAAGAAAGAATGGAGCAATTGCGTTGGAGAATTGGGTTGAAGGGTTTTACGGGCGTCGGCAGTGACAGCCGTAGCGGTGGTCTGGCGCTCTACTGGCATGAGTCTTTGGTATTAGAGGTGCTAGGGAAAGGAGATAGGTTCATTGATGTTTCGGTCCAGGAGAATCACAATGCGCCTGCCTGGAGAGTAACATATGTGTATGGTGAACCAAGGGTGGAGAACCGTCATCTTATGTGGGATCTGTTGGCTAACCTGCGGACCACTTCGACGCTACCATGGTTGGTGGCTGGAGACTTTAACGAGGCAATGTGGCAACATGAGCACTGCTCTGAGCGGGCTAGGTCTGAGGGGAAATGAGAGCGTTCAGAGAGGCGCTTGAGGGTTGTGAACTGGTGATCTAGGGTTCAGGGGCTTTCCCTTTACCTTTGACAACCGACAGCAAGGAGTACGTAATGTGAAAGTACGGCTGGATCGAGCTTGTGCTGACTTGGAGTGGCGTGAACTGTTTCCGATGGCGGAAGTGGAACACTTGGTCTCCTCTCGATCGGACCATGTCCCACTGCTTCTTAAGATGGCGCTACGGGATGCAGTGCCTCGCTGTCGGGGACTGAGGTATGAGATAATGTGGGAGAGGGACTCAACGCTCCCTGAAGTTGTTTCGAACACGTGGGACAATGTAAAAAAGGAAGGACACTTGGGGGAAGTGGCAAGGTCGCTCAAGAAGGTTATGTTAGAACTGGGTGAATGGAACAAGCGGAAGTTTGGGCATGTCCGCCGTGAGCTAGAGACTGAAAGGATCGTATGACACCTAGAGGGTGGGGGGTGAATAGGTGCTACTCCAATTTTAATACCTTTTCAAATTAGGCTTGACACTAAAAGGTAAATTGTCTAGATATGCAACTACGGTGAATTTACCTATATGACAAGCTAGCAATTAAACAAGATACACGAAGTAAGGACAATAAACAAGGATAGAAGTAACCGAAGTGAAAGCACGCGGAGACAAGGATGTAATCCCGAGTTCCTCCTTTTTAGGGGAGTACGTCTCGTTGGAGAGGTGTGAGCTACCACGAAGGTCAAAACTCAACCGCCACAAAGGCGTCACCTTATTCTCCGATGAACCGCACCACAAAGGTTTGGTTCACCTTCCACTATCGGAATCCTTCAAGGCGGAATCCGGAGCCCTTACAACAACGATCCGGGGCACAACCCACAAGAGGATTGGGGGCTCCCGAACAGCTACAAATCTGTCACAAAGACAACAAGTGAGTACAATAAGAAGCTAGGTTTTCCCAATGGAAATCCTAGCAAAGGGTCCCTCAAGTGAATGAGGGGGAAATGAAGAACGGCTTGGTGAAGATGTAGATCCGGGCCTTCTCCTTCAATCCTCCAAATATCAACGAGTTTGGGTGGAGGGATTGGGAGATCTAGTGATTCTTGAGCTTGCAATAATGGAGTCTTCAAGTTTTTGGCGAGCTACTTGTCCAAGGTAGGTGGAGGAGTAAATATAGCTCCTCCAAAAAGTGGCCGTACGTTGAAGAAGACTGGCTGGCCGGTCTGGGAGCCGGCCCACGTGTTGTGGCCATCCTTCAGAGGAGCCGGCATGGGAGCCGGTTTGGCCAGCCAGGAAACCGGCCACCCAGCCGAGCCAGCTGGCCTGGCACCCGGACTGGCCGGCCTAGGAACCGGCCACCCAGCCGAGCCAGCCGGCCTGGGAACCGGTCTGGCCGGCCTGGGAACCGGCCACCCAGGGCACCGCACAACTATCCGATCTCCCGAACTTTCTTTCTTCTTTTTGTAAATGGAGAGATACCGGAAGTTTTCTGAAATCACTTAGCAACATATTAAACTTTCACGGTGTTGTTATCTAACACACAAAACATAGAGGGGATAATAAATGCCCTTTCAATCTCCCCCTTTTTGGTGTTAGATGACAACACACGGATTTGCAATTGAGACCACACTATATCATGTTTTTAGACAAAGAAATGGCTCCCCCTACATGTGTGCATATAGTTTGTTTGCCTTGGAATGCAAATGCACACATAAGGAGGGAAACATTCCCAACAAGATAATCAACATGATATAGAAACAACATAGTCGCACATACATAGACATATCCAACTAAGTTGAGATTTGGAGATGATCATACCTTGTACCAAGAGATGTAGATAATTTCATATCAATGCGCAATATCCTGAAGTCTCAACCATAGATAAATCCGAATACCGAAATCCATAGATTCATACAATAATTTATCCATCTCATACAATAGTGATCGCAAAGTTCCACAACATAACCACATAAGGTTCCCTGAACATAAAAGGTTCCACGAGCACAAACCACATAAAGTTCAACTAAAAACAAATGCGATAAAAGACAACGAAAATGCAAATGGATACCATGCATGAATGCAAATCCCCGGATATCTCTCCCCCTTTGGCATCAAGACACCAAAAAGGAAGAAAGAGACGTGAGAGCCCATGGATCACTCATCGGGAAACTCCTCCTCATCATCATTAACAGCTTCATTTCCGCCACCAAAAGCTTGACCGGAGCTTGATTCACCTTGGGAGCCTGGCCAATAGGGAGCAAGAGAGGAAGCATCATCCCCGAACCAATAGGTGTGCTTGGACATGTAAGTGTTCTCGGAGACCTCGGTTGAGGTTGAGCAAGAAGGCTCGGGGAAGTCAAGTTTCTTCATAATCTCTCTTTGATTGCGGTTATAAGACTTTTGCTTGCGATATGCCTTGAAATCCTTAACTTGCTTATCCGCAAAGAAGCAATTCATCCTCTTGAAAGCATCTAATATGTCGTGCTTCTTGGGGGGCTCAACATGAGCTTCAGGAGCTGCTGCTCTAGCACGCTTCTCTTGAGAAGGAATGACCGCATCCGGAGGACGAGCTGGCAAAGAATGAAGAGTAGGTGTGAACAATGTTGAGACATAGGCATTGAGCGCAACTTGATCCAACTTTCTCTCAACGAGCTTCTGAAGATAGGGGCCATAGAGGGGAACCCTTTTTTCAAGTACCACGGTGTGCATCTCTTCCCACATATAGTCAAGAACATCAATTTTCTTCTTCCTCCAAAAGGCGGGCATAATGTGATGAAGGAGATTGATCATGTACGCGCGAGCCTCAGTCTTCTCCCCAAAATTGACAGCGATAGTGTTCCGGAGGATAAAATAAGTGGTTTGCCAAAACGGAGTCATATAAGTGCTCTTGGGGACCTTTCCAACAGTGCCCAACCCGGGGGGATAGCAATGATGGATCGCGGGATCGGCTTTCATGATGGTTTGCAAGTGAATACGAACATAAGCCATGGGACAATGAGGTAGCTCCTCGATGCCAAAGAGAGCACCAAATTCAGCAAGGGAAGCTTCACACTTGACACCGGCACTCATCCAAGTCATAGTCCTTGGTCCTTCCCTCGAGAAATAAACTGTGGCAAAGAATTCTTGAAGCAAGTCAGGAGAATAAGGTGTATTCACTGCCATGAGATTAGAAATGCCATGAAAATCCATAACCTCCATCACCTCCGGCCATATATCCCTTGCACTATCCACATTAAAGCAATAAGTGGAGACATGAGAGTTCTTCATGGGTTCAATGAGTTGATCAAACACTTGTTGATGCATCTTGCAATAGAAACGGCTATCATTCGTGCAAGTGTGGTGGGGAAAAGCATAGGGATTGAACTCCAACCGATCATGCTCAAACTCATCACTAGGCACTTTGATCCAGGATGAACGTACCGGTTCCGCCGGATTGGAAGGGGGAGGCCCCTTTTTCTTGACGGTTTTCTTGATCTTCTTGGAGTTGGTGTTGAAAGCAGACTCCCTAAGATTGGCCTTGCCCCGGTACCTAGAGAGGGGGGAGGAAGAGTCCTCAAGATCCTCAAGGTCATCAAACGTCGAATCATCAGCCATTGCCAAGAAATCTGAGCTTCACCAAGAAATCCGCAAACACACCAACAATGGAGGAGAGCTCCCCCAAATCTTCACCAAAGGATGAAACTCGTGGATGGTAAGGAAGATCTGGAGGGGATCTTTCAGATCTGAGGCAGGAGAGGGTGTGGGGGTGGCTCTAATGGAGGGGGCGGCGGTGATGGAGCGCGGGAGAGGCTGCCATTGAAGAGCACGGGATGAGGGAGGAGGAAGTTGGAGTGGAAACGGTTCAGAAAACTACTCCTTGGATCGATCCAAAACAGCCTGACAGCCCGGCTCGGGGGCCGGTTAAGCCGGCCAGGAAACCGGATGGCTGCCCGAGGTGCCCGGCACGGGAGCCGGTTGAGCCGGCCTGGAGACCGGGCAGGCAGCCGAGGCGCCCGGCACGGGAGCCGTTGAGCCGGCCAGGAAACCGGGCAGGGGCCCGACGCCGCCGGCCTGGCAGCCGGTTGGTCCGGCCAGAAAACCGGCCAGGCAGATTTCTCCTCAAAACCTCTTCCTCTTTTGAATGCCTTGGCACAAACACATCAAATCTTCTCCTCTTGAAAACCTTTGAATCAAACACAAAACTGATTACCGCTGGACTGCTTCGGATAACCATCTTCAAGAGGAGCCATGGAGCAATATAGAGTGGCACGGGGAGATGCAAACATGATGAAATCTTCACACTTCCAATGGATAAAAATCCCAAATAGCTACATTGGAAGTGATTAGATGTGGAAAATAACAAATATGCAATGAACACTCGAATAAGACCCAAATCTTCAAAAGAAGAGGGCGGTGGCCTAGGCCATCATGTATGAGTGTATGTGGTGTGACATCGCGAAGATATATCTTGGGTTCACCGCAACTACTCGTCATTTAAGCTCACAATTCATAGAACGAATATAGAGATGCAAATGAGTTCTTACTATTGGCATAATGGGGGGAGGGATAGTCCAATGGATTAGAACCGCACTCCCCCTATGTCCATGCCTACACCTAAACCAAATAGATAGTCAAGAAATAGGTGTGTATGCAAGATAGTCAAGACAAGCTCCTTGAATCCACGATATTTAGCTCATGCCTCAAAAAAGTGAATCTTGCTTCATCAAGTGGCTTCGTGAAAATGTCGGCAAGTTGATCTTTGGTTGGAATATAGCCAAGCTCAATATCACCACGAGCAATATGATCCCGAATAAAATGATGACGAATCTCAATATGCTTCGTTCTTGAGTGTTGCACCGGATTGTGGCCAATCTTGATAGCACTTTCATTGTCACACAAAAGAGGCACTTTGTCACAATTGACACCGTATTCCTTTAAAGTTTGCCTCATCCATAACAATTGAGTGCATGCACTAGCGGCCGCCACATACTCGGCTTCGGCGGAGGATAGAGATATGCAATTTTGCTTCTTAGAAGACCAACTCACCAAGGACCTACCAAGAAATTGGCATGCCCCGGAAGTTGATTTCCTATCATCCTTGCAACCGGCCCAATCCGAATCCGTGTACCCGGCAAGAGAGAAATTAGTGCCCTTGGGTACCACAAACCAAACCTTGGGGTATCAACCAAATATCGAAGGATTCTATTGACCGCCACCATGTGGCTTTCTTTAGGAGCGGCTTGATACCTTGCACACACCCCTACACTCAACACAATATCGGGTCTAGATGCACAAAGATAAAGCAAAGAACCAATCATAGAGCGATAAAGTTTTTGATCAACATCGATACCGTCATGGTTAAGTTCAAGATGGCATTTGGTGTCCATGGGAAACCGCTTCCCCTTAGCATTGTGCATATTGAACCTCTTGAGCATGTCTTGGGTATATTTGGTTTGAGAGATGAAAGTCCCTTCATTCAATTGCTTGATCTCAAAACCGAGAAAGAACTTCAATTCGCCCATCATAGACATCTCGAACCTATCGGTCATAAGCTTTGAAAATTCATCATTGAAAGCTTTGTTAGATGAGCCAAATATAATATCATCAACATAAAGTTGGCATATGAAAAGCTCCCCTTTGACCCTCTTGGTAAAGAGAGTGGGATCGATTTGCCCCAATTCAAATCCACGGTCTTTCAATAACTCTCTTAGGTGCTCATACCAAGCACGAGGTGCTTGTTTGAGACCATAGAGCGCCTTATCAAGCTTGTAGATATGGTTAGGGAATTTAGGGTCCTCGAAACCCGGTGGTTGCTTAACATATACCAACTCCTTTAAAGGACCATTAAGAAAGGCACTTTCACATCCATTTGTTGCAATTTAAAGTTATGATGTGATGCATATGCAAGAAGTATACGGATGGACTCAAGGCGAGCCGAGGGTGCATAAGTCTCTCCAAAATCAATGCCTTCAACTTAAGAGTACCCTTGTGCAACCAATCTTGCCTTGTTCCTCACAACCATTCCATGCTCATCTTACTTGTTCTTGAATATCCACTTTGTGCCGATAACATTGCGGCAATCTTTTGGCTTCTCAACTAGATTCCACACTTTGTTGCGCTTGAAGTTATTGAGTTCATCATGCATAGCTTCTAACCAATCCGGATCTTCAAGAGCTTCAAACACTTTCTTTGGTTCCACCATGGAAATATGAGCTTGATGTTCACTAAAGTTTGCCAATTGCCTTCTTGTGGTAACACGCCCTTCTTGTGGTCACCAAGGATGTCTTCTAGATGGTGACTTTTTAATTCAAAGTCTCTTACAACTCTTGCTTTACGACGGGCTTCGATATCTCTATTGCATCTTGGAGGTATCACTTGATCATCTTGATCATTTGAGTCCCCGTCTTGACTGGAATGTTGACCTTGATCATCTTGAAGCACATCTTCAACAATGGAAGGAGAGGGTTGATCTTGTTCATGACCTTGGCTAGCATCAACAATAGGAGAACTTGGTTCTTGCATAGCAACTTGGTCAACATGAGGAGGGTCTTGAACTTGTTCTTGGGGTGGTGCATCATTTGCTTCCATGATAGGCGCCGTTTCGACTTGTGATGAAGAGGTCTCCACTTGAATGGAGCTTGGACTTGCTTGAGGAGACTCGTAATGAATCTCAACGAGACGATGGAAGCCAATGCCCATTCTTCTTATATCATCTTGAGGCTCTTCATTATCTACATCACAAACATGAAATTGCGCCACTTGGGAGCCGTCATTCTCATCGAACCTCACATCACAAGATTCTATGACTTTCCCAACGGTTTTGTCATAGACTCTATAGGTGTGAGATTCGGCACCGTACCCAACAAAAACACCCTCTAAAGCTTTAGATTCAAATTTAGACAAACGAACACTTTTGTTCTTATAGAAACACTTACAACCAAATACTCGGTAGTAGGAGACATTGGGCTTGTTGCCGGTGAGCATCTCATAAGATGTAAGCTTCTTGCCAACTCGAAAGAATAGCCGGTTTGATGAATGACACGCCGTGGAGATAGCTTCGGCCCATAGAAAGAGTGGAGACTTAAACTCCGCCAACATAGACCTTGCCATATCCATGAGAGTCCGGTTCTTCCTTTCGGCTACACCATTTTGTTGAGGGGTATATGCAGCGGAATATTGATGACGAATCCCCTCTTCACTAAGAAACTCATTTAAGGTGTAGTTCTTGAACTCGAAGCCATTATCACTCCTAATGACCAAAATAGGGACATTGTATTGGCGTTGAACTTCATTGGAAAAGTCGATGACGGCTTGTTGGGTCTCATCCTTCGTCTTGAAGAAATAAACCCAAGTAAATCTTGAATAGTCATCAACAATCACCAAACAATATTTCTTCCCACCAAGAATTGGTTGAGGCACGGCACCAAAGAGATCAACATGAAGAGGTTCCAATATCCTCTTTGATGAAATGATGGTCTTGCTCGGATGGGGAGAATCATGCATCTTTCCTTCAACACAAGCCCTACAAAGACGATCTCTAGAAAAAGAAACATTGTCTTTTAGTCCAAGAATGTGGCCACCCTTGTGAAGACTTTGCAAAGTTCTCATGTTGACATGGGACAAGCGGCGATGCCACAACCATCCCACGTCGGCCTTTCCGAATAGGCATATTGCTTGAGTGTTGGTAGACCCCGAAAAGTCCACCACAAACAACTCATTTTCAACATACCCAACGAACATGACCTTTAGAGTCTTGCTCCTCAAGAGTACCACCATATCAATAGTAAAATGGACATCAAAATTCATCTTATTAAGTGCACGAACTGACATAAGATTGTAACCGAGTGACTCGACAAGCATGACATTTACAAGGGTGATATCCTTTGCAACTACCACCTTGCCAAGACCCTTTACCTCCGCTTTTGATTTATCACCATAGGAGACGGATGCTTGATTTATATTTGCTCCCAACTCCGTCATGATCTCCTTGTGACGAGGTTATACTCTGCGGGTACCCCAACTCAAGGGTACCTGGTGCACGTAATGATCAAAGAAGCTCAAAGATTAATCGAAGCCCATGAAGGAAGGCCTAAGACGAAGAGTGTTTTCCAAGTTAGATCAAGTTATAGTCGGTTAAGACTTTCCATACATGTAACCTTGGTCGGTTATGTTTCCCGAGACCCAGCTGTCGTGGGTTTGTCACGTCAGGTGTCATAGATGACTTCGTAGGTGTGGGATTATGCGAGTCAAGCATCTCCGAGCTTGGGATCGCAGGAACAAAGATCAACACAGATTTACCCAGGTTCGGCCCCCTCAATGTGAGGTAAAAGACCTACTTCCTGCCTACCCTAGATTGGTATTGATATGATAATCGAGGTGTTACAATGGAGGCGATCCGATCTGGTACTCGCCGTATGAGCTAGGGTTTGGGCTTGATAGCTTGACCCGCTCTAAGTCCTGCGAGTCCTCTTTATATACACAGAGGCTCGCTAGGTTACAAAAGGAAACTTCCCCATAAGGAATACATCCACAGAGGCCTACTCGGAGACTACTTGGTCTTCACGTCCTCCGGGATATGTCTTCTAGATCTTTCCCTTATGGCGGTTCAATATTGGGCTTGCTCCCAAGTGGGCCTTCGTCCGTGCGAGTAAGTTAAGTCGCACTGGGCCGCGGGTTAATCCAGAAAGTATTCCCCCGACATTAGCCCCCAAGTTTAGCTTGGATTTCGAGTGAAGGCTCCTTGTCTTAACAAACCCCTGAGCCGCGCACGTGAATTATCCCAGCTGAACTCCAATTTTCTTATTTCCAATCTGCGGCTTATAACTCTTCTTGGCGGCTCAAGAACGCGACTTATCCTGTCTTGACGGTTGATTTTCAGATCTAAACGTCTTCCGCGTCTGGGTTATTTATCTTGGCTCATCGTTTTCCCCAGCGTTCTGCATCAAGTCCTGTATTACGCATCCGCTACTCCTTTCCGCCGCCTCCAATCTCGCTTCTCGTACTCACAATCCTTCGGTGGATATCTCCATCGATCTGAGAAAAATGTCTCGCCGCAAGTGCAACTGGGAAGGCTCGTGGGTCGACGAAGATTTCCTGGAATCCCTATCTGCACGGGGCCTTCTTCCGCCAAAAGATCAATGCGAATGGCGGGCGGCTGGTGAGGAGGTAATCCCCAATCCTCAACCAGGAGAAATAGTGATTTTTGCGGAGCATGTTGAGCGCGGGTTCAAGCCCCCGGGCTCTCTCTTCTTCCGCTCCTTGATGCAGCGGTTAGGTCTCCGCTTCCATGATATTGGCCCTAATTCGATGTTGCAAGTGAGCAACTTCCACGTCCTCTGCGAAGATTATCTGGGTATCCCGCCTTCAATAGATTTCTGGCTTGCTCTTTTCAATTGCAATAGTCAAAGGGAAACCACAGATGGTCCTTTTCTCCAATGCGGCGCCATTTCCTTCCAACGCCGTAGGGGTAGTATCTTCCCAAAACTAACTCTTGCCAAGAAAATCAAGGAGTGGCAAAGGACATTCTTCTATTGTAAAAACACTTCTCCTGAGGGTGAAATTCCTCTCCTCTTTGGTCTCCTCTTCCCTTCGAGGCTACCGATGCTTTGTCTTCCAAACCTGATCCTTCTTCGTTACCCTTTGTCGAATCCCTTCTAGACAAGGTGAGAGCGCTGACACTCCATGGTCTCACTGGATTAGATCTCATATCTTGCTGGACTAAATGGCGAGTTCAGCCTGTGAGTCGCCGCTCGCGGCTTATGATGGATTTCACTTGTCATGCAAATGACGTCGATCGCACTTGCCCTGAAGATTGGGACAAAGGGGAGTGGATAAATTTCATTCGCCGAGTGACGGACGAGGATATTGACTCGTATGACAACGTCGGACTTGCTCCCTTCTGGGCTGAGCACAAGCCTTTTGTGGTAATGTTTACTTGTCACTTGTTTCCTCGAAAATTCCTTTCCCAAAATTGATTATTTCTGACCTGAGCTCCTTTTCAGATCGATCCCTATTTCTGGGTTCTTCCTTCAGAGGACGTCGACTTGAACCAAGGAACCGTGGCTGAGTCGTCAAGGCAAGCCGCAGCCTTTGACGAAGATACAGTTATGCACGAGGGTAGTGCTTCTGAAGAGGAACAACAAATGGCCGACGCTCTTTTGTCTCGACTCCAAATACACCTTTCCTGGAACTTCCTGAGGTGCCTCGCAGGTCCTCGAAACGTATTTTATGCCAGAGCTCAGAAGACCCCACGCAGCCTGAGAAACGTCGCAAAGCCTTGGCATTACTGGCAGAAACAAGAGCTGCCAAATCTTTAAAACTCGCTGATCCCAACAAGGCTACTTTTTCTTCCGAGGCTGTTGCAAGGATTGCTTCTCAATAAGCTCGGGTAATTGTTTGCGACTCTTCTCCTTTCTTTTTGTTTTACGTTTTCTGGCAAGGAATTGCTGATCACTACTTCTTTTCATACTCTGTAGGTTCAGATTTGCAAGGTTTATCTTCTCCTTCTCTGGTTGCCTGATGAAGAGTATCCGTGTCGCCTCTGGGTATGGTTCGCCTTCTTTTAATGTTGCGGCTCTGCTAGGTCAGCTTATTAACCCATCAATGTTTTGCAGGGCTATGTCTGAAGAGGCTACCAAGTCTAATTCCCATCCCACTTCTTCTCAGCAAGCTATGAGCGAGGATGATGCTGCTGATGAAAACGTGGGAAACAGTAATGGTGCGACTCAACCAAGGCCCTCCCTGGAGGAAGGTATTGCAGACGCGGCTCCTGCCGCGACTCCAGTCGCAGCTCCATCCACAACTCCTGCTGCTGGTAGGATCTACTGAAAATAGAATTCCAGCTCCAGGAAATAGTTCTAAGTCAATCGCAGATGCCATAATTTCTGCTGGAGACAAGCATGCTGCTCTGCTGCGCGGCTTAGTTGAGCAATTTTCTTCAAGTCGCCAGGTACATATACCGTAGCCCCCAAGGATCAAAACCTTGTGTCATCGCACGGGGTGTTGATTCTTTTCCTGCTTCAAATCTCGAGCCCCCAAATTCCTGGATAATTTACCTATGCGTTTTGCTCTGTTTGTTTTCAGCGTGAACTGTCCTTGCTTGATGCTTCTGGCTCAATAAAGGGTAAAGGCATTTCCATAGACCATCCTGAAATGATGCAGTCTCGCCTGGAGCAGCATAATGAGGTCATTAGGGACCAAGATCAGGAAATAAAATCTCTCAAAGGTCAACTCGACTCCTGCGAAGAGCAATTTAAAGAACTTGAAGCTGATATGCAGCAGCGACTCATGGAGAAAGACGAGGTCATTAGATCTTTGCGAGAAGGGCTGACTCTTAAATCTGAATTGATTGATCGCCTGAAGGGAGACCACGCAAAGGAACTCGCCGCGCGAGATGAAAAATATAACTCGCTGCTCAAAGCCTTTGAGGGTTTTGGCTCCATGGTCAAATCAGCCGTCCTGCAGCTTGCTGGTTGGTCTTGTATTCCTTTAATCATACATATTTTGGGTAACCAACGTTAGTCTCTGACTTGTTTCTTGCCTTTTCTTTCTTTGACATAGGACCTGAGGCCCCAGTGTCCCGCTCCAATTTGAAGGATCAACTGGTATATCTGTCTGACCTCAGCCAGCGCTTCTTAAAGGTTACCAAGGAAGTTATGACGGTAATCACTCCTGCGACTGATGGCCCAACATCTTGCGAGTATTGGATAAATAAACTGCTCAAGGCTCCACATTATGTCTCTGATTGGAAACGATCCTCTGCTCGCGCCGGAGCCGCGCATGTCTTGACATTGCTTCGAGCATATTATCCAGAGATAGATGTTGGCAAGGTTGCTCGCCACGGCCTGGCGATGAGCGCAGATGATACTGAACTGCCAATAAGCGAGTACTTCGATATCTGGAAAGGGATGCGCGGGTATGCCACAAAATTTGTTGATAACTTAGACTTGGGCACTTATCTTGATAAATTCAATCTTGATGGGAGCAAGGTGTCAAAGGAAAAGTCCTCAGGAGCTGAGTCATCTCGGGCTGCCACTCCAGCAACAGTATCTGGTGGCCCTTCTGCTTCGTCTGGCGGCGCCCTGATTATTAGGACACCTGCGACTGCAACTGCGAGACAAGCCGCGCCAATTCCCACTCCTGTTGCTCGGAAGAGGAAAAATAAATAATGTGGGACATGCCCGTTAGTCTGTAAGATATTCATGTATTATAAACAGTATTTTTGTGACCTATAAGCAGGTTCTTTTCTTGATAATTCCATTAAGTAGACGCTCGCGCGGCTCAGTATTTCCTAGGAACATGTGTGTTCAGGGTCGAGAGCGGCCATGATAGGCAATCAAGCTCGATTGACGCCACACCCCAGTACTTTGGTCGCATAATGCAAGACGCTTCTAGCTTAAGGATTGCCACTAGTTTGGCAAAATTTGAGGTGCGATTGGTACTCGCGATGCTCGTAAGGAGCCCTCAAGGGTCAGTGATATATGAAATTCAAAAGACTCAGCGACTCAATGATAGTTGAGGCGAAACGACAAACCCTTGAATGTCAAGGGTGCCGGCTTTATTTCATAATCACTCGATGTTTTACAGGGTGTTACATGATGATGCAGGCCCTTTAATGCGGGTTTTCTATTCCCCGCAGGCCATGCATACTTGATACTCATCGCACTTAGTTGCGAATTAATACTCCTAACGGAGTGGGTTGAACACCTGATTGGTTCAATTTTGAGTCGCTAAAAGCGACTCGGGTCGAGCATGATAGCTCCGATGTATATCTCATGTTGAAGCAGAGAGCAACTTTGTTAGCGATTAGCCGCACTGAGCTGCGACTTATGTTGAGTTGAGTTTGCTTTGTAAGGTCTCACGATAACTGAGCCCCTTTGGCTGGGGTTGTTGATCGAGGCTGGGTTATGCACATGCGCCATTTCTTGTCTTCTTTTTGTATCAAGGCGACCTCTGGGGCATTATCTTGCTGATGCGCGACTTCTCGGTGGGTATTTACCATCCGGTGGCTGCATCCTGTTGGCCGCTTCCGCGGTACCTCCAACGCGACTCGTTTTGAGCTGCGATCACCGATCTGCGACTGATACCCATGTGAAGAGTTGGCGATACAAGCTTCTTCTGCGAGTACTGAGCCTGCGTTCTCGCATTCTAACGCTCTCTGTCTGTCTCCATATATTGTAATAACACCGTTTGGTCCTGGTATCTTTAACTGTAGGTAGACGTAGCAGGGGCGAGCGGTAAATTTGACATAGGCTTCTCTTCCAAAGATTGCATGATATGAGCTTTTGACTGCTACAACCTCAAAGTCTAGGAGCTCTGTGCGGAAGTTCCGCTCTGTTCCAAAGCTAACTTCAAGTGTTATCTTTCCGATTGGTCGCGTAACAGCTCCTGGGATTATTCCTTGAATTTCTTTCCTGGATGGTCGCAGCCTTGTCTCGGGTATATTCATTCTTCGGAGCGTGTCTTGATATAGGATGTTTACTCTTCCTCCTCCGTCCATTAGGACCTTACTTAACTTGTATCCCGCGACTTCTGGCGTGACCACCAGAGCTGGCTGTCCTGGATCTCTTACTTCTGGGGGGTGATCGCCGCGACTCCAAATAACCGATTGCTCTGTCCAGCGACGATACCTTTCTGGCGTTGAAATCTGACCGCTCTTCCGGCTTCCATCCGTCGTTTGTACTCCACTGTATGAAACTGTCCTATGTTTCTTCTAGGTAAAACGTCAGGCTCTTGACGAGAGCTAGATTTATTCTTGTGCTGCATCGATCTGCTGCGAGCTGTATCTGGCGTGTCGCCTTCTTTCCACCTCCGGTAATAATGACATTGCGCCTTTGTGTGACCCGCTGGCCTGCCATCTCTCCTGCGATGTAAGTCGCAAGGCACGTCGAAGATCCCCTTGCAGTTATTAGGGGTAAGGCCTTATCACTCCCTTGCTCTGCATCTGGTGTGCGCGACGTTCTGTCTTCGCGACTGGCAGTTTCCCGTTGGGTTCTGTGATAAGCCGCCTGTCCCTTATCTGTCTTTGCGTACTTGTCAGCCGTTGCCAAAAGCTGGTCGAAACTATCAATCTTGTGCTCAGCGCGACTTAATTTGTGCACCAGCGGCTCAAATCTACAGTTCTTTCTCATAGCTTGTATTGCAGCTTGTACTGTTAAGTTTTTGGCGGAGCCAAGGATCTCCGCGATTCTCTTGATCCAGTCGCCGCTTGATTCGTCCTCTTTTTGAATGCATTGTCTAAGGTTTTTCATATCTTCTGTTTGGAATCTGCGATGAACTTGTCCTTCAAGTCTTCCCATGTGCTTATTGATTTTGATGGCAGCCTTAACAGCCAATCCCTAGCTTCTCCCTGTATTGCCAAGTGGAAGTATTTCGCACGTATTTCTTGAGTCACATCAGCCCCTGTCATGCTTGCCTCGTAATCTTCTATCCATAAGGCAGGGTCTTGGTCACTGCGATAGGTGGTGACTCGCTGCGACTCGTCGAAGTTCGGGGGGAAACGAGTGAGCCGTATTTCCTCTCCAAAACATGCTGGTCCTTTCAATAATGAATAGGAGTTTACTGGCGCTGAATCTTCATCTGAATCAGTTTCAATCTGGGATGGCTGAGTCGCTCCGGACGTCCGCGACTCGCCTTCTATCTTCTTTTCTTTTTCCAATGATACCTGCAAACCTGCTAACTGGTTGACCACTTCTTCGACGCTGTACTTTCTCCTCCCCATGATACCTCGTTTTGCGGCTCATTGGGCGTGACTCCATACATATTTGCTTGTTGTAAAGCAGCGGTTTGCAGTAGGTCGATCGCATAGCGAGCTTCCTTATCAGCTCGCGTGTCTCCAACCGGTGCTATCTTTGACAATATCCCTATCGCGGCGTGCACGTTGCTCTCTGGGTCGCCGTGGAACTGTGATTTCATCTCTCCTCTGTCCATCTTGATCTGATGTTTTTGCTGCCAACGACGGAGTCGCCACTCTTCTTCTTGGAGTTTCTTGCGCTCAGATGTCGTCTTGGTTCGCACCGCCTGGTGCTTCGGCTGGCAGCGACGGAGTCGTCGACCTTCTTCTTGGAGTTTTTCGCGCTCAGCCGCGAGTCTTTGTGCCTCTTCACAGAGCTCCGTCCTGATAGCTTCAATCTCTTCAATCTTGAGGTCTCCTTCCTGATTTGGTAGAGATCCCCAAACAGGTCTTGATGGGACGGGGATGGGCAATCTTGCCGTAGCTTGTTGTAGCTCCTCCAACACGCGGACCCTGACCGGCCGCAGCTCCTTCACCGATTCGCTTCCTTGAGTCGCGTCCATAGATCTGCGACTGACGGATCCGACGAAAACTTTTACTGATCCGATGGGAACGATGTATCCGAACTCGATGCGATCTGCCTCGGGTCCCCACTCTGAGTCGTCGATGAAGGGGACCCCATTGATGTCTTCAACTTGGCCGATGGCGATGTCCTTGAAGCCTGATTTCGATCCTGCGCGGAACGTGACGCTTTTGACCGCAGGCCCCACGGTGGGCGCCAACTGTCGTGGGTTTGTCACGTCAGGTGTCATAGATGACTTCGTAGGTGTGGGATTATGCGAGTCAAGCATCTCCGAGCTTGGGATCGCAGGAACAAAGATCAACACAGATTTACCCAGGTTCGGCCCCCTCAATGTGAGGTAAAAGACCTACTTCCTGCCTACCCTAGATTGGTATTGATATGATAATCGAGGTGTTACAATGGAGGCGATCCGATCTGGTACTCGCCGTATGAGCTAGGGTTTGGGGCTTGATAGCTTGACCCGCTCTAAGTCCTGCGAGTCCTCTTTATATACACAGAGGCTCGCTAGGTTACAAAAGGAAACTTCCCCATAAGGAATACATCCACAGAGGCCTACTCGGAGACTACTTGGTCTTCACGTCCTCCGGGATATGTCTTCTAGATCTTTCCCCTTATGGCGGTTCAATATTGGGCTTGCTCCCAAGTGGGCCTTCGTCCGTGCGAGTAAGTTAAGTCGCACTGGGCCGCGGGTTAATCCAGAAAGTATTCCCCCGACACCAGCCTCCTATATAAAGGCTGGGAGGGTGATCGATCAGGGCAAGGAATCCATAACCACCAAAACCTCGACGAGATCAGCAGCTCGTCGAATTCTTTTAACCCTCATATTCATACCATAAACACAGACAAGCAGGAAGTAGGGGTTTTACCTCACTCGAGGGCCCTGAACCTGGGTAAATCCAGCTTGTCAGCCGTCGATTCCACCGATACTACGCGTTCTCTACCACAAAATCAACCCTAGGTATAGCAACCATGGGAATTGCCGAGGGCACACCTCGACAATTGGCGCCGTCTGTGGGAAAAGGTAGTATTGGGCTCACGGTTTCGCCGGTTTCATCATCAAGCGGCCATCCGCCGATCGCATCTGCGCAAGGTAACTCGCCTACTACATCATCAAAAAGCAAATCACCGACCACCATTGCAAACGGCAACTCGCCGGCAAGATCTACCAGCATCAATTCAAAAAGCGATCACTCGCCAAAATCTCCAAGGAGGCTCATGCCGCACTCGATGGAAGCTCAACAAGCCTTTGCCGGACTCGAATCAGGTTTGGATATTACAGTTGGAAAATTTAACATCTTTGTCGATAAAGATGGTGTGCAGGACCTGTTAGACCCACTCGACATGGAGACACTCAACATGGAGGCAATCGACAACGCTTCGACTGCAACACCATCCATCTTGGGCGCGACATCGTCACAGATCGTCCCGATCCAATCGCCAAGCGACTCTGCAACATCCATGACCTCGCAAGAGTTCCGTCACGAGGTGGCAAAAAGATTTGGAAAGAGCGAGATCGAATCTACCTACCGCCCAAACAACTCAATCGAGTCACTCGACAACATCGTCGACTGCAACGACGTCGCGGGGAACAAGGAGAACACAGATGACAACATATACCTCGCCAATCTGAACGGCCCAGAAATCCGTGCCAGCCACGAGATATTCACCTACGACGCAGATAGCCTGGACAAAGCACTCGAAGATCAACTCGATTGCGGCAGAAACCTCAGCAAGCAAAGCAACTCCAACATGAGCCTGGATGACGACGCCGAATCCATAATGCGCATTAGCAACACATGGGCAGAAGATCGGGTGGTTCCGTATCAGGTATACTCCGCGAGTACAGCAGAAACGTCAGCAGCTGCAACATGTCGTCGACCTACAGAATACCCTTGCACAGTCACCATGCCTGACGGAACAACCACGCTGACCATCACCGCCGAGATGGCGGAAAAAGTGAGCAAAGTAATCGAAAGCTGCACAATGCTACCAGCAAACGCGTCTCCGGAAGAGGTATTGACCTTACAATACTTCCAGTGGCAAGAATCGATATGGCTGAAGAACTACCGAGCAGTACTCGAAGAACGCAAAAAGCAAGCCAGCATATCGAGTGCTCGGCGAAGAGCATTGTCTACGAGTTCAACGGGCAGAAACGACCCCGCGAATAGGTCACGATTCATAAACCTCGGAGACGCAGATCGTGCAGCAGTCACTCGGAATCTAAACCCAGCCTTTATGGCAGTCGACGCGGAAGGAGTCCCATACCTACTGAACCAGCCGGGGCGCTGATGACGCTAGGCACCTATCTCAGAACAATCGAACCTCCTGCAGGAGACCCAAAGAGGGATCAGCACCTCCAACTGTACAAACAACTGGCAATAGCAGCACAAGCCATGCATCATCCACAAGCAACTCCGAGGAGAGATACAGATCGGGACCGTCGCAGTCGAAGTCCTCGGGGAAGGAGCAGTCGAAAAAGCTCACGCCGTCATCGTTCCAGCAGGAGCCACTCGAGGAGGTCATACAGCAACAGCTCAGACTCGGAAGCAGAAATCGGGCCATGTGGAGCGCTATGCTTCACTCGACGGATCCGGGAGGCTCGTATGCCCAAGAAGTTTTCGCTAGCCACCACGCCAAAGTTCAACTGCAAACAAGAGCCATCAGGCTGGCTAGAAGATTACAGGCTGGCAGTCGGATGTCAACGTGGAACCACAACTACAGCTATGCAGTACATACAACTCATGATGGAAGGAACAGCTCGCGATTGGCTCAAATCGCTACCCGAATCATACTACGACTCGTGGGAGCACTTCAAAGGTGATTTCATCAAATACTTCGAGCCTCTGTGTGAGCGCCCCAAAACCTTCGAGGAGCTCCGGACCTGCAAGCAAAAGTCAGATGAATCTTTGAGATCGTACATACGGCGGTGGACCACCATCCGTAACTCAGTAGGCAACGTATCAGAAGATAGGGCAATCGACGCCTTCAAAAACGGACTCTGGAGGGAAGACTTCAAAGAAACACTTGGTCGAGAAGATCCAAAGACAATGCCGCACTCATGGTACTCGCAACAAAGTGGGTAGATGGAGAAGACTCCGTACGAGGCACTCGACCCGTAGCATCACATGAAAATCACGAGGGCAGCAGTCGAGACCGCAGAGATAGCTACAGAGATGATCGAAGGAGCAAACGCAAGAATCGTTATCACGACGATGACCATCCAAATTTCATCGCAGCAGGCTTTGTCCAGTCAAGGGACAGTCATGACCAAACTGACAGACGACCCGACGATCATCATGATAATCGAGATCATCGCACAGACGATCGACGCGACAGTCGAGACCGCTGCGGAGATAACAAACGCGATGACCGCGATAGCTACAAGAGGCCGGAATGGCGCAGGCGAGCAGACAAAGAGCCTGAGCGCTCAGTCGAAGAAAGGATGAACGATTATTGCAGATTCCATCTTTACAGAGGGGATGATGGTAAGCTTCGCTCTAGCCACTCGCTGAGAAATTGCAGGGAATTCGATCAATTCGCGATTGAACATATATTACGACTGCAAAGAGATGGACGTGCACCTCCTCAACTGACGCACACTCCATCGACTATATCACAAGCACAGCCTGTTCAGGCATATCCAGCACCGCAACAAGTACAACAAGCACAGGTATATTCCATACCACCGCAAACACAGCCCACTCAGGTGTATACTGCACCAATACCAGCGCAACCGACGCCAGTATACATGATGCCAGCACAACCCGTTACGGGAACACAAATGGCAGTAGCCGTGCACCAGATGCAGCAAGGAGATGAACAAAAATATCCCGTAACTCGCGGGCAGATGAACATGATCCAGCGAGGACGTCCCTCCAATAGAGAGCAAAAATTACACACTCGACACGTCAATATGGCGGTCATTTGATATCTGCACGTGGAATCGAAGCAGACCCAGAAAAGATACAAGCTATACTCACAATGAATAGACCTACCAAACTCCATGAGGTACAGCAGCTAGCTGGTCGAGTAGCAGCACTCAGTCGATTCATCAGCAAACTAGACGAAAAAGCACTTCCATTTTACAAATTGATGAAGAAAGCAGACAAGTTCGAGTGGACGGATGAAGCTGAAGCCGTTTTTCTCGAACTCAAAAAGATGCTCACAAGCCCGCCAATCCTCGTAGCACCTAAGGAAAATGAGCCACTCTACCTATACATCTCAGCCACCAATCGAGTGGTCAGCACCGTGCTGGTTGTTGACCGCATGGAAGAAGGGCATAGTCAAAGCATACAGAGGCCAGTATATTACGTAAGTGAAGTTCTTTCCCCGTCCAAACAGCGGTACCCACAATATCAGAAATTGGCGTACGCCGTATTTATGACCTCAAGAAAGCTGGCGCACTACTTCACAGAACACCCGATAACGGTGGTCAATAAATCAGCGATTGGAGACGTCCTCACAAACCCCAATGCAACGGGGCGCGTAGCAAAATGGCTCATCGAGCCGGGACCACTAGGAATCAAGTACGAACACCTGAAAGCCATCAAATCACAAGTCCTATCCGATTTTCACACCGAGTGGGTAGAAGCTCAATTGCCAGGGGTACCTGACATATCAAATTCCTGGACCATGGGTCCAAAAAGAATGAAGGAGCAGGAGCGGGGGTCATACTCATATCACCAAAAGGCGACAAACTGCGCTATATCTTGCAAATGGGTTTCGAGTTCCCATCAAATAACGAGGCCGAATACGAAGGTCTAATCCATGGCATGCGCATGGCAAAAGCCATGGGATGCACTCGACTAATGATTTATGGCGACTCTAACTTAGTTGTGCAGCAAACAATGAAGGCCTGTGATGCAATCGCAGACAACATGATCGCTTATCGGGATTTGTACAAAATAATGGAAAGCAGCTTCGACGGCTGCGAACTACGACACATAGGGAGAGAAAGCAATGAAGAGGCTGACAAATTAGCCAACATTGCTTCCACAAAAGCACCAGTCCCGCCGGGTGTTTTCTTTGAACGAATAGAATGTAGGTCAATCGACAAACGACCATGGACTACGACAGCAGCTACAGACAAGAGCAAAGCGCCAAGCACAGAGGATCCTCCGATTGAGGTACTTCTCATTGAGCCAATATGGACTCAACCTTTTCTCGCATACATACTTCGCAATGAACTAACAGAAGATACAAACGAGGCCAGACGTGTCACTCGACGAGCAAAAGCATACACCATCATAAACGGTGAGTTGTACAAACGCAGCACCTCAGGTATGTTCCAAAGATGCATTGCACTCGAAGATGGCAAGGATCTCCTTCGGGACATTCATGCCGGTACTTGCGGGCACCACGCGGGCAGTCGATCACTCGTAGCCAAAGCCTTCCGAGCAGGGTTTTACTGGCCTACAGCGCTAAGGGACGCAGAGGACATAGTCAAAAGATGTATTGGTTGCCAGAAGTTCGCTTCCAAGCCACATGCACCCGCATCAGCGCTAAAAACCATACCATTAGCATGGCCTTTTGCCCAATGGGGACTTGACATGGTGGGACCACTGAAGAAATCATCAAAAGGAGGTCATACTCACTTACTAGTGGCAGTCGGCAAATTCACCAAATGGATCGAAGCTATCCCCATCACAAGCTCAACAGCTTCTACGGCAGTTCGCTTCATACAATCGATCATGTATCGATTTGGAGTAATGGATAGCATCATAACTGATAATGGTACAAACTTCATGGCGGAAGAGTTCAAATCCTTTTGCAAGGAACAAAACATCAAACTAAACTACGCTTCTGTGGCACATCCACAATCCAATGGGCAGGTCGAAAAGGCCAATGGACTCGTATGCAGTGGCATCAAAAAGAGACTCTTAGTACCACTCAAAATGGCCGCGGGTGCATGGGTAGATGAACTTCCATCAGTACTATGGAGCTTACGGACCACCCCAAACGCCTCCACACAGTATACACCGTTCTTCATGGTCTATGGTGCGGAAGCAGTGTTACCATCCGACGTCAAGTTTAATGCACCACGAGTGGAAGCATACGAAGAAAATGACGCGAACAAGGCACTCGAAGATGCAGCCGATTTGCTGGAAGAAGCACGCAATACGGCTTTGGCACGAACAGCCATTTATCAACAAGACCTCCGCAACTACCATAGTCGTCGATTACGCACACGGTCCTTCATGGTGGGAGACTTGGTGCTGCGGGAGAAACAGAAGAAAGTCCATAAACTTGCATCACCTTCGGAAGGACCTTACATCGTCACAGAAGTCATCGAAGGAGGAGCCTATCGATTGAAGAACGCAAAGACGGGCGAAGTAGCATCAAACCCATGGAACGTGGCGCACCTGCGTCGGTTCTATGCATAGATCTCTTAACCTCAATTGTAATAGCACATAAGGCCAAAGAATTAGCAAGTTTCAGACGCACTCTTTTCCCTTACCAGGGTACTTAAGGGGACTGGAAGGTTTTAATGAGGCGGCTTGCTGATCGAACACATATTTCGAATAAAGATATATGCTCCTCCATATTTCTCATATATGCTTTTACACTACTCAAACAATCGGGGACTCGATCATAAAAACATGAGCATCAAAATTTTAGCTCAAAAATCAGTAAACAGAAAACCCAAACCCCACTAGACATACTCGGGGGCTGGGTCAAACAGAAAACCCAAACCCCACTCGACATACTCGGGGGCTGGGTCAAACAGAAAACCCGAACTCCACTCGACATGCTCGGGAGCTGGGTCAAACAGAAAACCCAAAAACATGCTCGGGGGCTGAGTCAAACAGGAAACAAAAACCCACTCGAAAAACTTGGGACCTGGCACAAATCAAAAAACACAGATGTGTTGCTCGAGGACTGCCCCGATTATACCATGATAAGTCGGGTCCAAAATAAAAACGGCGTCTTCTGTGGTCAAAAATCTGAACATTGGGCCCACACAGACATGTCTTGTCAAAGCAGCGAGTGCACGCCTAAGATGTCACGATTGACGTCAGGTGTAAAGATAGCATTCACATTCGATTGGGGGATTCGAAATTACAATCGACAAAAGGATTCGACTAGCAAAGGTACTCCCATGGGAGCGTATCAAAAATTTCTTTCGATTGATCAAAAAGGAGCAAAATTATTGAGATTATCCTCTACTTCAAACAAAATAAAGCATAATCTCGGGGGCTACTCCCATGGGAGCGCTGACGCGCTCCTGTAGATTACAAAGACAAAATATTTCGATTGACAAAAAGCAGTATAGAAGGATGATTTGAGATTGTCCTCTATTGCAAGACAATAAACCACAATCTCGGGGGCTACTCCCATGGGAGCGCTGTCGCGCTCCCATAGATTTCAAAACAAGGTAAGAAAATTCACTCAACTACAGACTCGATTAAAATGCATTAAGTACTTCACAAATCAAAGAATCAAACTTCATAAATTCCCAAACTATGCCAATCGCAGATGTTTCGGATGCTGCATACGCAAATGCAAAGGTAAGACCCGCCGAGCAATCGGGATGGGCCGAGGGACGCTCCAACAGTGTTTTCCCTTGAAATTTTCCGTGTCAACAGACATGATGAAATCCTGACGGACGCGTTAGGTATCAAAAGTTAAACTGCAGAACGAATCAGTAAGACCTACAACGGCCTGAGTCGAGTCTGTCCAGTATGTTCCAGCTTCGAGTCCGGGGACTCGAACCTGATTGAAGGCTAGTATGGTTTCACCCAAATGTGCGGTTAACTGAGCTCGATTTTCGGGTAAATCAGGCCTACTATGTCAATATCCCTAGGCAAAAATTGCAAAAGTGTTCCAGCTTCGAGTCCGGGGACTCGAATCTGATTGAAGGCTAGTATGGTTTCGCCCAAATGTGCGGTTAACTGAGCTTGATTTTCGGGTAAATCAGGCCTACTATGTCAATATCCCTAGGCAAAAATTGCAAAAGTGTTCCAGCTTCGAGTCCGGGGACTCGAACCTGATTGAAGGCTAGTATGGTTTCACCCAAATGTGCGGTTAACTGAGCTCGATTTTCGAGTGAGTCAGGCCTACTATGTCAATATCCCTAGGCAAAATCTTTCGACTGTGTTCCAGGCTCGAATCCAGGAACTCGAGTCTGACTGAAGACTAGTAAGGTTTTTGCTCAAAGTAGAAGGACTACGTCGGATCAGGAGTATAAAAGCAAAGACTGTGACGTGCACGATGAAGGGAGCACATGCTCGATTCTTCGAGTCAAGCAAGTACTCGGGGGCTAATGGCGAGGTTATACTCTGCGGGTACCCCAACTTAAGGGTACCTGGTGCACGTAATGATCAAAGAAGCCCAAAGATTAATCGAAGCCCATGAAGGAAGGCCTAAGACGAAGAGTGTTTTCCAAGTTAGATCAAGTTATAGTCGGTTAAGACTTTCCATACATGTAACCTTGGTCGGTTATGTTTTCCGAGACCCAGCCTCCTATATAAAGGCTGGGAGGGTGATCGATCAGGGCAAGGAATCCATAACCACCAAAACCTCGACGAGATCAGCAGCTCGTCGAACTCTTGTAACCCTCATATTCATACCATAAACACAGACAAGCAGGAAGTAGGGGTTTTACCTCACTCGAGGGCCCTGAACCTGGGTAAATCCAGCTTGTCAGCCGTCGATTCCACCGATACTACGCGTTCTCTACCACACAATCAACCCTAGGTATAGCAACCATGGGAATTGCCGAGGGCACACCTCGACACCTTGCTTCCGGTCATATGACTAGTGCATCCACTATCAACCACCCATTTAGACCCACCGGAAGCATAGTCCTACAAGAAATCATTGCTTGGTTTTAGGTACCATTTCTCAATGGGTCCTCTTTTGTTAGCAACAAGGGTCTTAGGAACCCAAATAGAATAAGCAATGTACCCATCATAAGGACAACATATTTTGCATAAACATCTCCATAATAATCAACATAAAGAATGTAGTTGGGATTGATATGCCCCGCAAAGTCACTACGAGTGGTCTTGCCCCTAGTGGCATTACCACCCGCAATGGAAGTCTTGGATTGTGCGGGCTTGGCATTGGTGTTGCTCTTCTTCTCATTTGCCTTGGCCACATAACCAAGACCCTCCTTCCCTTTGTGTGGCTTTTGCTCAAAAATTTGAGCAACAACCTTTTCTTTACCTTTAGGAATAGAGGTCTTGTCACTAGTGGCCTTGGCAAGCTCAACCTTCAACCTAGCATTTTCCTCAATAACATTTGCATGATCACAAGAGGGAGTAGAGGTGCTAGGTGAGTTAGATTTAGAAAGTTGAGTTTGAAGTTGCTCATGAGACTTGACTAGAAGAGAGTGGGTACTTTCCAAGGCCTTGTGAGACTTGTTAAGTTTCTCCACATCCTCAAGGAGTCTAGCATTAGCAACCACAAACTCGGCTTTCTCCTTTTTAATCACTTTATATTTAGCAAAGACATGGTCTCTATCATTAATGATTTTAGCAATTATTTCATCATTTTTATCATCAAGAGACTCAATTCTTTCCTCAAGAGAGGTTCTATATTCACTCTCTTCTTCAAGAGAAGCATTCAAGGATTCTATGGAAGCATTCAAGGATGCTATGGTGAGAGAATCCTCTCTCTCAATTTTTCCCTTGTCATCAAGGATTGCTTCGGTCGCATCAAGTTTTCTCAAGAGAGACTCAACATATGCCTTAGTTTCACCTTGCAAGTTAGCCACAATAGTATCGGAAGCAACAAGTTCTTTCTTAATCACAAGACTAGTTTTATCATCTATTTCATGCATAGTCTTGGGAGTAGAAAATGATACCTCGGTGACGTGAGCCATGAGGCAATGAGCGGTGTTGATGGAGATGTTCTCATTGGGGGATTCGAAGAGAGAAGGAGGTGGAGTTGATACAATGGCCAAAGCGGCCACCTCACGAGTGGGTTCTTCTTCTTCTTCGGAATCCTCGGAAGGATACTCTTCTTGAGTCATCAACACAATTCTTGGTGCTTTCTTGAAGAATGGCTTCCTCTTGACAAAAGGCCTCTTTTGTATCATGTTTGATTGGCCCTTGAGGACAAGTCTTCCACCGTTTTGCTCTCTATTCTCATATGGACAATCTTTGATGAAGTGATGCTTGTTATGACAATTGTAGCAAGTCTTTATCCTATTAGCAAACTCCTTCTTCCCGCTTGGATTGTTTGCATGATCAACTTGAGCCTTTGCCTTGGCCGGGTCACGCCAAAAGTCCTTGTTGCAAGAGCTATGTGACCATGGAGGGCTTGTTCAAGATCATCGGGAGGAAGGTTGTTCGGGCATGCTTCAACTTCATCATGTTCATCAAGGCACACAACCTTGGCCTTCAAAGCAAGAGAGGAACCTTGCTTCATTCCCATGGCCCTAGCACGGTTGTCTAGAGCATTCTTGGTGGCAACCTTGGAGGCTTGCATCTCTTGCATAACTTCATTGGATGTCATCTCAAGGTAATTGAATTTTCCTTGAAGGGCCTTCAAGTCAATGGGCTCGAATGGCATGAGTGCATTCACATACTTCCTCTTGATCCAAGCATCATCCGCATAGGTTGCCCCAACATTGAAAAAGGCTTGGGCAAGAGTCTTGAGTCTTGCATACATCTCTTCATGAGTTTCACTATCAAGCATGTAGAAGCCTTCGGCTTCATTGTTCAAAGCATCAAATCTATTCCTCTTCATGCTCTCATTCCCAAGGAACACCGTGGAAAGGCAATCCCAAGCTTCTTTGGCGGTGGAGACATTTTGAATGTGATGAAGACCACTTTCTCCAACGGCAAGTTCAATCATGTGGAGAGCGGAAGCATTGAGTTGTTTCTCGGCCACCTCTCTTCTTGTCAAGTTGTTAGGATTCACGGCCTTGTATCCCTCTTGAGTGATCCTCCAAAGCTCGATAGAGGAACTGTTGATATGAGATTTCATTAAGTGTTGCCAAGTTGCAAAAGCAAATGCATTAAGTTTAGGAGGTGGACCCAAAGGGTTTATGCGAGTATGATGGATAGGTGGGTCGGGGGAGTACACAAAGGGAACCCATGGTACTCCGGCTTCCCACCTTCGGGAGTGCTGGTAGAAGTGGAAGATTTCTTAGGGTCGGTTTCTTCATCCTCAACCCCTTTCTTTTTCTCTATTTCCTCCTCGGTTTCACCGTCATGGGAGGTAGCGGAGTCCTCTAGTGGGGTGGTCTCCTTAGGAACCTTGCCACTTGCGAGTTGCTTGATCAAGTCACGCATCTCGGCAAATTGGGTATCCATGGACGATTTCAAAGATGTCTCCATCGATTTGAGATCGGCCATGGATGCCGTAGTGGCTTGGTCCTCCACGGGATCACCCTCACTTCGTGTCATACTTCTCTTAGGCGGTTAAGCCCAACAAGAGAGTCGAGGCTCTGATACCAATTGAAAGGATCGTATGACACCTAGAGGGGGGGGGTGAATAGGTGCTACTCCAATTTTAATACTTTTTCAAATTAGGCTTGACACTAAAAGGTAAATTCTCTAGATATGCAACTACGGTGAATTTACCTATATGACAAGCTAGCAATTAAACAAGATACACGAAGTAAGGACAATAAACAAGGATAGAAGTAACTGAAGTGAAAGCACGCGGAAACAACGATGTAATCCCGAGTTCCTCCTTTTTAGGGAGTACATCTCGTTGGAGAGGTGTGAGCTACCACGAAGGTCAAAACTCAACCGCCACAAAGGCGCCACCTTATTCTCCGATGAACCGCACCACAAAGGTTTGGTTCACCTTCCACTATCGGAATCTTTCAAGGCGGAATCCGGAGCCCTTACAACAACGATCCGGGGCACAACCCACAAGAGGATTGGGGGCTCCCGAACAGCTACAAATCTGTCACAAAGACAACAAGTGAGTACAATAAGAAGCTAGGTTTTCCCAATGGAAATCCTAGCAAAGGGTCCCTCAAGTGAATGAGGGGGAAATGAAGAACGGCTTGGTGAAGATGTAGATCCGGGCCTTCTCCTTCAATCCTCCAAATATCAACGAGTTTGGGTGGAGGGATTGGGAGATCTAGTGATTCTTGAGCTTGCAATAATGGAGTCTTCAAGTTTTGGGTGAGCTACTTGTCCCAAGGTAGGTGGAGGAGTAAATATAGCTCCTCCAAAACGTGGCCGTTGAAGAAGACTGGCTGGCCGGTCTGGGAGCCGGTTTTGTTGTGGCCATCCTTCAGAGGAGCCGGCATGGGAGCCGGTTTGGCCGGCCAGGAAACCGGCCACCCAGCCGAGCCAGCCGGCCTGGCACCCGGACTGGCCGGCCTGGGAACCGGCCACCCAGCCAAGCCAGCCGGCCTGGGAACCGGCCACCCAGGGCACCGCACAACTATCCGATCTCCCGAACTTTCTTTCTTCTTTTTGTAAAAGGAGAGATACCTGAAGTTTTCTAAAATCACTTAGCAACATATTAAACTTTCACGGTGTTGTTATCTAACACACAAAACATAGAGGGGATAATAAATGTCCTTTCAGAGACACTTCGAGCTGAGTTGGATGAACTGAATCGTACTAATGCAGACTGCATCGTTATAAGAGCAAAAATGGAAAGAATGGACGAACTCCTATACAGGGAGGAGATGATGTGGCTGCAACGATCCAGAATTTCTTAGCTGAAGGAAGGGGATAGGAGCACGAGGTACTTCCATCAAAAAGTTGTTTGGAGGGCTAGGAAAAACCTTGTGAGAAGCTTGAAGAGGGAGGATGGCTCTGTTTGTACTACCCCAACGGAGATGGAAAGGATGGCATCATCATACTTCAAGGAGCTGTACACGAAGGACCCAATGTAACGCCCCGACCCGACTGCTATACCGTGATATTGTGTCTCTGGTTGTCCGATACCACCAGACACACTATCAAAGCATAATAGAGAGATCAAGACTTGTGGAACAACTGGCACATCACAGACTCTACGACACAAATCATATAGTTCAACTCTTATAATAGAGAAAGATAGCAAATGACAACCAGAGGTCACAGACCCAACATTACAACAAGCGGAAGCAAAAATAAGTTGTTCTAAACAACAAGATCCAAATTATGGCCTAAGAGGCCTACAAATAAACATCCAGCGCCAGCTGATCCGGGATGTCCCAAGCTGCCACCTGGGAACCCCAGACTACTCGTCGACGTCCACAAAGAACCCACCTTCGAGGTCGGTGAAGTCCTCCTCTGAAACAAAACAAACGACGTTGAGTTCGACGAACTCGCAAGATTATATATAGAGCTTTAGCTCGATGAAGCTTTCAAGGTTTTATGGCTGTTTTGCAGAAAGCTGATTTTATTTATGAACACAAAACTCAATGGCATCGACTAATCAGAATATTTTCAAAAGAGGTAAGGAGTAACTCTTTCTTTCATCACCTTACTCATCATCAACCATCATCAACCATTGTACCTGTTCATCAAAGGCACCTCCCCGAATCACCCTCGAGGAAGCTCACCTTGCATTTGTGAGTGGTACCTCTAGTACCCAGTTTTTAATCATTCCGTTAACGTTATTCTATGATCTTACCTTCACTTCCCAAGTCGTCCATAACCGCGGACACGGCTTTTCGAAAAGATTTACCCTGCAGGGGTGTACAAATGTTTGCCACGCGTACCGTCCGGCCCATTACCTGATCATTAGCTCTCTTCCTTGTAAAGCCGGCTGGGTGGGAGCGGTGTCGACTTCTCCCTCGTTAAGGACTAACCCAGGATCATCAGTGAGGACGGGGCAGCGGATCATCAACACCGTGCCCCGTGGCCACTCATTTTCCTAACACCACCATCCTCATCTCAGTTCATCCCACCATCATCACGCACGCGCAAATGGAAGCCCGAACTAGAGGACCCTGGCTAGTCCCGCCCGAGTTATTTAGTCTATGAGGGTTCCTGCACTGCGAATGCATAGGCCTCACGCATGGTTGCACGCTCAGTCTTGGTTCAAGAGGTAAAGAACTCGCACCTAGGCGGCGAGAACGAGACAAAACACCACAACCACAGTGGCCTCTCATCCCCACCTTTAAGCATTTTATTATCCGTCACCACAATTTCTCCACCATCATTCTCATCTCATCACCTGTTTCCAACATGAACCATCCATCGTATAGCTATGATATTAACTAAGCATGGCTAAGCATCAACATAGCATAGTAAGTATCTCGGCCAACAAAACAATCCTATGGATCATAGGAGGGAAACAGGTATTGGCATCGGAATCTTATTGCAACTATAGGATACTCTAATCCAATAAAATTGACATTTGGAACCGCATGCAATATTATAGTGGAGAAAATATTTGCGGAAATATAGGATAAGACATGCTCAGAGGGGGGATTACGCTTGCCTTGCTCAACGTGCTGATAGTACGGATCCTCGGGGTATTGTGAAATAACCCCGGTTGCTTGATCTAACGAAAACAAAACATCGGAAGAAAACAATTCAATCACCACACATATGTCTAACAAATGCAATGCGCAAACATATGATGATATGACACTTTGAATGCACTGAACCTGCTATTAGAACAATATCTAGCAATTACATGGGGTGCGAAACAATTATTTAGCAAGAGAGGAAAACTAGCTACTCCTTGTTTTAATGTTTTCCTGTGCTTTAAAATGAGGTAAACATGAATGTGATGATGCCACTTGTTAAACCATACTTTTCGGAGCACTTTGGTATAATACACCAATTTTAGAATGCACCGATAAAAGTTATTACTTTTATCATTTACTAAATTCAATATGTGATTTGAATTATTTTAAAATCTTCTTTTAATCATGTCCTGAGTATAATTTAAATCCAACACAAAACAACTATTTAAAACCAAAAAGAAGGAAGGAAAAATTTTGTAAACAGGACAAACTTCGGTACTGTACTAACTCGGAATTTCCGATTTATATCTAAATCGGAATATCCGATTCGAACCAAACTACTCAGAAACGGCTAAGGACTCAAAACTTTCGGTACTGGAGAACTTCGGAAATTCCGAATTGATTCGGTCTCGGATTATCCAAGCATCCCCGAAGGTTGAAAATCTACCAAGGACCTTAGCATTTTCGTACTGGACTCCGCCGGATAATCCGGTTGTGCTCGCATCGGAAAAATCCGAGCGGCACGGCGCGCACGGCTGTGTTCGATGCTACGGCGAGAGAGGGAGGGATACGGGTCCAGGAGGAGGGGCGTGCTCACCCGGAGCTTGGGGGTGTGCTCAGCAGCGGCGGGGATGGACGGAGGCGGCCGGAATCGCACGGCGCGGCGGCGGCCGTGGTCGAAGAGGGTGAGGACGGCGCCGACGATTCTTGACGCTTCCGGTCGATTCCTTCGGCTAGGCGAGGGAGGACGTCGAGGCGGACGTCGTGGTGGTCCTGTCTCGGCTTGGGGAGCCCTCAAACATCGGCGGCGAGCTCGGCCAGGGTGCGGCGGGGCGGAGCTCGTGGGGAGAGAGGAAAAGGGAGCGGGAGCAGGTGAGCGAGGGCTAGGGTTTGGAGAGCAGGGAGGGGCCCGTTTTCGTGCTCTTCTCGCAGGGGAAGGCGGGGCAAAGGGGGGCCCTGGCGCGAGCGCACGCGAGCGGGCGACACGGCGGCCATGGCGTCGTGGCTACAGGGAGAAGAAAAGACGATTTCGCGGATAACCCCTGGAGAAGATTTGCTCATCACCGATAGGTCCTCCTCAAATTACAACGAAGCCCTTTTCTGTTTCTTTTAAAACCAGTAGCGTTTCTCTGATTTAATTGAGGCACCAAAACATTTTATAAAAATATGAGAAAATTTGGGTAGCCCCTCAACATCAGGTAGAAGCACCACAAAAATTGGCGTTGCAAAATAAAATGTTTTGGACAACATTTGTTCATAGGGTTCGTTTCTGGCATTTTGCTAAATTCAAAAGTGTTGCTCCTTTAACAATTTGGAGCAAGTGCAAAATATTGTTTTGGATCTCTTGGAACTTCCTTGACAAATATGAGAAGTCAAAGTAAATTGTAGTTTGCAAGATTGAGTGCCTTCGTTGTTTTGAAATGGTTGAATCAAAATTAGCACCTTGTTTGAAGTGGTGCCAAACCACAACAATTAGCTAGCAACACCCACAAATCCCTAGCAACAACAACAATTCCCTAGCACAATTGCCTAGCACAAGTAAGGGTTCCAATTGTTACACTTTGATGCAAGGATGCCATGATGCAAGGAACACAAAAGTGAAAATTTACACCGGTTTTTAGGTTCTCAAACTCCGGGCTGTTACAATTCTACCCCCCTTACAGGAATCTCGTCCCGAGATTCTAAGGTTGCGAAAAAAGTCGGGATACTCCTCACGAAGACTAGACTCTCTTTCCCAAGTGCTTCTTCCTCGGAATGGTGCGACCACTGAATTTGAGGAACTTGGTAGTCTTGTTACGGGTCTTCCTTTCGGCTTCATCCAGGACACGGATAGGATGCTCGCGATAGGTAAGATCTTCCTGGAGATCCAGCTCTCATGATTGACCCCATGGATAGGATCTTTGAAACACCGGCGAAGTTGAGAGACATGAAACACATCATGTACATTGGGAAAGATGACCGGTAACTCCAACTTATAAGAAAGATCTCCTCGCTTGGCCAGAACGGTGAAAGGGCCAACATAGCGAGGTGCCAATTTCCCTTTGATTCCGAAGCGGCGAACGCCACGAAGGGGAGAGACGCGGAGATAAGCTTTATCACCAATTTCATAGTGAATTTCCTGATGGTGCTTATCATAGTAGCTCTTTTGCCTAGACTGAGCAATCTTCAGATTCTCCCTTATGATTCTAACCTTCTCCTCAGCTTCATTGATAATATCTGGACCAAAGAGTGCCCTCTCTCCGGTCTCAGACCAATTTAGAGGAGTGCATTTTCTTCCATAGAGAACCTCAAATGGAGCCATGCCCAGACTAGCTTGATAGCTGTTGTTGTAGGAGAATTCCGCGAAAGGGAGATACTTTTCCCAATCCTTGCCAAAAGAGATTACACATGCCCTAAGCATGTCTTCCAAACTTGGTTCACTCTTTCGGTCTGACCATCAGTTTGAGGATGGAACGCGGTGCTGAAGTTAAGACGAGTTCCCATAGCAGTTTGGAAACTAGTCCAAAACTTGGAGGTGAATAGGCTTCCACGATCAGAAATTATCTTCTTGGGAATGCCGTGAAGGACGACGATACGAGAGGTATACAGGTCTGCCAACTTGGCAGCTGTAATGTCCACACGAACGGGGAGGAAGTGAGCCACTTTTGATAGTCGATCAATGATGACCCAAATGGCATCATGTCCCTTTGGAGACTTCGGCAGACCAGTAATGAAGTCCATACCAATTTCATCCCATTTCCACTCGGGAATAGCAATAGGGTGAAGAGTGCCGGCAGGCCTTTGATGTTCAGCCTTTACCCGTCGACAGGTGTCGCATTCAGCAACATACTAGCAATTTCCGTTTCATCCGAGTCCACCAGAATTGTGGCCGAAGGTCTTGGTACATTTTGGTACTACCGGGATGAATAGAGAGAGGAGATTCATGAGCTTCTTGGAGGATCAACTCCCTCAATTTTGTTTCTTTGGCACTACCAAGCGGTCACCAAAATAAACAACTCCGGATTCATTGACAGAAAAACATTTGGCCTTCCCGCTAGCAATGTTCTCCTTGATTTTTAGAATACCCTTGTCACGCTTTGAGCATCCTTAATCTGGTCACAAGAGTAGATTTGATCTCCAGATTTGCAAGGTAGCCAGGGAACAATTTCAGTTCAAACGAGAGAACTCTTCATGGAGGGCAGGTTGGGCCTCTTCAATCATCAGATTGTTGCAATAGGACTTCCGACTTAGCGCGTCAGCCACGACGTTTGCTTTGCCGGGTTGATAGTTCAGACTCACATTATAGTCCGTGATTAACTCCAACCAACGCCTTTGCCTGAGATTTAAATCCGGCTGGGTGAAGAGGTACTTCAGACTCTTGTGATCCGAGAAGATCTCGCAACGGTTACCAAACAGGTATGGTCTCCATTGCTTCAAAGCATAGACCACAGCGGCAAGTTCTAGATCATGAGTTGGGTAGTTGTGCTCATGCGGCTTAAGTTGGCGAGAAGCATATGCCACCACATGGCCATCTTGCATATACACAACCCAAGCCTTGTAGAGAGGCGTCACAGAAGACGACGAAATCCTTGCTGTGTCCGGCAGGACAAGCACAGGAGCGGACGTGAGTTTGGCTTTCAGTGTTTTGAAGCTCTCTTCAGCTTCGGCCGACCATACGAACTTTTTATCCTTCTTGAGAAGGTCAGTCAGGGCCTTGGCTATCTTGGAGAAACCTTCGATGAATCGGCGGTAATAACCCGCCAATCCGAGAAAGCTACGAATGTCCTTGACTGACATTGGAGTTTTCCAATCCAAAATGGACTGAATCTTGTCAGGAATGACAGCCACACCATTAGCGGATATCACATGACCAAGGAAGAGAGATTATCCAACCAAAACTCACACTTGGAGAACTTGGCATAGAGGCGGTGTTCTCGAAGTCGTGTCAGAACCAAACGAAGATGTTCCTCATGCTCTTCATTGGTTTTGGAATAGATGAGGATGTCATCAATGTAAATGACGACAAACTTGTCAAGATAATCCATGAAGATGGAGTTCATGAGCCTCATGAAAGTAGCTGGGCATTTGTGAGACCAAAGGACATGACGGTATACTCATATGAGCCATACGAGTAACAAATGCCGTCTTTGGAATATCCTCCTTTCTGATTTTTATCTGATGGTAGCCTGACCTCAGATCCATCTTGGAGAATACCGTTGCACCAGCTAACTGATCCAACAGATCATTGATGCGAGGAATAGGATACTTGTTCTTGATTGTCACCGCATTCAACGGTCGATAGTCAGAGACTAGACGAGGCACGGTAGAATCCCTCTTCTTGACAAAGAGTACCGGACAACCCCAAGGTGAACTGCTAGGCTGGATGAATCCTTGCTAACAGCTGATCAATTTGCTCTTTCAACAGAGCCAACTCTTCCACCGGCATACGGTAGGGCTTCTTGGAAATTGGAGCGGTACCGGGAAGTAGATCTATGACAAACTCCACACTTCGGTCAGGAGGCATGCCAGGCAATTCTTCCGGGAACACATCCGGGAAGTCACACACCACGTGTATGTCCTGGATTTCAGGAGGGGATTCGCCTTCCATAAAGCAAAGGAGAATCTCAGGTGAGTTGGGTATGATGGATGGAGGTCTTGAAGTGCAGACCAATACTTCACACTGTCACCGGAAGAATTGGTCACGGTGACGGTCTTGGCAGCACAGTCGAGATTAGCCTGGTATTTGGCTAGCCAGTTCATGCCCAGTATGACATCAATGCCATTTGACCTCAGAGCTACCAAAGCAAAGGAAAAGAGTAGTAACCGATAGTAATCTGGACTTCAGGAGTAACCCCATCGGTTTGCCATTTGGAGCCAGGAGTGGAGATCTCCAAGGGACGCTCATTTTCTCAAACGGTATTTTGTGGTCTTTTGCAAAAGCTATGGATATGAATGAATGCGATGCTCCAGAATCAAACAAAACTGTAGCACGATTGTTGATTCGTAACTCACCCATAAGAACGCCGGGGTCCTCTTCAGCTTCTTCAGCAGAGATGTGGTTCAGGCGACCACGCACAATAGGTCCAGCCTTGCCAGCTGGAGTGGCAGGGGCTCGTGCAGGAGTTATCGCGAGAGGTGCCTTCTGGGGGCACTCCCTGGAGTAGTGGCCAGCCTGGCCACAGGTGTAGCAAGTGACTCCAGGTGGAGCAGGTAGCATAGGACGGTACCCACTCCGCCTACCCCAAGTGTCGAAGTAGTGGGGCGCGGAGGAGGTGGCCTATATCCTGCTGCTCGGCATGAATGGAGCACGAGGTACGGCGCTGTAGGGACAAACACCCTGCGCTTCTTGCTCTCAGAACCCGAGGAACTCTGGTGGTCCCCATGTGCGGGCCTCTTGGAAGCTTCAAGTTCCTTTCTTCCTTGCTCAAGAGTGAAAGCCTGGTTGAACAGCTCCTGATAGGTCTGGAACCTGAAGGGCAAAACTCATAGCGAGCTGCGGAGTCAGACCCTTGCGGAACAGCTCTTGCTTGTCAGCATCATTGGTCACGTCCCTTGGGGCGTAACGAGAGAGATGGTTGAACTCACGACCATAAGTGCGGAGGTCCATCCGTCCCTGTTGCAAATCCAGGAACTCCCTCCTCTTCAAGTCCATGATCGGCTGGGGAATGTACTCCGCACGGAAGGCAGTGCGAAATCAGCCCAGGTGAAGACATGGTTGGCTGGAAACAAAGCCACATGGCTCTCCCACCAACAGCCAGCAGCACCAACCAAGAGATAGGTGGCAAAGTTGACTTGCTCGCCAATGGGACATGAAGCGCGGAGAACTTGCGCTCCAAAGCACGAAGCCAATCATCAGCTTCCAGTGGCTCCTTAGCATCAGCAAAGGTGGGTGGCTGCGAGCGCAGGAACTCAGTGAGAGTGTTGCACTCGTTCCTCCGTGCATTCTGCTGCACCAACTGCTCAAGCAAGCGCTCATTGCGCCCACGGTTCTCCTCAATGGCCATCAAGACCTCAGCCATCGAGGGTGGTGGCGGCAGATCATCCTCATCATCATTGTGGTTACCGCGACCACCACGGCCTCCACGGCCTCCTCGAGCCATTCTGGAGATTTGACAATGACACGTTAGTATCTTTCTCCGAATGGTCGAACAATAGCATTAGCGTCTACACAAGTACACAGACTAGGGACGATAATACTTTGCAGAAAAAACAACAAGATAGAACTTGGGTCAAAGATCAGCATCATGTGCTACTAGTGAGAGTTAAGAAATCACAACTTAACACACTCTAGTTGACACAATCCGGGACCTTATGTTCAAGTCCGTGGGTTAAAACCCAAAGAAAGGATCAAAGATTAGATTCGGTAGAAACATCTGAGTTGATTTGGGATTGCAACGCAGCGGGAGCAACGTGACACATAACACTAAAGGTCGAACCCACCCCGTTTCTAATCATTTTGAAGTAACAGACGAGGAGTAAAACCTTTAAACTCAAATCGAGGTAAGATTGCTCCGAGATTAGAGGGTAACCAGATAAGGAGTAAAAAGAATCCTAAGATGGTTTTCACAACTCATTTTTAGGTTAAAAATATTTTCACAAACACTAGACTCAACATCGACCAGTAGAAGGGTTTCCTACAGGCAGTACTGCTCTGATACCAACTTGTCGCCCCGACCCGACTGCTATACAGTGATACTGTGTCCCGGTTATCCGATACCACCAGACACACTATCAAAGCATAATAGAGAGATCAAGACTTGTGGAACAACTGGCACATCACAGACTCTACGACACAAATCATATAGTTCAACTCTTATAATAGAGAAAGATAGCAAATGACAACCAGAGGTCACAGACCCAACATTACAACAAGCGGAAGCAAATTAAGTTGTTCTAAACAACAAGATCCAAATTATGGCCTAAGAGGCCTACAAATAAACATCCAGCGCCAGCTGTTCCGGGATGTCCCAAGCTGCCACCTGGGAACCCCAGACTACTCGTCGACGTCCACAAAGAACCCACCTTCGAGGTCGGTGAAGTCCTCCTCTGAAACAAAACAAACGACGTTGAGTTCGACGAACTCGCAAGATTATATATAGAGCTTTAGCTCGATGAGGCTTTCAAGTTTATGGCTGTTTTGCATAAAGCTGATTTTATTTATGAAAACATAACTCAAGGCATCGACTAATCAGAATATTTTCAAAAGAGGTAAGAGTAACTCTTTCTTTCATCACCTTACTCATCATCAACCATCATCAACCATGTACCTGTTCATCAAAGGCACCTCCCCGAATCACCCTCGAGGAAGCTCACCTTGCATTTGTGAGTGGTACCTCTAGTACCCAGTTTTTAATCATTCCGTTAAGTTATTCTATGATCTTACCTTCACTTCCCAAGTCGTCCATAACCGCGGACACGGCTTTTCGAAAAGATTTACCCTGCAGGGGTGTACAAATGTTTGCCACGCGTACCGTCCGGCCCATTACCTGATCATTAGCTCTCTTCCTTGGAAAGCCGGCTGGGTGGGAGCGGTGTCGACTTCTCCCTCGTTAAGGACTCCAGGATCATCAGTGGGACGGCAGCGGATCACAACACCTGCCCCGTGGCCACTCATTTTCCTAACACCACCATCCTCATCTCAGTTCATCCACCATCATCACGCACGCGCAAATGGAAGCCCGAACTAGAGGACCCTGGCTAGCCCCCCGAGTTATTTAGTCTATGAGGGTTCCTGCACTGCGAATGCATAGGCCTCACGCATGGTTGCACGCTCAGTCTTGGTTCAAGAGGTAAGAACTCGCACCTAGGCGGCGAGAACGAGACAAAACACCACAACCACAGTGGCCTCTCATCCCCACCTTTAAGCATTTTATTATCCGTCACCACAATTTCTCCACCATCATTCTCATCTCATCACCTGTTTCCAACATGAACCATCCATCGTATAGCTATGCAATTAACTAAGCATGGCTAAGCATCAACATAGCATAGTAAGTATCTCGGCCAACAATACAATCCTATGGATAATAGGAGGGAAACAGGTATTGGCATCGGAATCTTAATGCAACTATAGGATACTCTAATCCAATAAAATTGACATTTGGAACCGCATGCAATATTATAGTGGAGAAAATATTTGCGGAAATATAGGATAAGACATGCTCAGAGGGGGGATTACGCTTGCCTTGCTCAACGTGCTGGTAGTACGGATCTCGGGGTATTGTGGAATAACCCCGGTTGCTTGATCTAACGAAAACAAAACATCGGAAGAAAACAATTCAATCACCACACATATGTTTAACAAATGCATGCGCAAACATATGATGATATGACACTTTGAATGCACTGAACTTGCTATTAGAACAATATCTAGCAATTACATGGGGTGCAAAACAATTATTTAGCAAGAGAGGAAAACTAGCTACTCCTTGTTTTAATGTTTTCCTGTGCTTTAAAATGAGGTAAACATGAATGTGATGATGCCACTTGTTAAACCATACTTTTCGGAGCACTTTGGTATAATACACCAATTTTAGAATGCACCGATAAAAGTTATTACTTTTATCATTTACTAAATTCAATATGTGATTTGAATTATTTTAAAATCTTCTTTTAATCATGTCCTGAGTATAATTTAAATCCAACACAAAACAACTATTTAAAACCAAAAAGAAGGAAGGAAAAATTTTGTAAACAGGACAAACTTCGGTACTGTACTAACTCGGAATTTCCGATTTATATCTAAATCGGAATATCCGATTCGAACCAAACTACTCAGAAACGGCTAAGGACTCAAAACTTTCGGTACTAGAGAACTTCGGAAATTCCGAATTGATTCGGTCTCGGATTATCCGAGCATCCCCGAAGGTTGAAAATCTACCAAGGACCTTAGCATTTTCGTACTGGACTCCGCCGGATAATCCGGTTGCGCTCGCGTCGGAAAAATCCGAGCGGCACGGCGCGCACGGCTGCGTTCGATGCTACGGCGACCCACGGCGAGAGAGGGAGGGATACGGGTCCAGGAGGAGGGGCGTGCTCACCCGGAGCTTGGGGGTGTGCTCAGCAGCGGCGGGGATGGACGGAGGCGGCCGGAATCGCACGGCGCGGCGGCGGCCGTGGTCGAAGAGGGTGAGGACGGCGCCGGCGATTCTTGACGCTTCCGGTCGATTCCTTCGGCTAGGCGAGGGAGGACGTCGTGGTGGTCCTGTCTCGGCTTGGGGAGCCCTCAAACATCGGCGGCGAGCTCGGCCAGGGTGCGGCGGGGCGGAGCTCGTGGGGAGAGAGGAAAAGGGAGCGGGAGCAGGTGAGCGAGGGCTAGGGTTTGGAGAGCAGGGAGGGGCCCGTTTTCGTGCTCTTCTCGCAGGGGAAGGCGGGGCAAAGGGGGGCCCTGGCGCGAGCGCACGCGAGCGGGCGACACGGCGGCCATGGCGTCGTGGCTACAGGGAGAAGAAAAGACGATTTCACGGATAACCCCCTGGAGAAGATTTGCTCATCACCGATAGGTCCTCCTCAAATTACAACGAAGCCCTTTTCTGTTTCTTTTAAAACCAATAGCGTTTCTCTGATTTAATTGAGGCACCAAAACATTTTATAAAAATATGAGAAATTTGGGTAGCCCCTCAACAGCAGGTAGAAGCACCACAAAAATTGGCGTTGCAAAATAAATGTTTTGGACAACATTTGTTCATAGGGTTCGTTTCTGGCATTTTGCTAAATTCAAAAGTGTTGCTCCTTTAACAATTTGGAGCAAGTGCAAAATATTGTTTTGGAGCTCTTGGAACTCCCTTGACAAATATGAGAAGTCAAAGTAAATTGTAGTTTGCAAGATTGAGTGCCTTCGTTGTTTTGAAAATGGTTGAATCAAAATTAGCACCTTGTTTGAAGTGGTGCCAAACCACAACAATTCCCTAGCAACACCCACAAATCCCTAGCAACAACAACAATTCCCTAGCACAATTCCCTAGCACAAGTTAGGGGTTCCAATTGTTACACTTTGATGCAAGGATGCCATGATGCAAGGAACACAAAAGCGAAAATTTACACCGGTTTTTAGGTTCTCAAACTCCGGGCTGTTACACCCAACCTTGCAACCGCAGGAGATTCTTCAGTTGTTGGAAGGGAAGGTTACTGCAGATATGAATGAGCTGCTAACAAAGGAATTTTCGGAGAAGGAAATTAGTGATGCGTTATTCCAAATTGGGCCGCTGAAAAGCCCTGGGCCGGATGGCTTGCCGGCTCGCTTCTATTAGCGGAATTGGGCCATTTTGAAAACTAAAATAGTGGCAGCGGTGCAGTGTTTTTTCTCTACTGGAATAATGCCGCAGGGTGTCAATGAGACACTGATTGCTCTTATCCCTAAGATCAATCAGCCGGAAAGTATGAAGGATTTTCGGCCAATCTCGTAGTGCAATGTCCTGTATAAGATTGCGTCGAAATGCTTGGTGAATCGACTGAGACCAATTTTGGATGAGATAGTCTCTGAATGCCAAAGTGTGTTCGTCCCTCGAAGACTGATAACCGACAATGCCGTTATTGCCTTTGAGGTGATCCATCATATACAGCAGCAGAGTAATCCGGAAACTGCTAGCTGCGCCTATAAGCTCGACTTGTCAAAGGCGAATGACCGGGTGGACGGGTCATTTTTAGAACAAGCGATGCTGAAAATCGGTTTTTCAGAGGTATGGGTGAAGTGGATTATGCAGTGTGTTACCACTGTGAAATTTGCAGTCAAGTTTAATGGTAAAACTCTAGACTGGTTCTCGCCGACAAGAGGATTGCGACAGGGTGACCCTTTATCGCCGTTTCTGTTTCTATTTATTGCTGATTCGTTATCGAGCTTGATACAGGATGCGGTCCGTACAAGGGGCTTGGAGCCGGTTATCATTTGTAGATCAGCGCCCCCTATCTCGCACCTCATGTTTGCGGATGACACGCTGTTGTTCTTTAAGGCAACAGTGGAACAAGCTGAGTTGGTAAAAGAGATCTTAAATCGGTATGCTCAGGGTACCGGGCAACTGATCAATGAATCTAAATGTAGTATGCTGTTCCGCGATGCCTGTACGCAGGAGACCCAGGAGGCTTTGAGGCTCTTGTTACGAGTGCAAGTTGATCAGTTTGAAGATAAGTATTTGGGTCTCCCTGTACCGATGGTCGAATGCACCGTGGAAGACTTAAGTCAGTACAAGAACGGCTGGGTAAAAGAATGGTGGATTGGGGAGAGAAAATGATGTTTGTAGCGGCGAAAGAAAATTTTATCAAGGCAATAGCACAAGCCATTCCGACATTTCTGATGGGGGTCTTTAAGCTCCCAATGTCGGTATGTGATGACCTAACAAGGATGATTCGCAGTTATTGGTGGGGAGTAGAGGATGGGAGGCATAAAACCCACTGGGTTGCATGGGATCAATTGATACGCCCAAAGAACCGTGGGGGTTTAGGCTTCCTGGATATGCGGATTTTCAATCAAGCCTTGTTAGCTAGGCAAGCCTGGAGATTGTTGGAGAGACCTAACAGTTTATGTGCTCGATTATTGAAGGCCAAGTACTACAAACGGGGGAATTTGTTGGACACAGTCTTTCCCTGCAAATGCATCGCCGGCGTGGAAGGGCATCGAGTATGGGCTGGAACTGTTTAAAAAAGGTGTTATTTGGAGAATTGGGAATGGTAGAGACGTGAAAATCTGGAGGGATCCCTGGATATTTCTTACACCTGATGATGTGCATGAAATCATGAAGATACGAGTATCTCCTAGATTGCCTGAGGACGTCGTAGCATGGGATTGGAGAAGAATGGCTTATTCTCCGTACGTAGTGTGTATCATTTGGATGTGGAGTTGAAGATGTAACATTTGGGAGGGCCTTCTACAAGCACCCGACCCAATGGTGATCGTCCGATATAGAAAATGTTCTGGAAAATCAAGGTGCCACAAAAAGTTAAGATCTTTGCTTGGAAGATGCTGGTCGGTGGTCTGCCGACAAGGGAAACTAAAAAGAAGAAACATATTGAGTTGCAGAGTCGGTGTCAGAGATGCGGCTGTGCTGACGAGGATGGATTTCATGCTGTGGTCAGCTGCCCTAGAGCAGCGGCTCTTTGGGAGGCCATGAGGGAATGGATCATCCCCTCGGAGGACACGGTACTGAACACTGGACCTGAGTGGCTGTTCGACCTGCTGGTAACTGTACCGGAAGAGGAACGTGTTCGGATATTGATGATCATGTGGCGAAACTGGCACTGCCGCAATGACAATGTTCATGGCAAGAAGGAGTCGCCAATCGAAGCCTCTCGCTTATATCTCCAGAGCTATGTGTCTTCGCTTGAACAGATTGAGCTTAAGGATGATAGAGATGTTGTTAAAGGCAAGGCTGTGATTGGAGAAGATCGGAAAAGCCGCAAGGGAAGGAAATGCAAGCCCCTGTAGTGGCAAGTTGGCCCAAACCTCCTGATGGGTGGCTTGCCGTATCTGTGGATGGTTCCTTTGATGTAAGGACGAATGAAGCAGGGGTTGGAGTAGTTATACGTGATAGCCAAGGGGATTTCGTGGTTGCAGCATGCAAATACTACGACCGTTGCAGGGATGCCTTCGAAGCGGAAGTTTTGGCTTGCCGTGAAGGTCTGGACACTGCCCTGCAATATACGGCTCAGCCATTGATAATGCATACAGACTGTGCAAATTTGGCTGCGGTTCTGAAGGAGAAAGGTACCAGCAAGTCTTACCTTGGCACCTGGTGAATGAGATCAAAGAGATGATGGGGAAGATAGGGAGCTTGTAATCGATGTGATCAATAGAACAAAAAATAGGGTTGCAGATCGGATAGCTAACATTTCTAGAACGGAGCACCGGACCGATTTGTGGTTGCAAGATGCGCCTGAACTTATAGCAGACCTGATGGCTGCTGATTGTAACCCTGTTTAATTAAAGTTCCTTTCCAGCGCTAAAAAAAATTAACAAGGCATCAACTGAATTTTTTTAAAATACCGATCAACACCTGAGGCTACTAAAGCATAGTAATACAGCCACATCAACCAATAACCAGTGATTCAATATATAAAATGGAAATAAAGGGGCATCTTAATCAATGAGAACAGCTAATTAATTATGTAAGAACCTTCTATCACCAAAACACAAATGCAAGTCTTTGTATGTAAAGAACTCGCCACATCATAAGTTGTCTCATCAGCGGACCCCATGGCTTCTCTCCGGTTATATTGCGAATTTGTGATCCATCTGGGACGCCAAAGAAGTCACTCGTTGCATCATTAAGTTGAACCAGCGAGCAAGCACAGCTTGCTTTAGTGCTAGCTAGAACCACCATGTGATCCTAGTATGCTCAAACCTTTTTTGTTACACCATGTCTACTCCATTTTTGGATCAACACACATAGTGCTAGCCTGATTTGTCTACTCCATCTATATTGTAGTCGCTCGTTTCACCATGCTGCAGTCCCATATCCATGATCTGGTCACCCAATGAGTACTCAACGCAAGCATAGTTTCCTTTTTTGTTTGGAAAAATTCTCGCACGGCTGGAAACAAATTTAGTTTAGCTTAGTGAACTCTAACACAACTGGTAACTACAACAAGCAATGATTCATTGATCTATCACAAAAACATTCCTGCTACTCTTCTACTTTGTGCATGAGGCAACACCATAAGACTTCGAGGATTTCTAGTCTATAACAAGCATAAGCTTCACCGTTGATTGTATTCCTTGACTAACTGGTGATATTACAGGCAACAGCGCGACGTGCGGCGCCGGTGCGAGTGGTGGACTGCGCTGCTCCCGGCGACGGCGACGGTGACGACGCGAGCTCGACCGGAGAAGAGAGTGCTTGCGGCAGCACGCAGGGAGAGGAACGGTAGGAAGTCGTGTTCGCCATGATTGAGCTGCTGGCGGCGGCCACGACGCGGCGTCGTCGAGCAGCTGCGTCGGCAGCGCAAAGGCGTCGATCAGCTGTACGTTCAGGAGTGCTCAGGCGCGCACGTATCGTCACTAACGCCGCTGACACCGACTTCCTGAACACCACCGCCGCCTTCCCCGCCGCAAGACCGAGCCACGCGTTCCTTGGCGCCCCTGCTGCTTCCCTCCTCCATCGATGACGTTGCCCGAGTCAGAGACAGAGGAAAGAGAGAGAGAGAGGTCATGCGGGCTTGCTGACTGCTGAGGGAGTTGTTGAGTTGAGATAGATAAGCAGGTGAGGACAAGGTTTGTTACAATGTTTGTTAGGATCGATCAAAAATAGGAGGAGAAGACCCGATCGTACGTGAGGAGAGGAAAAAAATAGAGAGAGAAAACACGGTTTGTTAGTTGTTTCTATTTACATGCATCCGCGGCTAAATACACGGTTTGTTACTTGCGGTGGCATTTACTTTGTAATTTGTTAGACGTGTAACACCATACCATGGACTCTCCTTTAATAGTAAAGATTTAATACTAAAGATTCCCACTTATTTCTACGAAACGACTGTATCAGAGGTTCATTTCTAGCACTTAAAATTGAATTCAGCTTCAGCTTTTTATGTGACTGAAACTTCCTTAGGCATATAGCAATAGCTGTATCTAGTACTTCCACACAGTGACTATGCAGAAACAACTACAAGCTATTACTGTTAATAATTATAATTGGCAACTACAGAATTCTTGTCATGGTAATTTCTCTAGGAATGTTTGGTCAGTTACACAGTTCTAGCATTTCATCGTCATGATTTTTTTGAACTAATAAATTAATCAATGATTATTAGCAGCCTGCATATGTCTTATCATTTTTTGGAGTTATTTCTGTCTTGTATTCCCTTTTTTTCATTTTCGAAATGGATGTTAAAACCCCCGTCCTCTAAAGACTTCAAATTACTGAGGTGAGCATAATTGTGATTTCCTTCTGTTATTTATTTTCTAGTTAGCGCAATCATTAGTTAGTGTCAACATGTGGTTTTCTTGCAAATCGAGAGGCATTTGGTGCTGATCAATCATGTGATGTGGTAGTAATTTGATATAGTGGATAATGGATGAGTGTAGGTGCTGCTACTTGGCACAATACAAACTGTCTTCAATGTTGTTTTTCTGTCAAGGTAATGTTTGCATTCTGATTAGTTATAGTTGATATTTTGTGCCTTTGTCCCAAAAGGTTTACTACATTACAATCTACCGCCCTGACAAACATCAATCAAGAAAAAGTGGTGATGATTTAGCTAACATACAGAATTTATATTTTGATCCGCGAGGTCTGTGAATCTTGGCTCGCCATGATGAACTCCCCTCAATCGAGATCGGGGCGAGTTTCGATCGGAGACGAAGCGATCATGGGGATCGCCTCGGTAGTCGCCGCAGCGATATAAAACCCTAGACGGGTACGAGACGTGTGTATTGCCGGTCAGTTGATGCCTTGTTAATTGAGTGTAAGTATCTTGGCCTGTCCTGCGACTTCTCTCTTTTCCATTAGAAGAATGTTAGAATGTTTTCTCTCCGATATGCTGCACATAAATCCCTCGACCAACCAATATTTGATTATACAAAAATATTAATTATTTTATGTGCCTAAGTCAAAAAGTGACATAGAAGTTCGTGGTACTGCACTCTACCGTGTAACTTATGCTCATCCAAGCGATATGTATATTCTCAACATCACTGGAATTTCATGTATGGGCCGGTAGCAACACACGTATATTAGGTATAGAGAAATTGGTGCATTTGTTATGCTTCCAAAATCTAGGCGAATTAAATTGTACTTCATATTCAGGAATAGTAGAAAGAAGAATCTTTAAACAGGAATCGGCAAAAATAAAGGTGGTGGTTATTATTTAAGGTTTAGCAAATAATTTTACTTTTTAGTAAAATATAAAAAGCAATAAAGGTTGACAAAAGGAAAACAAAACAATATATCCAGCCTGTGTTGTAGCTACTTTGTTCTCTCAAACTACTACAAAGGGTGTTTATCTTCTATACCTGGCCACTACGCTACCTTGATCAATGGAAGGATATACATGGATTGGGACCTTGAAGTTGGGAGAGTAAAACTCAGAGCATTTTAGGGAGTCGAGTTTTATTTGACCTCGATGTCCTTTGCAATCTTCACCATGTCGACTGTTGGTCAGTTTTGCTCTCATTGCGCTTGCACGGAGTTCTTTCCTCTCCATTTATGTTTTCTGAGAAACTTGGAAGTGTTTGGCATCCTAAAATGTTGAGACCTCTTTCTTCATGATGTAAATGTCAGGGAGATGATTTTTTTCATGATTTATGTTTTATTGATATGATTCCTGGAGCTTATCTCATCGGCAACACTTATCAAAGGTTTGAGAACCAAGTGACTTAGGGGGGGAAATGAAAGAAGTTGTCGGTTATATGAACGAACATAAATTTGGAAAAGACAAAGCGAACAAATCAAGGGTCATAACAAATCAAGGGTCATCTTACGTTGTAGTATGAGAGCAGTGGTAATTCAGGATATTCCAATTTCAATTCGTGTACGGGTAGTGAGCTATATTTTGGATCTCTTTCTATCATTTTGTGATACTATTTAACATTGATTTCGATAGGCGAAAAAAGGAGAAGAAGAAGATGTCGTTGCTTGATGTGCATGGCAAGAAATGAGGAGGCGACGAAGACATTGTTAGAAACTATTGGTGTTAAACACTTATATGGAGTAATATATATTCTCCCGTTGCAAAGCCCGGGCAATTAACTAGTATTAGTAATAGATGGACTGCTGAACCTAAAAGTTGCTATCTGCATGGAAATTGCAATGCTCGGTACAGAAAATATGCATGTTCGGGCTTAACCAATGTGATGACTGATGACTATAGATGATTGCTGCTGAATCATCACCTCTCTTTCTTGATATAAATGGTTCAGTGTGGTAGATTGTTAGCTAAACTATTACTACGTCATGACATGATTGATCAGCACCAAATGCCTCTCTATTTGCAAGAAGACCACCTGTTGGAACTCATTAATGATTTCTCTGACCAGAAAAGTATCAAGTTTCTCTTAAGAATTGGTAGGAACAAACAAGATTATTGAACAGAAATGCACAACTGGCTCTTAGCAAGGATAAAATAGAAATTTTGGTACAGCTTGGAATAGAATGATAAAATGGAATTTAATAGTCACTAAAAATCAGAGCTTATTGAATTCGATTTTGTTTGGCTTCCTTGAGCCCAGCCTCACAAGAAAATATTTCTTCAGGAAGGGAAGAACTTCATACTTATACGAATCACACTACAATCTTGCTGAACTGGACATGGTGATCGCAACAAATACTGAGAAGAAAGAATCTTGCATATATATAAAAAACTGAAACTTTGCTACATACAATCACAATTATGCACCATTACTAAGACAAATTCAGATCAATCAAGTAGCAAAATATGAGCCAGTATACTTGCACAAATAACAAAATAAGCAGGCATATGTGCCTCAAATATCTAAAGGAACAGCCCTCCAAGTATACACAAAATTATTTAACCAGGCATCAGTATATCTGTTGAAAACAAGAGAGTTTTGCTGCTGATACACACACGCCATCATAGGATAGTAGAGAAAGAACAATTGATAAACCAAGTAGCGCTTCTTCCCAACTTGGCAACTTGCGTAGTTCATGTGGGAACGAGGTCAAAAAAATATATTGACCAAAGTGGAGACAACTTTATCTTTTTTATGCCACCTTTAAGCATAGCAAAATAAAACAAATCAGCATTCAAACTTCACATGGTATTATCTTAAGAATGAAAGAAATTACAGAAACACTTCTATAAAGCAAAGATGCATTATTCGCTGAAACTAACAGAAATAAGGCTGCAGACAGTCTGTTATGAATTGCAAGGGAATAAATTTGAGACAAAATGGCATGGAGGCCATCCTTTTTCACTAAGGTGAGTTGTATGACACATAAATATAGTAACTGCTGGTGTGAGTAGCTTACAATACAGGACCAAACAACAAAGAAAATAACAACAACCAACTAAACATAACAGATTTAAACTAGCATTCAAGTGCAATATAACAGAAATAAATCACTGGCGAACCCCTTCAAGCGGCAAATTCCGACCTGAAGCTTGAACTTGGACATTAACTCCTCAGTCCAGGTATAATCCTGAGTAGGCCACACAAACATTCCATCGCTGAATGAAGTAGATACTTTGATAGAGCATCAGAACTTAGAAGGCTGGGACAACATTAGGCTAGAAACAAAAGCAGTTGACATAGAATTGGGCTTTGGAGAGAACACAAGGCAATCTTTAAAATGGGCCACAGCTACACTTATAGGATTCTTTGGAGGGTATGTCGAAGGGATCGGCCATTGACAAATCATGGGTATGCTCGTTGTTTGTGAAATTATCCGTAGAGCCACATTTCAGTTCAATTTGAGCATCTTTAGAAGCTCTATTTCTGATTTGTAGCAGACTGCGTTGATTAGCAAACCACTTCTCCTGCTGGTGGTAAGGCAATGTGATTTTCATTTCCTTTAGCACTTTCGCATTCAACACGAGGAACTTGGTGAAGTCAATAGATGGACTCTTGGTGCCATCATAATTCTTCAGCACCACCTTTTTCAGATGGAGCTCCAGGCATTCAATTGGGTCTTGTGGGTCATACTTCCGGACATTATCAATAAGCGGACCTGAATGAAACTGGAGATAGAGAGAACAGACAATACAAAAGAAGTTGTCAACAGGTTAGCAATAAGGTAGTTGGCTAAATTACAAGTCAAATCAAATGCTGATTTAGGCATCTAAAGCAAGCAACTATGATATGTACTCACAATGACATACAAACTCTCCAAGCAGGGGAAGCACTTGAGGAAGTTAACCACTGAATCCAGATGAGGGCCATTAGAGTCAAGAACCAAAACCCTTACGGTATGCATTCTGGTTGTCAAGCTGACAGCATGCATTTTCTGCAGAAAATAAAACAAGTGCCAATAAGAATAATAACCTACATGTAGGAATGTTCAAGGAGCATGGAAGAAAGTTGCTACTACCGTAAACAATGTGGTTCCGAATTGAAGTGCTAGTATGTCTGCAGAGAGCAAACCCAATATCTTCAGTTTTGGGGCCGAGATTACTCGTATGGTCGCTGGGCCACGCTTTGGATGAAGTGGTAGCAATCTCTCAAGGCACGGGGCGTCCTCGATGACCAACTCTTGTAAAAAGACATGTTCGATCGTCCAGGCATTGCAAAAGCCTACACTCTTCAGAGTTTGGGAGCTGATGCAGATGCGACGAAAGCCGGAATTTTCCTTCAACTCAAGGCTTTCCAAGGCTGAGCAGCCAGAGAGCATGCTCTGGAGAGCGTCCTCCGAGATGGTGACGCTCTCGAGGGTCAGCTGCTTGAGGCACGGAAACTCGATGGACATCAGCACAGTCGAGTTGGTGAGATGGCAGCCGCCGAATTTGGCCACACGGAGTTTGGGCGCGAAGAAGTACGTGGACGATGGTAGCAGGTAGGGCTTATTGTAGCGAAAACAGAGAATGCAGTTCAGCTCGAGCTCCTCTAGGCCGTCCTGGCCCTGGAGCTTCTTTAACTCCTTTAGCCAGCCTTCGATCTTGTTATAACGGTCTCTAATTCTGAGGCAGAGTGAGAACCTCCGTGCGGTGCCAAGATGCTCAGAGAGGATCTTCGATATCAAGTCGATGGCCTTGTGGCCCTTGCTCTTGAGTTCACCATTCGCCACGAGGTTGAGCGGGGCAGAGCGCCAGATCGGACCCCACCGGCGAGAGATGACCTGAGTGCGGGCACCTTCCTTGGTGGGGAGAAATGAGACGATGGTGCGGAGGTCATCGACAGAGAGACGGCTGAAGAGGTCGACGCTCCCCCCATCATCGATAAGATCGAACTTACGCTTCTTGGAAGCCTGCAATGCCCCGGCCGCAGTAGCCGCTGCGGCCGCCGCCGCCTCCCGAGCAGTCGCCGCGACGTCCACTGCCTCCTTGGCATTAAGCGCCTTGGCCGCCGCCGCCTCCCGTGCAGTCGCCGCGACAGCCTCTGCCTCCTTGGCATTTAAGGCCTTCGCCGCCGCCGCCTCCCGTGCGGTCGCCGCGACAGCTGCCGTCTCCCGTGCATATAGCACCGCAGCCGACGCGGCCTCCTGTGCAGTCGCTGAGACAGCCGCTGCCTCCTTCGCAGTGAACGCCGCAGCCGAAGCCGTCCCAGCCGCCTCCTTGGCATTTAAAGCCGCAGCCGCTTCCACCGCAGCAGCCACCGCCGCGTCCTCCTCGGCAGCCGCCGCCGCAACCGAGGCGGAGAGTGCTACCTCCTTGGTGGCCGCCGCAGCAGCCGAGGCCGCCGCCAGCACCGCCTCCATGGCCGGCGAGGAGCGGGACGCGGGAGGGTTTGGAGCTTGGCTGTGGTGTAATGGGGAACGAATCTATAGGGATTCAGCGGCAACTTGTGCGGTTTTTGTGCCAAAAGAAAAGAAAAACTGTTAGGCCGCGCTTGGTTGGTCGTTTCGGGGGACAAAACGGCCGGCTGAAATTACGGAGCTGTGGAGGTCACGTTAGATTTAATTTACGGAGCGGAAACTGGCACGACGAACCAAGCGAGGCCGCGCTTGCTTCTCTTGCTCCAGAACCAGAAGTGCTCGTGTGAAAGTATATTTTTTCCGGTTCGCAAGGAAAAAATATCAAGGAGTACAGTTTTATTACAGATAGATATTTACTTGGTGCTTGTTGTTCATCAACCTGAACAATTTGGAGAATTTCACATAAAGAAATCAATATGGAGGAGGTTATGATATGATGAGTGGCTCGATCGGGAGGTTATACTAGAAACGAACGAGCTTTCCTGACACGTGCTAGTGACCAAGCGAATGCGTCAACGCCTTACCGAAGGTGCTTGTTTACACACTCACAGAGGTTAAGACCTGAACAACACGAGTCACAAAAACTAGTGTCAAAAGATAGTCTGAAGTTCGCTTGACAAGGTATGCATGTCATGTTGTCTAATTTCTCACTGATTTGCTGTCCAAAAAGAATTATCAGTGGTTGACGCTCTTAGAACCACAGAATTGTATCTTTCCTAATTATAAAGATTCGAGCTGGTGATGAGTTCATACATCCCCTCTCTCTCTACTCTTATATGTGTGGTCATGACCTGCTATAAATGCAGGTGCAGATCTAGTAGAATTGCAACCGAAATAAAAGAAACAACCAAAGTAGGGACTATAACACGCAGAAACCACAAATGGCTCCCGAGTTTCAAGAAGTTTGTTTTTCGGAAAATTTGAAAACAACATTTACAAATTTTTTAAAATTCGGGACAAAAATCCTAGTTGTAGACGTAGTAACATTGAACACTACCATCGTGCAAGATATCAATTCAAATTCGTTACTTTTTGGGCTACATAAAAATGACAATTTTGATAAGTTTTGAAAATGTACACTATTCATCGTACCTAGATTTGCCCATTTGTCATGTTTTTATCGACATAAAATATGACAAGTTTCCGATTGGTTTTTTGAACACTAGTAGATCTCAACATTATCTACATCCATAATTTTTCCCTAATTTTTCGAATCTATTAAATATCATTTTTTTTCAAACACGGGAGGATCTGCTCTCTAGCATAAACCTCCTTGTTGTGGACCATGCAAGGATGTCCCATCTATTCGAAATGTAAAGCCCACAAATTTAGTCAGAATTTTAACATCTTCCAAGTTTCATCATGTTTGTACAAAAATATGAAAAAAAATAGGAAATGCCCTGTAATCGCTTGCCTACATAATTTTGCCCATTTTAGAGGCCAGAGGCCAAAATCACACAGGAGCCCTAGACACCCCTACCTTCAACAACAAAAAATTAGAGTCCCTTTGCAATTCGTGAACTGCGCCTTCAAATGTAGGGCTTGGCCTCTAAATTATGTAGGAGTGTCTATCACTGAACCAAGTCTATTACTATTCATCCAGTGTGAACTCTTGTGTTTTCCCGCCCACCCACGAGCGTCGCTGTCGTTCTTGTCGGACGGCACACTATACTGGAAATATGTTGGCTCCAGCTCCAGTTCTCCCTTGAATTTAAAAAATTCCAAAATTATATTTATAAGTTTCATAAAATTCTGAAAACAATTCCGGGTGTAGCCAATAGCATATCCCACGAATGTGCAAAATATCAACTACACAAACTTTGTATTTTGTGCTACACAAAAATGACAAATTGTGGATCTAAACATAAATATTTTCAAATCTTTCAATTTTACCAGATTTTGTTATTTTTGTGTACCCATAATATAAAATATTTAAAATTTACACTTTGCATGTTTATTAACACACCATTGGCTACACCCGTAATTGTTTTCATTTTTTTTGAAATTCACAAATATAATTTTCGATTTTTTTAAGTGTAGGGAGCACTGAAGCTCGGGAGCAAATAACACTTTCCAAAAAATTCCGCAATAAAATTTTGCGGATACATATTCACAATCTATACGTTTGAAACTCGTTTCACGGAAACCCAATATTTTTGTCGCATGTGTAAAACGATAAAAAATGTCGGTGAAAAAGCCTTATTGTAGCACCAAATTTTGTACTTTTACACATGCCATAAAAACATAGGTTTTCGTGAAACGACTTTGTGAACACGTAGAATTTTAAGATTTACGCGGACATTTTTCATAATTATTTAACATTTAGAAATGCATTTAATATATATTTTAAATAAAAGAGTGAATATGTACCCGGCAGGCAAAACACCTACTCTGTATCCACCTCCTTCAGACATCGTTCAGGTTAATGAACTAGTACAAGCACCAAGTAAATATCGATCAGTATGTACTGCTTGATTTTTTTTTCTGGATCGGGAAATATCGAACGAGATAAGTAAGTTTGCTTCTTCATCTTTATTATCGCAAAGTTTTTCTTTTTTCTTTTGGCAAAACAAAAAAACTTGCGGGGAATAAACCCCAGGATTCATTCCCCCATTCGGAATGGATACTGCTGTCTGCTTCAACATTCCTATATGCAGGCTATTTTTCATATTTACACTTATTTTGTATTTCTGCAGGAAATGAATACTGTTGTCTGCTTGAAAACCAAAATGCACACCATGAGGGTTTTGGTTCTTGGCTCTCATGGCCCTAATCTGGATAGAGTGGTTAACTTCCTCAAGTGCTTCCCTTGCTTGGAGAGTCTGTACGTCAATGTGAGTATATATAATAGTTCTTGCTTTAGATGCCAAAATCAGCATTTGATTTGAGTTTTAATCTAGCCAACTATGGTATTGCTAACCTGTTGACAACTTCTTTTGCATTGTTGTTCTCTCTATCTCCAGATTCAGACAGGGCCGCTTATAGATAATGTCCGGAAGTATGACCCACTAGACCCAATTGAATGCCTTGAGCTTCATCTAAAAAAGGTGGTGCTGAAGAATTATGACGGCACCAAGAGGCCATCTATTGACTTCACCAAGTTCCTTGTGCTGAATGCGAATGTGCTTAAGGAAATGAAAATCACATTGCCTTACCACCGGACGGACAAATGGATTGCTAATCAACTCAGTCTGCTACAAATTGGAAATAGAGTTCTAAAGATGCTCAAATTGAACTGAAATGTGGCTATAGGGATAATTTCGAACGCAACAAGCATACCCATGATTTGTCAATGGCTGATCCCTTTGACATACCCTCCAATGGATGCTTTGCGTGTAGGCTGTAGCTGTGGCCCATTTTGAAGATTGCACTGTCTTCTCTCCAAAGCCCAGTTATATATCGCTGCTTTTGTTTCTAGCCTTATGACATCCCAGCATTATGAATTTGATAGTCTAAGAAAATATTTACTTCATTTAGTGATGGAATGTTTTTGTGGCCTACTCAGGATTGTACTGGGGCTGAGGAGATAGTGTCTAAACTCAAGCTTCAAATCCAAACTTGCACATTGAAGGGGTTCGTCCGTAGTTTATTTTCTGTCCTATTGTGCTTGAATGCTAGTTTAAATCTGTTATGTTTAGCTGCTAGTCGTTATCTCTTTTCTGTTTAGTCCTGTATTGTAAGCTGTTGACGCCAGCAGTTACTATATTTATATATCATATAACTTGCTTTAATAAAAAATGGCATTCATGCCTTTTATGTCAAACTTATTCCGTTACGATTGATGATAGAATGTTGCAACCTTGTTTCTGCTAGTTTCAGTGAATACTTTTATCTTTGGTTGCCTTATATTTATCCTAACTTCTTTCATTCTTATGAGAAAATAGCATTTGAAGTTTTAATGCTGTTTTTTTGTGTGCACTTACATCTGTCAGATGGCCTAAAGAAGGTTCAAGTTGTTGGCACTTTTGATCAATATATTTTCCGACCTCATTCCCACTTTGGTGAAACTTTGTTAGATTCAACAGATAAATTGATGCTTGGTTAAATTTTATCGTTGTATACTTGGAGTGTGCCTCCTTTAGATATTTGATGCGCATATGCCTGCTTATCTTGTTTGATGCACAACTATACCTGATCATATTTAGCTACTTGATTGATCACAATTTGTCTTAGAAATGGTGCATAGTTGTGTGGTGGTGTGTAGCGAATTTTAGTTTTTAACTTCTTGCCATCACCATGTCTTCATATTGTGTTGTGATACATATACATATGTTCTTCCTTTTCAGAAGAATTTTTTTCTTGGGTTGTTGGGCTCACTTAAGCCAAAGAAAATCAAATTCAATAAGCTTTGAGACTTGTATAAATTTTTTTCCTATAATTCTATTTCAAGCTGTACTGAACTGTCTATTTTACCTTTGCTAAGTGCTAGTTGTGCATTTCTCTTCAAGAATCTATAGTTTGTTCCTATTAATTCTTAGGGGCAACTTCATATTTTCTAGTTAGCGCAATCATTAGTTAGTGTCAACATGTGGTTTTCTTGCAAATCGAGAGGCATTTGGTGCTGATCAATCATGTGATGTAGTAGTAATTTGATATAGTGGATAATGGATGAGTGCAGGTGCTGCTACTTGGCACAATACAAACTGTCTTCAATGTTGTTTTTCTGTCAAGGTAATGGTTGCATTCTGATTAGTTATAGTTGATATTTTGTGCCTTTGTCCCATAAGGTTTACTACATTACAATCTACCGCCCTGACAAACATCAATCAAGAAAAAGTGGTGATGATTTAGCTAACATATAGAATTTATATTTTCCAACTGCAACATAAAGCAATGGTAGGTGTTCAAGATCAGAGCGGATTGGTGCTGCAGCATCTGTAGTGGAGCTTAGGCTTTCGGCTTTCCTTCTGTGTGTAAATGCAATAATGTTACTTATTGCTTGGTCTATAGTGAGAGCTTAGGCTTTCGGCTGTGTATTACTGAATAGTTCCCTAACATGGATATTTTTGTTACTGAGCATTGCAGTTCCCCAATGATGTTTTTATTTAAGTATCATGTACTGAAGCAAGCATATTTTGTCATTTTTTCTAGTATTCATTGGCAATACCTGCAGTAGCTATGGCGATCCGTGTTAAGTTTTTTGTTGCCGTGCACATCAATGGGAAGTTCTGATATCATGTGGGTGACAGAAAGTTGTGATCTTTAAAGACGACACTGCATTTGTGGATGATGTGCGGTAAACAACTCTGAGAAGCAGCATTTGTGTGATCTCGCAACATCAAAATGCTTAGCTAGGTTTAGTGACCGCGTCAGCTGCTTGAATTGATGAGTAGTTTGTTGGTGGACTGGGTATAGAAGAGAACGTGCTAAAATCTGAAATATAAAGATAGTGAAATAGAGTTCACATCTGTTGAGAATTCTGGTATTATGTGTCGAATTCTGTAGCGTTCAGTAACTTCAGGTTACTTGATGGGTTGCAGATAAAGCTTCACAAATGGCTGCTGCTGTAATTTCCTCACGTTCAGGAACACAGCTTCTTAAATTGTAAATTCTTAGAACTGCATGCATGCAGATGGAAATGACATCTCAGAAATTGTGACCTGAAACAGTGTCTTTAAATTGAAATGCAAGATGAAGAGTGTCCGCCTGAAGCAAACCATTCAGGTCAACCTGTTACGATTTCTTCTACTGAAACGGCACTGCTAGTCGAGAGCTGCATTTCTTTGACGTGAGAAATACATGAATATCACTGCGTCGATCTCAGCAAGTTTGTTGGTAAACAAACTTGCAGCGATTCTGCACTCCAGATTGAGATGTCCAAGCAGTCACCTCGTTCTCAGACTCGGTTGTAGCAAATGCACTTCCCATGAAGGCCGTTAATACAGAAACAAGCATGACACTAAGTAGAGTTTGTAGAGTTTTTTCTTTCTTTCAGGACTAGAAAAAACCTGTTTTACATCGTAAGTTTACACGAACAACATCCTTCCTTTTGTTTTACACAAGTGCCGCATGCGGTATGCCAACCTCTTCCACGGTAAGAAGATCCCAGGCACTGTTAACTTGCTCTCAAGCCTCGACGACAGAGGCACCCAACACATCTCTCCCTTCGTAAGTTCCATCTCGTCCTATGAGTTCCTGTACAGAACATGCATGATCATCTGTCCAAGTCAAGAGCTCCAGTGATGACCATATGGCATATTAGTAGCCGCAGCATCCGGCACGGGAAGCAACAAAGGTAAAGCTCAAGAGAAAGCATTCCTTGTCCCTGCCACTCACCTCTGTATTTCACTTCGCTAAATTTACTCCTTCCCAACAGAGGATGATTTGGAGTAAATATCTCGCCACGCCCCTGCTGTTCACGCTGTGCTAATTAACTGGACTGGAATCCGATAGCTGGCCAGTTGGTCACTATATCGGAGTATGATTTTAATTCCGATGATTTGGCAGTATTTTCCTTGCCTAGAATTCTAGTTTTCAGTAACTTCAGGAGCTTCAGGCCAAGCTCACAACTGATCGATGACTGAAGATTCAGAGACATGGGCAAGAATGGTGTATTCAGGTTCAGGAAATACGACAAAGATGGAATGGCTTGGAACTTGCAGATGGAAACAACATCTCTGAAGCTATGACCTGAAACAGTTTCTTAAATTGAAATGAAACCTGTTACTGTTTCTTTTACTGAAATGGCATTACAAGTCCAGAGCAGCCGCATTGGTGTGATCAGCTTTGTCTGTACACAAAATTGCAGCGATCCAGTGCGTTCCAGATTCAGAATTTCAAGTATCTTCACTGAAGAGTCAAGTAAAGTAATCTATTTTCAGCTAATAGAGATAGCAAAGCTGCATCTGTATTAGCCAATTACTATTTTTACTTAAAGCTGCCACTATAATTTACTGTTGCAGTTGCAAGACAAGAAAAGAAAAGAACATACATAGTCGATAAGGCGCACATTATGTTGCTGATTTAAATCCCAGGACAAGCCTTAGAGCGTGACAGCTTTCACACTACCGTAATGTCTAAGCCATCAACAAAGTGGAGAAAAGAAAATCTCCATCGCTCGAAGAAAAGCAGAGCTCCGAACCAGAGCCAAAAACCGAAAACAGTGCCAAGAATTACAGAGTAACACAGCCAAGTGGTATCTCCAAGTCCACCGTGGCCTTCTGTTCCCTCGTCTGACATATGCTCACACGAGCTCAACGGGAAGCCACAGAGCCCAAGATTGTCGCCATAAATCGATGGATCTACAAGTGTCTGTAGCTGATTTCCAGTGGGTATACTGCCATGCAATCAGTTGTTCGAGAGGTTCAACACGCCGAGGGATGGCAGATTTGAGATGCTGGGAGGAATGGTACCTGAAAGTTCATTGCATGAGGGGTCAAGGAACTCCAAGGGCTCCAAACTGCCAATTGTTCCTGGAATACTGCCTGATAGCTCATTTCTGGATAGATTCAGAAACCGGAGGCCTTGAAGGTATGTTATCTCCTCAGGGATGTCTGCCGTAAGTAGATTGCATGATAGATCAATACCTGTTATTGGCCCGACGGTTCCCCAAAAAGTATGTCCACGGCCCTTCCAGGATATGTTAACTTTGTCTGGGAAGCCATCCGGGTACACGGGCGTAGACCTCCAAGAAAAAACGGAAAACCGTCTCGGTTGAACGACTAGAGGAAGATTATGCCTCATGGAGGTCAAATTGCTGAAGGATACCGGAATTGATCCTGTAAAGCTATTGTTGGCCATATCAAGCAGTTGAAGTTGTGAAAGCTGAGATAACTCTGAGGGGATTTCTCCAGTGAAATTGTTTGATCTGAGGCTAAGGATCCTCAACGATGGTACCTGACTGCCGATCCATGTAGGGATACCACCAAAGAACTGGTTGTTCCCGATGTCTAGGTGGCCAGCGAGGCGCAGCGTTCTAGGAACGGCGGGAAGGCTCCCGTGAAGCCATTGCCAGCGAGATGAAACGATTGGAGAGAGCAGCTGTGGTTTGCCATGAGCACGGGGATCTCACCTGAGAAGGAGTTGCTGGACAGGTCCAGGAACTGCAGCTTAGAAAGTTGCGATAACTCGGGTGGAAGGACACCACCAAAATTGTTGAATGGGAGACTCAGAACTGTTAGAAGAGGAACACTCGTTCCAAACCAAGCGGGAATATCACCAAAGAACATGTTGTTCCCAAGATCTACGCTGACGAGCTCTCTGCAGGTTTCAATTACTGATGGAAAGACTCCATGAAAGTCATTGTTAGCAATATAAAGTAACTGGAGATGAAGGTCCAGGCTCGTTGATATAGGAAATTCACCAGAAAAGCCATTGTTGGACACATCCATAACAATCAAATCTTTAAGTTTCCACCAGCAACTTGGGAGCTCCCCTGTGAATTGGTTATTTGATAGATCCAGATACTGGAGAGACGTCAACCCACAGAAGGTTGCATCAATATTGCGAGATATTCGATTATCGTTCATGGATAAGAGTGTAGATTGATGCACTGTGACTCAGAAGAAAACTTCCCTGTCAGCTGATTCCCTGAGACATCCAAGAAGTCCAAGCTGGGGTGGACACCAAACGCCTCTGAGATGTCGCCAGTGAATCGGTTCCCTTCCAGCCGCACCCGGAACAGTCCCGTGCAGTTCTTGAGGCATGGCGGCAGCGTGCCACTGAAGTTGTTGTTTTTTTTTTTCGAGTAGCCTCTCAAAAGGAGGGCAGGGCGTTCTTGCAATTCGTATAGAAGAAGAATTGACCCAGTTTATAAGGAAAACCGGGCCTAAAAACCATACAAATGTCCTGTTTATGAGGAAAACAGGGCAAGAAAACCACACAAGCGAGGGGGCCGTCGCTCACACGACGCAAGCCCACCGAACGCCACAAAACACACCACCAACTCCGGGCCGCCGCCCCGACATACACCACTTGGCACCAAAGCCGCACACAAGCCACAACGCCGCACGACCCAGCCGTCTCGTAGCCCTTGCTACCCTCGCTAAAAACGACCGCCCGCAGACCTCAACGTCGCGCCAAAACCGGGGCCGCCGCCCCGGCGTAGCAACCAGGTCCGCATTGCCCGGAGCCGAACCAGCCGGGTCGACACCCTTGCTGCCCTCGCAGCACCAAGTCGCCACCCAAAACCTCGCCAAGCGAAGGTCCTGCCCCATAGGACCGTCGATGTAGAGGGGACCGAGGCCGCCGCCTCGACGTACCACCACCGTCCGAGGTCGCCACCCCGGCATCCACCTCCCCCGACCACAGAGTCATCCCGCCCAACCGCTGCGAAACCGAGGCACCGCGAGGGCCAAGAGCTCCAAGGCGACGCCTCCAAGAAGGAAATGACGTGTCCGTCACCGCCACCGGCTCCGAGGGAGCTTAGGTTTTCACCCGGAGATCTTGAAACCACCCACGTCGGTCAGGATCAAAGCTCCACGATGACGCAAACAAGAAGGGGAACGACGCCAAAGACGCCGCCGTCATCGGCACCGACCGGAGTCGATGCAAGGCTTTCGCCCGGAGCTTGATCTGCCCGTGAAACGCCGGGAGCAGCGAGACAAGCCGAGAGACGCCGTGGTTCGTGCCGTTGCGCGTCGAAACCAGACCGTGGCGCCTCCTGCCCTGGCGGTCGCCGCCGCACCATCTTCCAAACCTAGGGCCGCCGCCCCAGCTTGCCCGCGGCACCCAGCGCGCCGGAGCCTCCGCCTGCTCGAAGCGACGCGCGAGCACATCGCCCCATCCGCAGCACGTCGAGGCGACGCCGAGTGCCCGTGGCCCGCCCGGCCCAGATCGGCCCGGGATGGCCCACACCTTCCGCCGCCTCCTACAGCTGGCCTCCTCGAGCCGCAGATCTCCACCTCCACGGACCCGGCTACCGCCACAGAGCTAAGCGGGAGCCAAACTCCATGGCAGCCACACCCACAGGCCGACCTCCCCAGGCGCTGGAGAAGGAGGACGCCGCCGCCATAGCCAGGAGCGCTGCCTCGGCGCACCACGGCCACCCCGCCAACGCCAGCGCTGGCCGCAGCCCGCAAGAGCCCAGATCGGGCCCTCAAGGACCAACGGCCAGAGCAGGAGCGGCCGCAGCCACGAGCCCCGCTCCGCGACCCTGCAAGCGCGCCGGAGACCACCCCCGCCGCCTCGAGACAGGGCACCTTCCCGGAGCCGGGCACCGTCCTGCACCACCGTAGCCCGTCGCCGCCGCCGAGAGCCGGGAGCCAGGGACCTCCCCCAACGCCGCCGTTTTTGGGGGCGGAGGGGCGCCGCCAACGCGGCAAGGGCCAGCGGCAGAGGAGGAGGAGGGCGGGGGGTGGCCGCCGGCGGCGCCTAGGGTTTGCCCCCCGGTCGCCACAGGAGGGGCGACACGGGGTCGGGGATAATGCTCCCCTCTTTTATTGCGTAAGTTGTTGTTTGCCATGAAGTTCTGTAGCGAGGCCGTCGCATAGCCTCTGCGGCAGCTCGCCGGAGAAGCTGTTGTTGGCGAAGCTCACGTCCGTCAAACTCAGCCCCTTCCCGAGGTCCGGTGGTACGGTGCCGCTGAAATTGTTGTTAAACAGAGCGAGATAATATAGATTTCTCAGCGATGTGATGGTGGCGGGCAGCTCGCCTTCGAAGCTGTTGGTGTTGACGTCCAAGACTTGCAATGATGTCATGCTGCCGATCTCTGGCGGGATCGTGCCGGTGAACCCGTTAAAGAAGAGTGCCAGCCTTGTGAGCTGGGTGAGGTTGCCGAAGGAGCTGGGGATCCGTCCCGTTAGAAAGTTCACCGACAAATCCAGCTCTACCAGGTTCACCAGCTCGCCTATCTCTGCCGGGATAGAGCGGGTAAAGTTGTTGGTGAAGAGATACAAGATTTCTAGCTTGGTTGCCTTGCCGAGCTCACGCGGAATCTTCCCAGAAAACGAGTTATTCTGCACTTGGAAGTATATGAGCTCTGGCCAGTCCATGAATAGGGTCGGTGGGATCTGACTGGTGACTAGTGAGACTGTTCGACCATAGGCTAAACTCACACATTTGGCGCATGCCGGCCAAGTCCGGTGACAAGCTACCTGAGAGCTGGTTCATGGACATGTCTAAGAAACTGAGATTGCCAAGATCACCCAGCTGCGGCGGAATACTGGACATCAACCCAGTGCTCTTGATGTCTAGGCGTTGTAGATGTTGAGCCGACCGAGAACTGGCGGGATCGATCCACCGAACGGGTTGCCACCGAGTTCTAGAGCTCTCAGCTGGGACATCGACCCAAGGAATTCGGGAATTCCACCTGTCAGAATGTTATTGCCAATCCGCAGGTCCTGGAGCTTCGTCAGCTTTGATAGCGACGCCGGTATCTGGCCGGAGAATGTGTTGAAGGACAAGTTGAGGTACATGAGGCTGGGGAGCTTCTCCGGCAGCGAGTCAGGTATCGGGCCGGAGATAGTGTTCTGCGACAGGTCAAGGTATGTGATGTTGCTGCTCTCGAGGACGAACTCTGGGTAGCTGCCGTTGAGGTAGTTGACGTAGAGCGACATGAACGTGACTGTAGGCATCAGCGAGAACTTGCGGCGGTCCGGGTTGGTGAGGTAGTTGGAGCCGAGGTCAAAATGCTCAATCCTGGGGAACCTCCTGAGCTGGTGCGGGATGGCGTCGACGAGGTTGTTGTTGTAGAGGCGGAGGTCGACGAGGTTGGAAAGGTCACCGAGCTGCGGCGGGATGGACCCGTCGAACATGTTGCTGCCGAGGTCAAGCACGGCCAGGGACCGCAGCCGCGAGACGCTTGCCGGGATGGCGCCGCTGAAGTTGTTATTGTTGAGGTCGAGCGCGGTCAGCCCGGGAGCGCCTCTGCGTTGAGGGAGTCAAGCGTGCCGTTGAGACCGAGTCCCCGGAGCCTGATCGACATGACGTGGCTGGCATCGTCGCAGGCCACGCCTGATGTAGTGCGCCCTAGACATGACACGCCAAATGGCCCAATGACAAGAGCACAAGTCAAACCTCTACATGATAAGGTAAATTCACTCCTATCTATGTGTGATCTCAATACTCCCTTGAATGGCTTGCATCTTCATTCCGATACCTTGTGTGTGCTCAGCTGTGAGGGACATGAAGAACTCCCAGGAAACATGGAGCAAGATGGACAAGGGATGCGTCGAGACGAATGAGAAGAAGCTGGTGATGACAGCACAGCCGGCCACCCAACCGGCCAAGGCCGGGTACCCTCCAGCGTGTGCCGGCATCCCAGCCGGCCAAGGCCGGCCCCAGGGCCGGACCCCCTCCGGCGCGTGTCGGCCTCCCAGCCGGTCATGACCGGTCCCAGGGCCGGACCCCCGCCAGCTCCAGCCGGCCTTGACCGGTCCCAGGGCCGGGCCACCCGCAGCTCTAGCCAGCCTCCCAGCCGGCCTGACCGGTCCTAGGGCCGGACCACCAGCAGCTCCAGCCGGCCTTGACCGACCCCCTCGTGTCCTGCACCATTTTGTACTAAGACTATAAATACCCCTTTGTTGCCTAGGGTTAGGGTTAGACTAAGTTGAGAATAGACTTGAGCTTTGCTCCTTTCCACCCTTGTTGGTGTTGCCTCCTATGGAGATGAATCATGGCCTCCCCTTGTGGAGATGAATCAAGGCCTCCCCTTGTGGAGATGATCCCAAGGCTTCTACTTGCTAATCTTTCCTCTTTAAGTGGCTAGATTGGATTGGTTGGATTGACCAATTAGAGAAACAATCCTAAGAGTAAGGTGTATTTGGAGAAGGAGAATCGGGGACTGTCCTTGGGGACTTGTTACCGGTTGAATTCGTCCGGATTTGTCTTGCTAGTTATCTTATTTACCTTGATTTGAGAGTTTTCCCCTTTGTGTTCTTCGTGTTCATCCATTGTTCTTCATGTTCATCGTTCCCTCCGCCCAAATCCGTGAAGATCGGGACCTAACCCGCATCATATGGTATCAGAGCAAAGGTTGCCACGGATTTGACTTGTTTTCCCCCACAAATCCACCAAAAAAATTCTTTGTTTTTCAGAAATTCGAAAATTTCCACCAAAAATAGCCTTTTTGGATTCGAGCCGATCTGTCGATTTGATGAGTTTTTGGTAGTTTTGATCCATGGATCTGTTGCTTTAGGACCCGCTCCACCTTTGTTTGCGTTCCTAAGCCTTAATTTTACCAATTTTCCCACGAAATCGAGGATTTATCGTCGCCTTTTCCGCCAAAAATCGCGGAATTTTGAGTAGCCGACTGGCCGGCCCTCAGCCCGGCCAAGACCGGCTCCAAGGCCGGCCGACCAGCCGACGCGACCGGCCCTCAGCCCGGCCTAGACCAGCTCCAAGGCCGGCTTCCCAGAAAAAGCTCTTTTTCTTCCTTTTCCTCGGTTCGTTTTGGCATTTCTCCTTTGTTGTTTGACTCCTTTTCCGGTGTGTGCTACGTCTACAATTTCGACAAGCTTCCGCAGCAACTTCATCAACGACAAGCGAAGACGACACCAAGGACTCGACATTTCCCCGACATCGTAATCCGTTGTGAGCCCTTCTTCCTTTCGCGTACCTTGACCTACCGGACTAGCTCTTTAATATTGCGAGACATTGCACTTGTGTTGATTAAGTGATTGTCTTAAAATGTTGGCGAGTGTGTATCGTTAGAGATCTTGGCACTAGCAAAAGTTGAAGGAATCATCGTCAAAAAGCAAAAATCAAAAAAAAAAGAGAAAAAATCATGAGTAGTGCCAAGTATCATCTCTTTTAGGTTGCGCCAAAGCTTAAAACGCCAAAGTGAGTGTGAGAGAAGTTAACACTTGTGCAAATTCGCTGCCCACCAAAGGCAATTGAGCTAGCGTCCTTCTTGAGTTGGTGTGACACTTGAGCACGTAGTCTTCGCTAGGTTGCATATCTTCGAGTGCTCGCCCTTTGGTCGCCCAACCCCATTATTCGCTTTTGAGTGCGTTTCTTCATCATTTGTGTGGTTGGAGTTTCTTTGGTAATTTATCATTGTGGATTTCTCTACCTTGAACTACATACTTGTCGCCGGGTTTTGCTTGTTTCCTTTTGCCACTTCATACCTTCCTATCCTCGTAAGTGTGTGTGTTGGGTGTTAGAACTGGATTCTCTTTCTTCAAGTCACATTATACTCTGGATATAGTTTCTCTTAGTTCTTCCATTTCCACATATCTCACTTGTTCTTGAGAAAATGTTTAGGGGAAGTACAAATGGAAGCTCAAGCTCGGACGATGAAATCCTAGGTGGACCTCGAGGTGAACATGGCTATGTCACTCAAACCGAGTTCGTCGGTCTTCGACACCTTCGTGAGGGCCTTGGCCGCTACGAGCGCCGTCTTCAAGCTCAAGAAGCCAACTTCAACGACCGCATGCATGCGCAAGAGGCAACTTTGGAGCGAGTGACCGAAGCTCTCAACAACCTTGCGAATCATCGCTCGTCTTCTTCATCACGCTCAAGTCGTACAAGAAGCGCTTCGTCACGAGCAAGGCATGCTCATCATGGTTCTCGCCAAGAAGAACCACATCAACCTCATCAAGAGATTCCAAGGCGCGACGAACATGCTCGACATCGCCATGACGTGGACCGTCCACCGTCGCCTCAAGTGCACAATGCCAATGCGCATCAAGAACAACCTCAACAAAATGGTGGACGCCATGAACGAACACCTTCACCACCTCCTCATCGTCAAGATGGTCGAGACCCATTGGCCAATGGCAATGGTGCTCCGGGTGCTAATGACTATGGTAATCAAGGAAATCGATACCGCCATCCTCCAAGGCCACGCCACCACAATCGTGACCGTGGGAACCATGTGGAGAACCCAATTCCACAACATGAGCATCATCCTCACCAAGAACATCTTCATGAGCCTCGCCCTCATCAAGAACACCCACATGATCGTCACCACCACCACAACATCGAGTCAAGTGATAGCGAGTCAAGCCAACACAATTGTGATGGCCTCAATAGAAGGAGACGTGGACGTGCATTCCCACCTCCAAACCGGCGCGACGACTATGACAACTTGAACAATCTTCACTTCAACATATCCAAGTTCTACGGCACATGTGATCCGGAAGCCTACCTCTCATGGGCACTCAAGGTTGACAAGATCTTCCGAGTTCACCACTACTCCGACAACAAGATGGTTGCCTTAGCATCTATGGAGTTTGAAGACTATGCCCTCTTGTGGTGGGAACAACTCCAAGATACACGCTTCGACAACCACCAACAACCAATCAACACTTGCGTCAAGATGATAGAAGAGATGTACAAGCGCTTCGTGCCTAGCCACTACACTCGAGATTTGTACAAGAAGTTGCAAGAGTTGAACCAAGGGTTGAAGTCGGTTGATGAATACTATAAGGACATGGAGCTTTCCATGATGAGAGCCAATATTGATGAATCCGAGGAGCAATCCATGGCTCGCTTCATGAATGGACTCAACTATCCTATCAAGAAGATTGTGGAGTTCCAACCTTACACCACCTTGGTTGAGCTAGTACATCAAGCAACGAAGGCCGAGCGTCACGTGCTTGAAGAGCTCAAATACCCTAAGGCAAAGGCATTCTATGCTAAAAAGCCTTCATCATCAACGACTACACCTACACAAGCTCCTCCTCAAGCAAATACAAGAGGTCCTCCAAGAGTCTCTACATTGACACCTCAAGCACCTCAACCTTTCAAGAAAGTGCCTCCTTCAACCAACAAGCCTCAAGGATCCTCATCCGTCACACGACTCTTGCAATGCTACAAGTGTGGAGGACAAGGACACAAATCTTTCGAGTGCACAAACAAGAAAGTTATGATCATCAATGACATGGGAGAATATGAATCCATGAGTGAAGATGAGTACCTTGCTTTGAACAAAGTCGCCACCATGCAAAGTGTCCAAGAAGAACCAAATGAGATCATTTGTAATGGTGACAAGAACCCTTCATTGATTGTGGCAAGAGATTTGACCACCAATGTCCAAGTGGAAGAAGACCAAAGATGCAACTTGTTCCAAACAAGAGTGGGAATCAATGGAAAGTCCATCAAGGTCATCATAGATGGTGGAAGTTGCCACAACTTAGCAAGCAAGGAACTTTGCGATAAGCTCAACTTGAAGTTCAAGAAGCACCCGCATCCATACCATATTCAATGGTTGAGTGACTCCGGCGCCGTCAAATTCAACAAATGGTGCAAGTATCCTTCAAGATTGGTGCCTATGAAGATACGGTTCATTGTGATGTTGCGCCTATGTCCCTGTGCCACTTACTTCTTGGACGTCCTTGGCAATATGACAAGAGTGCTATGCATGATGGAAGGACTAATTACTATAGTTTCAAGAACAACGACAAGACCTTCGTCTTCGTCCCATGACACCAAGCCAAGTCATCGCCGACAATGCCAAGACTATTGTACGGGCACAACAAGATCGTTCGTCAAGTGAGATGAGTGGTGAGCGAGAGACCCACCAAAATGTGAGTGAGCGCCACAAGCCAAATGAGTGACACCTCAAAGAGAGTCCCACAAACTTACATTATTTGCCACCAAAAGAGAGATGAGGAAATTGAGAGAGGACCCATCCACCCTTCACTATGTGCTCATATGCAAGGGTGAAGTTTCTATAACTAACACTTTCACAAACCTTCCTCCTCTTTGATGTCTCTTTTGAAGAACTTTGAAGATGTCTTTCCTCAAGAAGTGCCACCGGGACTACCTCTCTTCGCGGCATCGAGCATCGCATCGACCTCGTCCCCGGCGCACCGCTACCAAACCGGCTCCTTACCGCACAAACCCCGAGGAGACCAAGGAGATTGAGCGGCAAATACAAGAACTCCTATCCATGGGACACATCCGCTAGAGCTTGAGTCCGTGTGTCGTGCCCGTCATCTTGGTACCCAAGCACGACAACACTCTTCGCCTTTGCATGGATTGTCGCTTCATCAACGCCATCACCGTAAGGTATCGCCACCCTATCCCTCGACTTGATGATATGCTCGATGAACTTTGTGGTTCCGCTATCTTTCCAAAATTGATCTTAAAAGTGGATACCATCAAATAAGGATGTGAAGGTGATGAATGGAAGACCGCATTTAAAATAAAGCTTGGTCTTTATGAATGGCTTGTCATGCCATTTGGTCTTTCCAATGCACCTTCTACTTTTATGCGTCTCATGAATCATGTTTTGCGTCCTTTTATTGGAAATTTGTTGTGGTACTTTGACGACATCCTTATCTATAGCAAATCTTTGGAAGAGCACACTTCTCATGTTGCTCAAGTTTTGTTGGTTCTTCGCAATGAAAAGCTTTATGCAAATCTTTCTAAGTGCACTTTTGCCACCAACAAACTTGTTTTCTTGGGTTTTGTTGTTTCTTCGGATGGAGTTGAAGTTGATGATGCCAAGATACAAGCAATTCGGACTTGGCCTTTTCCGACATCTTGAGGAGTTGAGACGTTTTCTTGGTTTTGCCGGATTTTACCGCGTTTCATCAAGGATTTTTCCACAATTGCTTGCCCCCCATGAACTTACAAAGAAAATGTACCTTTCATTTGGGGCAATGCACATGATTTTGCTTTCAATGAGCTCAAACGGTTATTAACCGAAGCACCACTCCTTGCCCTTCCGGATTTCTCTAAGACATTTGAGATTGAATGCGATGCAAGTGGATTGGGCATTGGAGGAGTGCTTATGCAAAATGGTAGACCCATCGCATACCATAGTGAGAAACTAGATGGAGCTCGCTTGAATTACCCCATTTATGACAAAGAGTTATTTGCTTTGGTTCGTGTTTTGGATGTGTGGCAACATTACCTTCGTCCTAAGGAATTTGTCATTCATTCCGACCATGAATCCTTGAAATATTTGAAAAGTCAAACAAATTTGAACAAAAGACATGCTAAGTGGGTTGAGTTCATTGAGTCTTTTACCTTTGTAATCAAATACAAGAAAGGTAAAGACAATGTGGTCGCGGATGCTCTATCCCGCAAGGCCAACCTACTTACACGTCTTGACATTAGTGTCTTGGGTTTGGATGAGATAAAGGAGTTGTATGCTACCGATGCTTTCTTTGGAGACATTTTCGCTCAATGTTCGGAGCACAAAGGAATTGGTGATTTCTATTTGCACAAAGGTTTTTGTTTAAGGCTAACAAACTTGTATACCCGAGTCTTCGCTTCGTTTACTCCTTTGAAGGAATCTCATGGAGAAACACTCATGGGACACTTTGGACGTGACAAGACCTCGCCATGCTCACCACCAATTACTTTTGGCCACACATGTACCGCGATGTGAACGCCTTGTGCGCCGATGTTCTACATGTCTCAAAGCTAAGTCTACTCTAAACTCTCATGGCTTATACACTCCTTTACCCATTCCACATAGACCTTAGTCCGATATTGCTATGGATTTTGTCTTAGGACTCCCACGTTCAAAAACAAACAAGGATTCCATATTTGTCGTCATTGATCGATTCTCTAAGATGGCACATTTCATACCATGTAATAAGACCGACGATGCTTCACATATTGCTACTTTGTTTTTTAGGGAGATCGTTCGTCTTCATGGAGTGCCCAAGACCATTGTTTCGGATCGTGACGTCAAGTTTGTGAGTTACTTTTAGAAGACATTGATGGCCAAGATGGGAATCAAACAACTCTTCTCCACCGCCTACCACCCCCAAATGGATGGTTAAACCGAAGTGGTTAACCGAAGCTTATCCACCCTACTTCGTGTGTTGATCAGGCCAAACTTGAAGAATTAGGAGGAGTGCATCCCACACGCCGAATTCGCCTACAATCGAGCACTACACAGAGCAACAAAGAGAAGTCTATTTGAGATCGTCTACGGCTACAACCCCTACACCGAGCTTGACATGCTTCCACTACCACTACGTGAACAAGTCAACATGGATTTCGACAAGCGCGCCGCTTACGTGAAGAAGCTACATGAGAAAACAAGAGCTACCCTCGAGAAGCACAATGAAGCACATGCTATAAAGATGAACAAGAACAAGCGCGCCATGATATTTGAAGAAGGAGACCTTGTTTGGCTACACCTTCGCAAGGATCACTTCCCGGATGTAAGGAAGTCCAAGCTTCACCCTCGCGGAGACGGACCTTTCAAGGTTCTCAAGCGTGTCAACGACAATGCCTACAAGATCGACATCTCCAACTCCAAACACTTGGTCCATGATACATTCAATGTGGCCGACCTATCACCATACCATGGGACATCAAGTGATGAGGATGACCAAGAGTCGAGGACGACTCTTTTCCGAGGGGGGGGGGAGATGATGTAGTGCGCCCTACACATGACACGCCAAATGGCCCAATGACAAGAGCACAAGTCAAATCTCTACATGATAAGGTGAATTCACTCCTATCTATGTGTGATCTCAATACTCACTTGAATGGATTGCTACTTCATTCCGATACCTTGTGTGTGCTCAGCTGTGAGGGACATGAAGAACTCCCAGGAAACATGGAGCAAGATGGACAAGGGATGCGTCGAGACGAAGGAGAAGAAGCTGGCGATGACAGCACAGCCGGCCTCCCAGCCGGCCAAGGCCGGGTACCCTCCAGCGCGTGCCGGCCTCCCAGCCGGCCAAGGCCGGCCCCAGGGCCAGACCCCCTCCAACGCGTGCCGGCCTCCTAGCCGGCCTTGACCGGTCCCAGGGCCGGACCGCCCGCAGCTCCAGCCGGACCACCAGCAGCTCCAACCGGCCTTGACCGACCCCCTCGTGTCCTGCACCGTTTTGTACTAAGACTATAAATACCCTTTTGCTGCCTAGGGTTAGGTTAGACTAAGTTGATAATAGAGTTGAGCTTTGCTCCTTTCCACCCCTTGTTGGTGTTGCCTCCTATGGAGATGAATCAAGACCTCCCCTTGTGGAGATGAATCAAGACCTCCCCTTGTGGAGAAGATCCCTCTAGTGGATACCAAGACTTCTACTTGCTAATCTTTCCTCTTTAAGTGGCTAGATTGGATTGGTTGGATTGACCATTAGAGAAACAATCCTAAGAGTAAGGTGTATTTGGAGAAGGAGAATTGGGGGCTGCTCTTGGGGACTTGTTACCGGTTGAATTCGACCGGATTTGTCTTGCTAGTTATCTTATTTACCTTGATTTGAGAGTTTTCCCCTTTGTGTTATTCGTGTTCATCGTTCCCTCCGCCCAAATCCGTGAAGATCGGGACCTAACCCGCATCAACGCCAAGCCAGGACGAGCACATCAGCGTCGCCTTGTTCCAGCTGGACAGAGCTACCAGGTCACCGAGGCTATCCTTCCATGTGAGAATGGCGTCCGCCTGCGAGGGTGCCACGGCGGCCACCGTCGTCGCCGCGGCCAGCAGGGGGAGCGCGACGGTGTGGGCGAGGTGCGCGTAGCCTGGAGTCGTCATTTGCCAGAGTGTGGAATGAGATGGCTGAGAAGAAAAACTTGAGCCTGCCGGACATCACACACTAACAGCATGGCATGACTGGTAAACACATAGCGCGTGAGTTCGTGTGGCCTCCGGCGTAACGCGATCTCACATCAACAGTCAACTTACCGTCGTCGTCCTTTTGAATCTCGGAACGGGGCGACCATCTAGAGAAGAGGGCGACGACAAGTCCAAGATAACGAACGCGTGAACGGATGCACTTGAACTGGCCATCGAACAGATTCATATATCCTGAGATGCGTCACCACTTGTAGCAAATGCACCTCTCCATGACAAACCACCAACACAAGCAACCCGCAAGCAGAACCAACCAGATATTTTACTTTCTTTTCTGAGACTAGGAAACCCTGTATAGTATTACACCGTAAGTTTACATCAACATTTCTTCCTTTCGTTTTACACAAGTGCCGTATGCCAGCAGCTTCTCTAAGAGCACAAGAAACCAGCTGGGACTGCCAACTTGCTCTCAACAACACATGCACCTAACACATCCCTCATCTGCAATTAAGCTCCATCTTCCCCTATGAGTTCCTATATATCATCAGAATCTCACTTGGGAGCTAGCTTCAGTGATGATCATTGCACATTTGTTTTTTTTGAAGGAGGCAAAAGCTTTGCCTGTTATATTGATAGAGAGGAGAATTTAAGGCTTACAACATGAAACAGAGCGACAAAGCCGCCTGTCGAGGATAAACCCCGCCAAACTTACATAACCAAGGGGACCAAACTAACTAACTTCCTTGCACCCGCAGTCCCCCCAGGCCCGGGCTTCATCGCGAATGCGCGCAATCAAAACCGGAGGAGGCACCGCCTTGTTTTGAAAGATTCTCAGATTTCGCTCTTTCCAGATTTCCCACATGACGAGAATCATAAGGGAGCGCAGTCCCTTGCCTTTGTGACTACTAGCAGTCGCCATCAGATCCCAGCATTCCACAGGTGATGTCAGACCCAGGGGGTCAGGAGGAAGGGGAAGGATAAGCCCGCCCAAAGCTGAACAGCAGTCCAAATGCGTTTAGAGTAGCGGCATTGGAAGAACAGGTGCGCAGCCGACTCTGGGACCTGCTTGCAAAGAGCACAAAGGTCATTGTGGGGCCATCCTCTAGAAGCAAGTCTGTCAGCAGTCCACAGTCTGTTTTGCAGAGCAAGCCAAGCAAAAAAACTTGCATTTGGGAGGAGACCAGATCGACCAGACGTTTTCAACCATGAGTGTCTTGGTGGATCCCAAGAATTGGAGCTTATAAGCAGAGCTGGAAGAGTATTCCCCGTCGTTGCTGGAGCACCAAAGGATTGCACATTTGTAGCGTTGCCGGAAGACAACACAGGAGGTAAAGCTCAGGAAAAAACATTCCTTGTCCCCACCACCACCGCGTACAGCACCACGAGACCCATCAACAGCTTTTTCGAAGCGAAAACTCTCAGGTTGATCTTCACCCTGTGTGCCCTCATGAACTTCAGCAGAGCTTGTCCCACCAGCGCAAGCAGCGAACAAACAGCGACAAGAGCCATCCTCGTAGCATCCTTCGGTCCACCTATCGTCGACAGCTCATTGCGGTCAAACTTGATGTATGTCGGGTTAGCGGGGCTATCATCAGCGGCATCGCAGCCCAGCCGAAGGGCATCGTTCAGCCGGTCAGACAGGTGGATCAGAATCCTCGCAAGCCAGGCGACTTCGGTCTCTGAGATGGGCCTCTTCATCCAGTCCCCTCTGTATTTCACTTCGCTAAATTTACTCCTACCCAAGAGGTGATGCTTAGAGCATCTCCGGTTGCGGCGCCCAAATGCCTTCCGGACAGGTCCTTTGGGCGCCGTCCGGACTACCTTGCCCGTTTGGGCGCCGTCGATCCCCACTCGCGGCGCTAAAACTAAAAAAATTTAAATTTAAATTTCGACGAATTTCATTTAAATTTTAGGAAATTTTACAGATTTGAATGAAATTTAAAAAACTAAACCTAAATCTATTGGCGGCCCCGGTAGCGGCGGCTGAAAGCGTAGTAGGGGTCGTCGTCCTCCTCCTCCTTCTTCACGCCGCTTGTTCCTGCGCCGTCGTCTTCCTTCTTGACGCGGCTAGGGCCGGCGTCGCCGTCGCCGGTGAGGTCGACGAACGGCACGCCAGTTTCAATGGCGTGCATGTACGCCGACCAGGCACAGGCAGATGGCCCGTCCATGGGCGGCACGTCCTCTATGGACGCGGCCTCCGCGGCCCACAGGAGCTCGTCCTCGTCCTTGGCCGCGTGCGCCGCCAGTAGCTCGGCGTAGAGCGTCGTCGGCTCCGCCTTCACCTTCATCGGCTCCGGCTTCGGCGAGAGCAGAACACGGGAGAGGGAGGAGGAGGAGCGCGATGAAGACGCTCGCGAGGACGACGCCCGCGACGATGACCCTGTCGAGCGTGAGGACGACGTGCGCGGTGCCCACACGTTGGCTGGCGGTGCCGGAGGCGGAGCGTGGGGCCACTCCAGCAGGGAGCCGCCGTTGGCGATGTGGTCCATGACGGCCTGGAGCGTGCGGCCGTGCACGCTCCAGAACGCCTCGCGCCCGGCGACGTTCTTGTCGCTGGGCGCCGGGCCGGGGCCTTCCCACCGGTTCATCTCCTCCTCGAAGAGGCGCTGGAACGCCTCCTCGTACCGGGCGGCGTTGCCCGGGTCCTCCGGGTTCCAGCGCGGGTCGTCGCGCATCTCCGGCGTCAGTTCGCGCCAGTAGTGCGCGATCTGGGCCGCGTGGAAGTCGCGGTTCGACCGCGTCAGCGGCCGCGGCACCGGGATGCCGCGGACGGAGATGGCGTAGCCGTGGCCAACGCGCATGTCCGGCGGCACTGGGTAGCCGTTGTCGCGCAGCGCCTCGGTCTGCTCCTTCAGCAGGGTGCACGGCGCCACCGGTACGCCTCCAGTTGTTGCCGGCCATCTCTAGGGTTTGCGGTGGCGGCGAGTGTGGCGTGTGGGGAGAGAGGGGAGCGGTGGCGGCGAGTGTGGCGAGTGAACGCTGGGGCGACGGCCTTTTATTGCCGCCGGAGAGCGGTGGCAATAACGCCGCTCGCCTCAAAAAGGCGCGCCACATTCACTCCGGCGAGCAGAGGACGCGACGGCTCACTGGCCGCCCGCCGACCGTGAAAACGAGGCGTCGCCACGCGGCACGCGCCTTTGACCACGGCGGGGCGTGGCCGTGTGTCACTGCCAGGCGTGGTCCGCGCGTCGGAGGCGTGCGTTTCCTTCCGTCCGGGGCCGCCCCAAGCCTCCCCAAGTTGAGGGCGTGGGCTGGGCGTGCCGGACACAAAACTGGGCCACATCGGACCGAATTCGCGTTTGGCCGCCGCGAGTGGGCGCGATTTTGTGTCCAGCACGTCCCAAACGGCTTTGGGCGGCCGTTTGGGCGCCCCGAGTGGAGATACTCTTAGGAGTAAATATCTCGCCACGTCCTTGCTGTTCATGATGTAACTCTTCTGCCGAGGTATTGTGGTGGGTGCCTTCGATGCGGCCCTGGAAAATCTTTTTCATGCGAGTTTTTATCAAATCCAACGACTGAAGAGCATGCGATGTGTCACCCGGCAGACGTTGTATCTCCAACTCGGCTCGGATCAAAAGGAGCTTCAGAAAAATGAAAATTTGGCATCAGCGTCCACCCATATTATGATTATATAAAGTGACAAACAAATTGTAGACCATAACAAACTAGCAACGATACAGTCTTAAATAAAGTGTATGTTATGCCAGACAAAATATGCATAATTTTGAAATATTTAAATTTTCCCAGTTTTGTTATTTTTGTGTACCCATAATAAAATATTTTAAATTGACATTTTGCACGTTTATTAGATACACCTCAGGTTTCAGGCAGCAGCCCGCACAGACCCGCATAACCAGCTTTTAGTTCAAATCAACTAAATTTGACCGAGTCAAAACGGATCAGGCTAGCCTATATTTTGAAGAAGTGGGCCGGATCCGGCCGCCTGACACCCTCAGATACACCATTGGCTACGCCCATAATTGTTTCAGAATTTTTTGCAACTCACAAATATAATTTTCGAATTTTAATGTAGAGGGAGCATTGAAGCTCAAGAGCAAATAACACTTTCAGAAAACTTCCGCGGTAAAATTTTGCAGATGCATATTCAAAATCTATACGTTTGAAAATTCGTTTCAGGAAACTTTTTTTGTGGCGTGTGTAAAAAGATAAAAAAAATGTCTCGTGAAAAACCTTATTGTGAACTAAATTTTGTATTTTTACACATGCCACAAAAAATATCGGTTTTCGTGAAACAACTTCGTGAAAACATAGAATTTTAATATATATACGCAGACATTTGTTGTAATTATTTAACATTTTAAAATGCGTTTAAAATATATTTTAAATAAAAGAGTGAATATGTACCCGGTAGGCAAAACGCCTACTCTGTATTCAACTCCTCCAAACATGGTTCAGGTTAATTAACTACAAACACCAAATAAATATCGATTAGTATGTACTGCTTGATCTTTTTTTGGTGAACCAAAATATATCGAACGAGATAAGTAAGTTGTCGCGATTTTTTTTAGTTGCTTCTTCGTCTTTACTGCACAGTTTTTCTTTTCTTTTGGCAAAACAAAAAAAACTTGCAGGGAATTCCCCATTTCCCCAATTCGCCATTCACACTCGAGTACTCGACCAGCAAAGCCCTAGAACCCTCGCTCCCGCATCTCACCGGCCATGGAGGCGGTGGTGGTGGCGATTTCGGCTGCTGCAGCGGAACCAAAGGAGGCAGCACTGTCCGCTACGGCCGCGGCTGCTGCTGCTGCTGCGGAGGAGGCGGCGGCGGCGGCTGCGGCGACTGACAAGGGGGCGGCTGTGACGGCTTCGGCTGCGGCGTACAGTGCGAAGGAGGCAGCGGCCGTCGCGCTGACTGCACGGGAGGCGGCGGCGTTGAAGACCAAGGAGTTAGGAGCTGTCGCAGCGAGTGCACGGGAGGCGGCGACGGCGGCGGCGGCTGCCGCTGCCACTATGGCCGCGTCAATGCAAGCTTCCAAGAAGCGTAAGTTTCATCTTATCGACGACGACCAAGATCCACCGGGGAGTGGAGATGTCGATGACGGTGGGAGCGTCGATCTCATCAGCCGCCTCCCGGACGCCATCCTCGGCAGCATCGTGTCTCTTCTCCCCACCAAGGAAGGTGCGCGCACACAGGCCATCTCTCGCCGGTGGCGCCCACTCTGGCGCTCCTCCCCTCTCAACCTCGAGGACTTCTGGAGCAAGGACCACAATATCACCGACTTGATTCCAAAGATACTGTCTGAGCATCTCGGCTCCGCACGGCGGTTCTCGCTCTGCCTCAGTGTTACTACCTGTTATGACAAGATCGAAGGGTGGCTAAAGGAGCTAAAGAAGCTCGAGGGCGACCTAGAGGAGCTCGAGCTCACCTACCGTATCGCAGGTTGGTTCAAGAAGAAGTACCTGCTGCCATCGTCCACGTACCACTTCACGCCCAAACTCCGCGTGGCCAAATTCGGTGGCTGCCATTTCCCCAACTTGATCGCGCCGCTGGCCCTCGAGTTTCCATGCCTCAAGCAGCTGACCCTGGAGAGCGTTACCATCTCGGAGGACGCTCTCCACAGCATGCTCTCTGGCTGCTCAGCCTTGGAAAGCCTTGAGCTGAAGAATAATTTTGGCTTTCGCCGCCTCTGCATCAGCTCCCAAACTATAAGGAGTATAGGCTTTTGCACTAGCTCGAGGAAAGAAAGTGTCCTTATACAAGAGCTGGTCATCGACAACACCCCGTGCATTGAGAGATTTCTACTACTTCATCCAACATTTTCCCTACCGACCATACGGATAATCTCGGCCCCAAAACTGAAGATATTGGGTATGCTGTCTGAAGACATGCCAGAACTTAACTTTGGAACTACCGTTTTTAAGGTAGCAGCAACCTTGATCCATTGCTACTTCAACATTCTTATATGCAGGCTACTTTTCTTACTTGCACTTGTTTTATATTTCTGCAGGAAATGAATACTGCTGTCAGCTTGACAACCAAAATGCACACCATGAGGGTTTTGGTTCTTGCCTCTCATGGCCCTAATCTGGATAGAGTGGTTAACTCCCTCAAGTGCTTCCCTTGCTTGGAGAGTCTGTATGTCAATGTGAGTATAAAACATAGTTGCTTGCCTTAGATGCCAAACAGCATTTGATTTGACTTGTAATCGAGCCAACTATCATATTGCTAACCTGTTGACAACTTCTTTTGCATTGTTTGTTCTCTCTATCTCCAGATTCAGACAGGGCTGCTTATAGATAATGTCCGGAAGTATGACCCACTAGACCCAATTGAATGCCTTGAGCTTCATCTAAAAAAGGTGGTGTTGAAGAATTACGAGGGCACCAAGAGGCCATCGTTTGACTTCACCAAGTTCCTTGTGCTGAATGCAAAAGTGTTAAAGGAAATGAAAATCACAATGCCTTCCCACCGGACAGAGAAATGGGTTGCTAATCATCTCAGTCTGCTACAAATCGGAAATAGAGCTTCTAAAGATGCTCAAATTGAACTGAAATGTGGCTCTAGGGATAATTTCGAACACAACAAGCATACCCACGATTTGTCAATGGCTGATCCCTTTGACACACCCTCCAATAGATGCTTCACGTGTAGGCTGTAGCTGTGGCCCATTTTGAAGATTGCACTGTCTTCTCTCCAAAGCCCAATTGTATGTCGATGCTTTTGTTTCTAGCCTAATGATGTCCCAGCATTATGAGTTCTGATGGTCTAAGATTTTTTTTACTTCATTCAGTGATGGAATGTTTGTGTGGCCTACTCAGGATTATACTTGGGCTGAGGAGATAGTGTCTAAACTCAAGCTTCAAATCCAAACTTGTCCCTTGAAGGGGTTCGTCAGTAGTTTATTTTCTGTCCTATTGTGCTTGAATGCTAGTTTAAATCTGTTATGTTTAGTTGGTAGTCGTTATCTCTTTTCTGTTTGGTCCTGTATTGTAAGCTACTGACACCAGCAGCTACTATATTTATGCATCATATAACTTGCTTTAATGAAAAAGGATGACATTCACGCCTTTTGTGTCAAACTTATTACTTTGTGAATGTTGCAACCTTGTTTCTGCTAGTTTCAGTGAATACTTTATCTTTGGTTGCCATACATTTATCCGAACTTCTTTCATTCTTATGAATAAATAGCATTTGAAGTTTGAATGCTGATTTTTTTTGTATACTTACATTTGTCAGATGGCATAAAGAAGGTTCAAGTTGTTGGCACTTTTGATCAATATATTTTCCGACCTCGTTCCCACTTTGTTGAAACTTTGTTAGATTCAACAGATAAATTGATGCTTGGTTAAATTTTATCGTTGTATACTTGGAGTGTGCCTCCTTTATATATTTGATGCGCATATGCCTGCTTATTTTGTTTGATGCGCAACTATACTCGATCATATTTAGCTACTTCATTGATCAGGATTTGTCTTAGGAATGGCGCATAGTTGTGTGGTGGTGTGTAGCGAATTTTAGTTTTTAACTTCTTGCCGTCACCATGTTCAGTTCATATTGTGCTGTGATACATATACATATGTTCTTACTTTTCGGAAGAATTTTATCTTGTGTTGTTGGGCTCACGTAAAGAAAATCAAATTCAATAAGCTTTAATTCTTTGAGACTTATATTAAATTTGTGTCCTAAATTCTATTCCAAGCTGTACTGAACTGTCTATCTTACCTTTGCTAAGTGCTAGTTGTGCATTTCTGTTCAAGAATCTATAGTTTGTTCCTATTAATTCTTAGGGGCAACTTCATATTTTCTAGTTACCGCAATCATTAGTGAGTTTCAACATGTGGTTTTATTGCAAATAGAGAGGCATTTGGTGCTGATCAATCATGTGATGCAGTAGTAATGGTTTGATATAGTGGATAATGGATAGAGCGGGTGCTGCTACTTTGCACAATACAAACCGTCTTCAATGTTGTTTTTCTGTCAAGGTAATGTTTGCATTCTGATTAGTTCTAGTTGATATTTTGTGCCTTTATCCCAAAAGGTTTTTACTATTACAATCTACTGCCCTGACAAACATCAATCAAGAAAAAGAGGTGATGATTTAGCTAACATATAGAATTTTATATTTTCCAACTGCAACATAAAGCAATGGTAGGTGTTCAAGATCAGAGCGGATCATTTCAGGTTTCAGGGGAGTATGTTGCCATTTAACCAAATAGTGGTCTTACTCGTTTTTTTCCTTCTTTGTGTAAACGCAATAATGTTACTTATTGATTGGTGCTGCAGCATCTATAGTGTGAGCTTAGGCTTTCCGCTGCGTATTAGTGAATAATTCCCCAATATGGATATTTTTGTTATTGAGCATTGCAGTTCCCCAACAATGTTTTATTTAAGCATCCTGTACCGAGGCAAGCATATTTTGTCATTTTATTCTGGTATTCATCGGCAATACCTGCAGTAGCTATGGCGATCTGTGTAAGGTTTTTTGTTGCCTTCCGTGTACATCACTGGGAAGTTGTGATACAATTGGCTGACAGAAAGTTGTGATCTTCAGAGACGACACTGCCTTTGTGGATTATGAAACTGAAGCTGCAATGGTAAACAACTCGACCGCGTCAGCTGCTTGAATTGACGAGTAGTATGTTGGTAAACCGGGTTCAGAAGAGAACGTGTTAGAAATCTGAAATACAGACATTGAAATAGAGTTCATATGTGTTGAGCTTTGTATTCACTCAAATCTGTGCTAATTAATTAACTGAACTGGTTCGCTAGGTTGATATGATTTTCTTTCCGATGATTTGAATTAATTTTCCTTGGTACTCACAATATGCTGGTATTATGTGCAGAATTCTGTAGTGTTTAGTAACTTCAGGTTCCTTGATGGGCTGATGCACAGTTGGAATTTCCTCAGGTTCAGAAACACAGCTTCTTAAATTGAAATTCTTAGAGCTGGCTGATGCAGATGGAAACACCATCTCAGAAATTGTGACCTGAAACAGTTTCTTTAAAATGAAATGCAACATGACTGAGTGTCCGCCTGATGCAAACCATTCAGGTCAACCTGTTACGATTTCTTCTACTGAAACGGCACTGCAAGTCGAGAGCTGTATTTCTTTGACTTCAGAAATACATGAATCTCACTGCAGTGATTCTACATTCCAGATTCAGATGTCCACGAAGTCACCTCGTTCTCAGTCTCAGTTGTAGCAAATGCACTTCCCATGGAAGCCGTTAATACAAAAACAAGCATGACACTAAGTAGAGTTTTTTCTTTCTTTTCAGGACTAGAAAAAACCTGTTTTACATCGTAAGTTTACATGAACAACATTCTTCCCTTTGTTTTACACAAGTGCCGTATGCCAACCTCTTCCACGGAAAGAAGATCCCAGGCACTGCTGACTTGCTCTCAAGTCTCAACAACGGAGGCAGCCAACACATCTCTCCCTTCGTAAGTTCCATCTCGTCCTATGAGTTCCTGTATGTCACGCAGGTGGTCACGCCTTAGAGGTACATACGCCACCTAGTGACGAAGACGTACTATGGTGGCGGTGATCTGGTCGTGTGTGGGTGTGCGACTGACCGGTGGGCCTGCGTGCCATGTAGTGTGCGTGTGTGCTGTGTTAAAGCCACGAAGCATGTAGGAGATCGTCATGACTTGAATGAAATGGAGAAATCCAAATTCCTCTCTCTGCTTCTCTCTTCTGTGCTTTCTTCTTCCTCACGATAGTCATCGAGCTGTCCAGATCTCACGCTACCAATCATAGTAGCCAAGGGACAGTACAGTTGGTATCAGATTCTTCCGATCCTCGGCGAGCGACTCCGAAGCGCTTTGATTCTGCGGGTTTCTGGTTGTAAAATCCCGGATTCGAGTTCGGTTTCCTGACCCCCAGTTCCGTCGCGACGGCACCCGTCAAGCCTTCGGGCCAGACTCAGCTGGTCATCACAGCGATGTCTGAGACGGCGGCGTCCGCCCAAGCGGAGTTCACTAAACTCCACGCCGCACTCGATCTGCTCCAGGAAGCGGTGGCACGGATCGACACCGCGCAGCAGCAGATGCGGGCGCAAATCGACAACCAGGCGGAAGCGGGGCAGGAGAGCGCGCGGCTCCACGACAGCACCGCGCGCGCGCTCACCAAGCTCAACGACCGGCTCGCCACGTTCGAGCCCGGCGTCCCCAACACTCCACCACGTGCAGAGGACGACCCAGATCCGGACGCGGAGGTGATTCAAGCCAGCAGCAACACCACGCTGCAGCCAATTGCTCCAAATTGGCGCGGCACGGCGGCGGGAGGCTCTTCGAGTGGAGGCGCTGGTGGCGGTAGACCGGCGGTGGGGATGGGCGATGGACTTATGGGCGCCGGGGCTGGAGCTGGAGGCGGTAGACCAAGCACACCGCACGGCGAATTGGCAGGTCGAATCCCTCTCCCTAAGATGTCTGTTCCTCGTTTCAATGGAGACTGGCCTAAGATTTGGAAAGATCAAATTATGGATTATTTCCGTATTTTCAACATACATCCGGCACTGTGGCTTACTACTGGTACTTTACATCTTGATGGGCAAGCGGCTATGTGGTGGCAGTCATATAAATTGAAACATGTAGTCACAACATGGCCTCAGTTTCTGGTAGCAATTGATGAACAGTTTGGGTTAGATGATCATCGACAAGTGATGAAGATGCTTGTAAATTTGAAACAGAAAACGTCAGTAGATGTTTATCAGAAGGAGTTTCAAGAATTAGTGTATAAAGCTATGATGCTGAATCACAATTATGATGAGTTCCTGTTTATTGCACATTTTATTCATGGGTTGAAACCAGAAATCAGAGCCAATGTGGAATCTCAAGTACCCACAACTTTAGAAAGGGCTTACTTACTGGCACGAGTGCAACAGGAGGTGTGGGAAACAAATAAATCCAAAGTGCAATATCAAGCTCGTCCTGAGACAAGCCATACAAAACCTGATGGGGGCAGAGCAGCGTTACCAGGAAACACAAGTGGGCTCTGGAAAGACAGGCAACTCAGGATTATAGGCGTGCTAATGGGCTCTGTTTCAGTTGTGGCGAGAAATATGACCCTACTCATGTATGTGCTAAGAAGCCTCGAGCAGAGTTACATGCTTTGCATACTGAAGAAGCAGCAGCACAGCTATTGTCAGAAGAAGTGCTGAATTTGCTGGAATTGCAGGATATCGCACATGCAGAACAACTCAGTCTGTCGATTCATGCTATAGCTGGGACAGATGGGGCAGAAACTATTCGGCTCAGAGCAATGATTGGCAATCAAGTTTTATTGATTTTAGTTGATTCCGGAAGCAGCAATAGTTTTATCACAGCTTCAGTAGCAGCAAAAATTCAGTGTAAGATGCAACAAATTGAACCTGTGTCTGTTAAGGTAGCTAATGGGGAGATGATGCATTGTACTCACATGGTACCGGAATTAACATGGTGGTGCCAGGGGGAGACATTTACTACACCCATGAAAGTGCTCGAACTCGGAGCCTATGATGCCATCTTAGGCATGGATTGGCTCAAGCAACAAAGTCCAATGATGACAGATTGGAAAAATCAGACACTGACATTTGCTCATAATGGCAAAATGGTGACATTGACAGGAGTTCATGCACCAAAAACACCGGTAACAGAGCTACCAGCAGAACAGCTTGCCAAGTGGATCAAGGGGAATGATATTTGGGCTATGGCAGTGATCACATCACAGGCAGATGTTGCAGTGAGTAATTCTCCAGAGGAAATTCAGGCGGTATTGGATACTTTCTCTGATGTATTTGCCACACCAACAGGGTTACCTCCTGAGCGTCCCTATGATCATGCTATATCCTTAACCCCTGATGCTACTCCTTTCAACTCTAGACCATATCGATACTCACCTGCTCATAAAGATGAGATTGAGAAACAAGTCAGAAGTATGCTGGATGCTGGGATCATAGTCCCGAGCATGTCTCCATATGCATCTCCTGTGTTACTGGTCCAGAAAAAGGATGGGAGCTGGCGGTTTTGCGTGGATTTCCGTCGTCTAAATGACCTCACAATCAAGAACACATTTCCAATGCCTGTCATTGACGAGTTGCTTGATGAATTGGCTGGAGCCAAGATATTCTCTAAGCTGGATTTGCGGGCAGGATATCATCAAATAAGAATGCTTCCTTCTGATGAGCACAAAACAGCTTTTAAAACTCATCAAGGACATTATCAGTTTCGGGTCATGCCGTTTGGGCTATGTAACGCACCAGCTACATTTCAGTGTGTGATGAACACAGTGCTCAGCCCATGTCTTCGCCGTTTTGTCTTAGTATTCATGGACGACATTTTGGTGTATAGCCCTACAATGGAATCACACATAGCTCATTTGACAGAAGTGTTGACCTTACTCCGCACTCATCAGTTATTTGTGAAAGCAAGTAAGTGTTCGTTTGCGTGCCCTAGTTTGGAATATCTAGGCCACATTATTTCTGCTGAGGGAGTGGCAACAGATCCTAAAAAATTGAAGCTATGCTGCGATGGCCGACACCTATGTCTCTGACAGAGTTAAGAGGCATTTTGGGATTCACTGGATACTATCGTAAATTCATTCGTAATTATGGTATCATTGTGAAGCCACTTACAAACTTGCTGAAGAAGAAGAAAATATTTGAATGGACTGAGGAAGCAAATGTAGCATTTCTGGCCTTGAAGGAAGCTATGACAACTACACCAGTGTTACAATTACCTGATTTCCAGAAGCAATTCGTGGTGGAAACGGATGCTTGTGATCATGGGATTGGGGCGGTTCTGATGCAAGACCACCACCCTCTAGCCTTCCTCAGCAAACCGTTGAGCACTAAACATCAACAGTTATCCATTTATGAGAAAGAGTTCCTGGCTCTGTTGATGGCAGTAGAGCGTTGGAGGCCATACCTGCAAAGAGGCGAATTCCTGATCAAAACGGATCACCACAGCTTGTGTTATCTCGAGGATCAAAGTTTGCAGTCTCCTTTGCAGCGTAAAGCTATGGCTCGACTGATGGGCTTACAGTTCAAAATAGTATACAGAAAGGGAGTTGAAAATTTGGCGGCAGACGCCCTTTCTCGTGTGGGACATCTCATGGCTATTCAGTCTCGTGTGGAGGTGCAGCCTGCCTGGGTGCAAGAGATTGTCAATTCTTATGTCAATGACCCTGAAGCACAACGCCGACTGACAGAACTGGCTGTCACGGGTTCAGACACTCAGGGATATGAGCTGAAACAGGGCATCATTTGGTTTCATGGACGAGTGTGGATAGGTGAAAACTCTGCATTGCAAACAAGATTGATCTCAGCCTTTCATGCTAGCGCGGTGGGAGGACATTCGGCATGCAAGCCACCTACCAACGTCTGAAGAAGTTGTTTGCCTGGCAAGGTTTGAAATCAGCAGTGCTAGATTTTGTCAAACAGTGTGATATCTGCCAACATGCTAAACACCTAAATGTGCATCCTCAAGGTTGCTTCAACCTCTACCTATCCCAGCAGGCGCGTGGCAAGACATTACTATGGATTTTGTTGAGGGATTGCCAAATTCTGAGGGATCCAATGCTATATTAGTGGTGGTTGATCGTTTCACCAAATACGCTCATTTTGTACCGTTACATCATCCGTTCACTGCTCAGATTATTGCTAGAGTGTTTGTGGATTCGTGGTAAAACTTCATGGCATGCCTCGTTCTATTGTGTCGGATAGGGATCGTATTTTCACCAGCTCCTTCTGGAAGTTGTTATTTGAGAAGCTGGGCACTAAACTCAATTTCACCACGGCATATCATCCGCAAACTGACGGGCAGAGTGAACGAGTCAATCAAAGTCTGGAAATGTATCTGAGATGCGCAATCCAGGAGCATCCAAAACAGTGGAAGAGATGGTTGCCTTTAGCTGAGTTCTGGTACAATTCAACTTTTCATACTGGACTTGGGTGTTCACCATTTCGTGCTCTCTATGGGCACGAGCCAAATTTTGGCGCAATACCTACTCTGGACATGGCCATGCCTTTGCCAGTAAATGAGATGTTAGCTGAGCGGAGTGCTCATCTGGAATTACTTAAGAAGCATCTACATACAGCTCAGAACAGAATGAAACAGAAAGCAGATAAAAACAGGACGGAAAAGACATTTGAGGTGGGAGATGTCGTGCTGTTAAAACTCCAACCGTATGTTCAGAAATCTGTGGTCAATCGTCCATATCCCAAGATTGCATACAAATACTTTGGTCCATACAAGATTTCTGAACGTATTGGGCAAGTGGCATATAAACTTGAGCTTCCAGTTGATAGTCTAGTCCATCCGGTGTTTCATATCTCGCAATTGAAGGAGTACAGGCGGATTATTCTCCAGTTTTTACTGAATTGCCTAAGCTACCAGCGCTGGATCTTCTGGACACTGAACCTGACAAGATTCTGGAGCGAAGGATGGTGAAGAAGGGAAGTTCAGCAATCACACAAGTCCTGGTGAAATGGAAGCAGCTGGGCGAGGACTCAGCAACCTGGGAAGATTGGGACGTGCTCACATCAAGGTTTCCTTCAGTGCTTGCTTGGGGACAAGCAAGTTCTTCGCCAGGGGGTAATGTCACGCAGGTGGTCACGCCTTAGAGGTACATACGCCACCTAGTGACGAAGACGTACTATGGTGGCGGTGATCTGGTCGTGTGTGGGTGTGCGACTGACCGGTGGGCCTGCGTGCCATGTAGTGTGCGTGTGTGCTGTGTTAAAGCCACGAAGCATGTAGGAGATCGTCATGACTTGAATGAAATGGAGAAATCCGAATTCCTCTCTCTGCTTCTCTCTTCTGTGCTTTCTTCTTCCTCACGATAGTCATCGAGCTGTCCAGATCTCACGCTACCAATCATAGTAGCCAAGGGACAGTACACTGTACAGAACATGCATGATCATCTGTCCAAGTCAAGAGCTCCAGTGATGACCATATGGCATATTAGTAGGGGCACGGGAAGCAACAAAGGTAAAGCTCAAGAGAAAGCATTCCTTGTCCCTGCCACCATGGCATACAGGTATACAACACCATAAGACCCCACAACAGCTTTTGAGAAGCGAAAACTTTCTCAGGTTGATCTTCACCCTGTGTGCCCTCATGAACTTCAGCAGAGCTTGTCCCACCAGCGCAAGCAGCGAACAAAAAGCGACAAGAGCCATCCTCCCAGCATCCTATCGTCAACAGCTCATTGCGGCCAAACTTAATGTATGTCGGATTGGTGGGGCTATCATCAGCCGAGTCGAAGGGCGTCATTCAGCCGGTCAGACAGGCGGATCAGAATCCTCGCCAGCCAGGCCACTTCAGTCTCTGAGATGGGCCTCTTTATCCAGTCTGTATTTCACTTCGCTAAATTTACTCCTTCCCAACACAGGATGATTTGGAGTAAATATCTCGCCACGCCCCCGCTGTTCACGCTGTGCTAATTAACTCAACTGGAATCCGATGGCTGGCCAGTTGGTCACTATAGGAATATGATTTTCATTCCGATGATTTGGCAGTATTTTCCTTGCCTAGAATTCTAGTTTTCAGTAACTTCAGGAGCTTCAGGCCAAGCTCACAACTGATCGATGACTGAAGATTTAGAGACATGGGCATTAAAGTTCGTGAAACACAACAAAGATGGAATGGCTTGGAACTTGCTTGCAGTCTGCAGATGGAAACAACATCTCTGAAGCTATGACCTGAAACAGTTTCTTAAATTGAAATGAAACCTGTTACTGTTTCTTTTATTGAAATGGCATATTACAAGTCGAGAGCAGCCGCATTGGTGTGATCAGCTTTGTCTGTACACAAAATTGCAGCGATCCAGTGTGTTCCAGATTCAGAATTTCAAGGATCTTCATTGCAGAGTCAAGTAAAGTAATCTCTTTTCAGCTAATAGAGATAGCAAAGCTGCATCTGTATTAGCCAATTATTATTTTTTACTTTAACTGCCACTATAATTTACTGTTGAAGAAATAGGCTTTCACCCCGCTATATTAATATAGCAACCACACCGATACAATCGAACCATACAGAAAGAAGGGGCAAGGAGAATGCTGGGGCAACAACAGATACATGCCCCAAAAAGGGAAATGAAGACTAAGGCGAATTGACAAAACAAAAAACGACCCGCCATCGGTGCGCCCTCTCCATCTTCTCCCACCATGATCCAGGCACCCCGAAGCGCCCCGTACCAAGCAGCCCCTAAAGCAAGGGAAGCACCGTCGACACGGCGCTGCTACCCGGACCAAAGGTACTAGGGTTTCCCCCGGCACGCAGAGTACAATGGGCAAGGGATTCCCACGACGTCCTCTAGGAAGGAATAGTGCCACACGCCGGTGGCACCACGTCATGGTGAGACTACTATAATTTAGTGTTGCAGTTGCAAGACAAGAAAAGAACATACATAGTCGATAAGGCGCACATTATGTTGCTGATTTAAATCCGAGGAAAAGCTTTAGAGCATGACAGCTTTCGCACTACCGTAATGTCTAAGCCATCAACAAAGTGGAGAAAAGAAAATCTCCATCGCTCGAAGAAAAGCAGAGCTCCAAACCAGAGCCAAAAACCGAAAACAGTGCCAAGAATTACAGAGTAACACAGCCAAGTGTTAAATTGCTGAAGGCTACCGGAATTGATCCTGTCAAGCTATTGTTGGCCATGTCAAGCAGTTGAAGTTGTGAAAGCTCGGCTAACTCCGACGGGATTTCTCCGGTAAAACTGTTTGATCTGAGGCTAAGGATCCTCAACGATGGTACCTGACTGCCGATCCATGTAGGGATAGCACCAGAGAACTGGTTGTTCCCGACGTCTAGGGTGGCCAACGAGTCGCAGCCTTCTAGGAACGGCGGGAAGGGTCCGGTGAAGCCATTGCCAGCAAGATGCAACGACTGGAGGGAGCAGATGTTGTTTGACATGAACACGGGCATCTCACCTGAGAATGAGTTGCTGGACAGGTCCAGGAACGTCAGCAGAGAAAGTTGCAATAACTCGGCTGGAACGACACCAGTAAAATTGTTGGATGGGAGGCTCAGAATTGTTAGAGAAGGAACACTTGTCCCTAACCAAGAGGGAATATCACCAAAGAAAATGTTGTTCCCAAGATCTAGGCCGAAGAGGTTTCTGCAGGTTTCAAGTACAGATGGAAAGACTCCATGAAATTTATTGTTAGCAACATTAAGAAACTGGAGAGGAAGGTCGAAGCTCACTGATATAGGAAATTCATCCGAAAAAACCGTTGTTGGATACATCCATGAAAAACAGATTTTTAAATTTCCACCAGCAACTTGGGAGCTCCCCAGTAAATTGGTTATTTGATAGATCCAGAAACTTGAGATAGGTCAACCCGCAGAAGGTTGCATCAATCTTGCCAGATATTCGATTATCGCTCATGGATAGCCTTGTAAGTTTGATGCTATGTGACCAGCGAGACGAAAACTTCCCTGTCAGCTGATTCCCCGAGACATCCAGGTAGTCCAAGCTGGGGTGGACACCGAACGCCTCCGAGATGTCGCCGGTGAATCGGTTCCCTTCCAGCCGCACCCGGTACAGCCCTGTGCAGTTCTTGAGGCACGGTGGCAGCGTACCACTGAAATTGTTTTGGTTCGCCGTGAAATTCTGCAGCGCGAGGCCATCGCATAGTCTCTGCGGCAGCTCGCCGGAGAAGCTGTTGTTCGAGAAGCTCACATCTGTCAAGCTCAGCCCCTTCCCCAGGTCCAGCGGTATGGTGCCGCTGAACTTGCTGTCAAACAGAGATAATATAGATTCCTGAGCGATGTGATGGTGGCGGGCAGCTCGCCTTCGAAACTGTTGGTGTTGACGTCCAAGACTTGCAATGATGTCATGCTGCCAATCTCTGGCGGGATTGTGCCGGTGAGCCCGTTGAAGAAGAGCGCCAGCCTTGTGAGCTGGGTGAGGTTACCGAAGGAACCGGGGATCGGTCCCGTTAGAAAGTTCTCCGATAAATCCAGCTCTACCAGGTTCACCAGCTCGCCGATTTCTGCCGGGATAGAGCCGGTAAGGCTGTTCATATAAAGATACAAGAATTCCAGCTTGGTTGCCTTGCCGATCTCAAGCGGAATCTTCGACGATATGCCAAACTCCTGCATTTTGCGCATCCTGGTGAACTCCGGCGGCAAGCTACCTGAGATGTGGTTCATGGACATGTCTAGGAAACTGAGATTGCCAAGATCACCCAGCTGCGGTGGAATAGTGGACATCAACCCAGCTCTCTTGATGTCTAGGCGTTGTAGCATTTTGAGCTGACCGATAACTGGCGGGATCGATCCACCGAGCGGGTTGCTACCGAGCTCTAGAGCTCTCAGCTGGGACATCGACCCAAGGAATTCGGGGATTCCACCCGTCAGATTGTTATTGGCAATCCGCAGGTCCTAGAGCTTCCTCAGCGTCGACAGCGATACCGGTATCTTCCCGGAGAAGGCATTGACAGACAGGTTGAGGTGCATGAGGCTTGGGAGCTTCTCCGGCAGCGAGTCAGGTATCGGGCCGGAGAGTGTGTTCTGCGACAGGTCGAGGTATGTGACGTTGCCGCTGTGGAGGACGAACTCTGGGAAGCTGCCGTTGAGGTAGTTGCGGTAGAGCGACATGAACGTGACGGTAGGCATTGGCGAGAACTTGCGGTTGTCCGGGTTGGTGAGGTAGTTGGAGCCGAGGTCAAAATGCTCGATTCTGGGGAGCCTGCTGAGCTGGTGCGGGATGTCACCGACGAGGTTATTGTTGTAGAGGCGGAGGTCCACGAGACCAGAAAGGTCGCCGAGCTGCGGCGGGATGGAGCCGTCGAACCAGTTGCTGCCAAGGTCGAGCACGGCCAGGGAGCGCAGCCGCGAGACGCTTGACGGGATGGCGCCGCTGAAGTTGTTATTGTTGAGGTCGAGCGCGGCCAGCGCCGGGAGAGCCTCTGCGTTGAGGGAGTCGAGCGTGCCATTAATACTGAGCCCCCGGAGCCTGATCGACGTGACGTTGCCAGCATCGTCGCAGGCCACGCCAAGCCAGGAAGAGCAGATCGCTGGCGTCGCCTTGTTCCAGCTGGACAGAGCTGTCGGGTTACCGAGGCTAGCCTTCCATGCCAGAAGGGCGTCAGCCTGCGAGGGCGGCGCGGCGGCGACGGTCGTCGCAGCCGCCAGCAGGAGGAGCGTGACGGTGTGGGCGAGGTAAGCGTAGCGTGGAGTCGTCATTTCCGAGAGTGGAGTGAGATGGTTGAGAAGAAAAACTTCAGCCTGACGGACATCACACACTAACAGCACAGCATGACTGGTAAACACATAGCGCGTGGGTTTGTGTGGCCTCCCGCCTAAAGCCATCTCACATCCAACAGTCACCCTACCGTCTAGAAGAGGGCGACGACAAGTCAAGATAACGAACGCGTGAACGGATACACTTCAACTGGCCTTCGAACAGCCCGCAGTCACCACTTGTAGCAAATGCACCTCTGCATGACAAACCATAACACAAGCAAACCGCAAGCAGAACCAACCAGATTTTTTGCTTTCTTTTCTGGGACCAGGAAAACCTGTATTGTATTACACCGTAAGTTTACATCAACATTTCTTCCTTTCGTTTTACACAAGTGCCGTATGCCAACAGCTTCTCTAAGAGCACAAGAAACCAGCTGGGACTGCCAACTTGCTCTCAACAACACATGCACCTAACACATCCCTCATCTGCAATTAAGCTCCATCTTCCCCTATGAGTTCCTATACAGCATCAGAATCTCACTTGGGAGCTAGCTTCAGTGATGATCATTGCACATTTGTAGCGTTGCCGGAAGACAACACAGGAGGTAAAGCTCAGGAAAAAACATTCCTTGTCCCCACCACCACCGCGTACAGCACCACGAGACCCATCAACAGCTTTTTTGAAGCGAAAACTCTCAGGTTGATCTTCACCCTGTGTGCCCTCATGAACTTCAGCAGAGCTTGTCCCACCAGCGCAAGTAGCGAACAAACAGCGACAAGAGCCATCCTCGCAGCATCCTTCGGTCCACCTATGGTCGACAGCTCATTGCGGTCAAACTTGATGTATGTCGGGTTAGCTGGGCTATCATCAGCGGCGTGGCAGCCCAGTCGAAGGGCGTCATTCAGCCGGTCAGACAGGCGGATCAGAATCCTCGCAAGCCAGGCCACTTCGGTCTCTGAGATGGGCCTCTTCATCCAATCCCCTCTGTATTTCACTTCGCTAAATTTACTCCTACCCAAGAGGGGATGCTTAGGAGTAAATATCTCGCCACGTCCTTGCTGTTCATGATGTAACTCTTCTGCCGAGGTATTGTGGTGGGTGCCTTCGATGCGGCCCTGGAAAATCTTTTTCATGCGAGTTTTTATCAAATCCAACGACTGAAGAGCATGCGATGTGTCACCCGGCAGATGTTGTATCTCCAACTCGGCTCGGATCAAAAGGAGCTTCAGAAAAATGAAAATTTGGCATCAGCGTCCACCCATATTATGATTATATAAAATGACAAACAAATTGTAGACCATCACAAACTAGCAACAATACACAGTCTTAAATAAAGTGTATGTTATGCCAGACAAAATACCAAACTATCCTCCTGAAATTCATTCGAGCCATCCGCTGATAAAATCCTCACTGCTAGTTAAACTAAATCATAACGATTATATAACTTAGTTGACTTGTGCAGCTACAACTCAAGTACAATTCAGCTGAACAAATGATGGACAAAATATACTAGAACGGAATCACAAATGTGAACATTGTAATTCATTGTTAAAATGACTAGAACTTAACATGCTAAACTACTCATCATACAACAAAATGTGTACCTGAAGCAGATGATAAGCCCCGTCCTCACCACTATTGAAAAGTCTTAAATCAGAGTTCCAATGCTCGTGCAAGAAAGACCCATCTGCATCAGTTTCTGTCAAACCATCCTCCCAGTCCTGAAAGAGACCACACAGGTGATTATAGGACAGCAAATTCAGTATCCAATCAAATTAAAATTCAAAATCGCATTTGAATTGTAACCCACCTTTAGCTGTTCACGGATTGATGGCACATACTTCAGTACATCATCTGATTCTGACGAACATGACGCTCTAGAATGATAGGTGATATCCACTTTATATAGAAGATCTACCAGTTCTGGGGAGGAGGACAAGACTTCCAATACCTAGATAATCCAAACAAGCATGTAATTAGCCAAATAATACTTAAGGATAGTACAAAGAACATTTCTTTCATTAGTTGGTTAATCCCATACTGACTAGCTTCTCTTTTTTGCGGACACCTCTGAATTACACATTGCCAGAATAAGCACAAGGTGATACTTGGCAAAATAAGCATTAGAGAAAATGAACATTTTTTCAGCACATAAGCGTCTGCCAATTTTTTTTTGGAAAGTTTACACTTAACAGAAGAATCTTAATAGCTAACAGAGGACCTTAAGCTTGTTGCACAAAGCAGCACATTTATGTTTCACAGATTAAGCATGACAGGTAGGAGGCTTGAACTAGTAGAAGAGAAGTACAGCATCATAGGTGACAGGTTTTTACATAATATATACATAAATAAAACTGAGCAGAAACTAGTGAACTCAAAAACTTACAACTATAAATTACATGGGAGCATGAGCTAACACAGGAACTAGCTACCAAGGGTGTTGCATACTGACATAATTAATTTCAGTTTTATCATCATCCCCCAAAGTAAATCTTATGGCATGTGCCATGTAGAACAGTGGGAATTTCTCAATCATATACTACAGACCTAGCTTTGATCGATTGAGCATTAAACTCCTATACCTAAGAATTTTAGAAGAACTCTAACTCTTGGTTCGTCTTGTGCCACATCAGCTTCTGTGTGACACACAAAAGCATACAGCCAAAAACACCATAATGAACCTAACATTTATTTTTAACTGCAAACTATGCACTGAACCAGAAATAACACCAAGTCACTAAAATTTGCAAGGTGCAACTTCCATCGCCTCAGCAGTTACAACTTCGTGGCATTATTTGACAAAAAGATCAAGTCTTATTAGCATCAATTTATCGGGACTCAAGAACATACCTGGAGCAGCTAACCCTAAATTGATCCTAATTTCAATTCATGCTTCAGCAGTTACGACTTCTTGGCATTATTTGACAAAAATATCAAGTCTTATTGGCATCAATTTATCCGGATTCAGGAACATGAGACCTTAAGCAGCTAACCCTAACATTGATCATAAATTCAATCCATGCTATTCATGTATGGCATGGGAACAAAAAGTAAAAAACTCATGAAAAAGGACTAACCTTTAGGATCATCAGGAGCACTGAGGATACATCAGAATGGATAAACTTGTGTGCAAAACCCAGGAAATGCACCACCATGGAGCTATAGAACAGGTAATTTGACAGCACATAATTCTTGCATGAAGGAGTATACACCAGCTCCCTTTTCTTCTTGTTATTTCCCTCCCCAGCTGGTTGCGTGTCTGTCAGGGAGACATCATACTCATCCAGGTCCTCCTGCGTAACCTTCCATGGCTCGATATACTCCAACCACACAGAGAAGACCTGCGTGGCGTTCTTAATCACCGCCCCAATGGGGCAGAACAAGAAGGCCCTGAGCACAAACCGGTACATAGGCCTCTGTATCAGGGGATTCCAAAACCCAACCTGGCTATCCGCAGCCACCGACAACCCTTCAAACCTGGCTATCGGTGGACCGCCGGCGGCGCAGCAGTTGAGGTACATGACGAGCAGCTTGACGGCATCCCCGAGCCCGGGCGACGGCGGCTGCTCGCTCAGCTCGGCGCGGGCCCGGGAGGGCAGCTTGAGGCCGAAGGCGCGGTAGACCTGCACGGGCAGCGGCGAGAAGTCGTCCCCGACGAGCCAGAACTGGACGAGCGTGTGGAGGAAAAACTCGGCGCGGGCGAACGGGTCCGCGGAGTCCGTGGCGACTTCGCTTGCCGTGCGCTGGAGGAGCGTGCCCCCGAGGCGGCGCGCTGGAGGAGCGGATGCCGCGGTGGGGACGAACTCCCTGAGGTAGGCGTAGAGGAGCTTGAGGTAGAGACAGGGCTCGGGCTTGCTCCCCGGCTTGCGGGTGCCGGCGGAGGTGGGGGCGAGGGTGGAGACCCAGGACTCGATGCGGGAGCGGGATTTGTGTGTGGGGGTGGAGGCGGAGGCGGCGGGGTCGGCGGAGGAGACGGGGTAGTATGCGAACCAGAAGAGGAAGTAGTCGGTGACGGAGAGGTGGAGGTCGGAGCCGACGCGGGCCGCGAGGAGCGGCGAGACGATGAGGTCGGAGGAGTCGGCGAGGGCGACGCGGAGCCAGTAGGGGAGGCGCTCGGAGGGGAAGGCGAAGCGGATGAGGGCGAGGCGGTCGGCGGCGGCGGCGGCGGCGAGGAGCGGGCCGGAGGGGGCGAGGAGGGCGAGGAGGAGGGTGGGGAGGGAGGGGTCGGGGTCGGCGGCGGCGAGGTCGATGAAGGAGGGGGAGGAGGGGGAGGAGACGAAGAGGCGGTAGAGGATGGCGGGGAAGGCGTCGGCGAAGAAGGCGCGCGGGTGGTCCGGGGCGTGGCGGGCGAGGTAGTCGAGGATGGAGGAGGCCGCGGCGGCGGCGGATGGCGGGGTGGAGGCGGCGAGGACGGTGGCGGCGAGGGTGGAGGCGTCGTCGGTCATGTCCGTGGAGGTGGGCGGCGGGGCTAGGGTTTTTTGGTTTCGGCGACGGCGGGGAGACTGACGTGGCGGGGAGACTTTATAAACGCAATACCACATATGCTGGGACATGAGTAAACACAAAGCACAAAGGAAAAAGAATCGAAGGACATGGCGAATCGACAAAACAAAGATGAACCGCAACTGTTGCACCCGCCGATTTTGTCTCCCCACACTCCCAGCACCCCGATGCATCCAGTACCAAGCAGCACCTTCAGGAGGAGCACCGTCGACACGACATCGTTGCCCGGACCAGCGCACTGGTACTAGGGTTTACCCCGACACTCGGAGTAAAGTGATCTGTAGAAACCCATGACACCCTCCAACAAGGAATATGTCGCCCGGACCAGCGCACTGGTACTAGGGTTTACCCCGACACTCGGAGTAAAGTGATCTGTAGAAACCCATGACACCCTCCAACAAGGAATGGCGCCACCCGAAGGTGGCACCGCGTCCGTGTCAGACAAGCCGACAAAGATTTCTCCTGACTCCAATCACAAAAACCCCGGGCGCAACCGGAACACCACCACCCGCTTCTCCGCCCACGAGCATGCGACACCACGATCTTGTCGTCATCATCGTCCTCTCTTATGAACAGTGGTCCGTGGCCTGCAAGACGGATCATACGACATCGCCGGTATGAGGGACAACAACATTGCAGACTCGCGGAAGGGAACAACCTCCACCACCGAGAGGCAGTCGTCGACCGGACAGAGCCACCAGAGCAAACCAGGCCCACGTTGGCCCGACCAGGCCTGGAACATGCTCGTAAAGTCACCGCCGCTCTGCTGCAATAGGCAGGCCGCAACGCCGCCATCTCCTACACCCGCATCGTTGCCGCCGCCATCTCCAGATGGTTTCGCATTCACAGGCGCCCCGGCCCACCCAAGCCCAGATGGGGCCGACAGGCCCATATCTGGGTCGAGAGGCAGAAAGCCACATCTGGGTTGAGAGGCGGGCAGGATTGTCCAGGAATACGTGCGGACGGTAGTCTGCGCTGATGACAGCTGAAATATGGTGCACCTTGTGATGAGTTCGTGTTTGGAGGGTGATGGTTCTGGTTCCCTAATCCGATGTCGTGGTGCAGATGTCAGTTCTGAAGTTCAATGTCGTGGTGTTTAGTCATGCTTCGAGTTCGAGGAAGTACCATCACCTTGTACTACAAACTGAAATATATGTCAACTAGATTTTCATGTTTAATTCTATGCACAAATTTTTATTTTCAAAACATGCACGAGCGTTTGTATAGAGAAGATGGTACCGAGCAGATGGGAAAATATCATATCAAGCAATCAAATCGTATTTACCTGAACCAGTAGATTTACTTAATTTATTTATTTGACTGTGATTTACTATTAGCGATGCTATTTGAATAGCAAATATACTTCATGCACATACTTTCATCTCATTATTGTGCCCACTGTAATTTACAAGGCATATTTAACCACGAAATAGAGGTAAGAATAATGTCAATGCTCAATTTACACTCTGAAAGTTTCTATAAATATGCTTAGCTAATAATACACTAAAACTCACTTTTAAGATATTTGTAATGCCATATTCTTAGATATCCCTAGTTCCCTACCATAAATATGTATACTTTATGCAGTTATTTAAAATTAATTAAGGAAGAAATCTATGTTACAAAAATATAGTTTAATCTTGCACAATGCAAACGTACTTTTCAACTATATGAATTGCGACTGTATAGAAAGAATGTTACAACTAACATTTAGCAATCTGTATATGGTTAGAAAATGTCAAATAAGAAATATAACATTATAATCATTAAGACTATAGAATGCTAAAATAGGCATAAAAGTTTAATATAAATTATATTAAGATTAATTTATCCTGGATTCAAATTTTATCTGGACCGGCTGAGCACCGACTTCGCCGACAACGCCACCCAGCCCGCATCCTTTGCCACCTTCTGTTAATCCAGATGTTGTTTGACGACGCATTCAACATCTCTAGGTGCTCGTTTGGAGTCCCTTCGCTCCATCGATCCCATGCACTCTGCTCTAGGCGCAGATGCATTCGGCAGCTCTCATGTCGTCTGCTTAGTGGCTAGTTGGGCTACCGGCACATTACATCTGTCATCAGCCTGGTTACATCACTAGAAGAGATCCAGCCTACCGAGAATTGTAAGATTGCTAGGCTTTGGGCCGTTACTTGGCCACAATTGTTGAGCTAGAAATAGGACCAGTCGAGGTATTTGTTACTTATGTTTTTTGGTCCGAATTTTTTGTATACAAAAGAAGCTAGATATATACATTTTTATAAAAATAATAATACTGAGAAGACAATTTAGATCGCCAAGAAAATAGTTTGTTTGCATATCAAAAATATCATCCATGCATGTCACGATGAATTCTCCCAAATGTACATGCCATGAACATAGGGATGTAAATGGTACGGATAATGTCCGCTCCGAATCCGCATCCGATTTTAAGGATATGGAAAACAATTTTGGAAATCCGCCGGATACGGATGAGGATGCGGATATTTGTCAGGCGGATATCCGACGGATATGGTACCGGATATGTTATGGCTGTTATCCGACAGATGCGGATTATCCGTCATTATTTACGGATTATCCGACCTTCCCAATTAGGATAATCTGATTAAATTAACCCAACCCGTCGACCCAATATACAATTAGTCCATTAATTTCATAAACTTGATGGCTATCTTTATATATAATATTACCATAATGTAAACACATTGTAATCATCACATAGTGCGCATCTTACTGTCCTCCTCCTCTCTGCGGTGGACCTCTCTACAAATCCGACCTGATGAAAAGAGATGCTCATATTCACTACGAATGTGAGCGGTTTCTTTTGTAAATGTGTATTTTGTTTGCCATCAGTTTAGGTACGTATATCTATTCTATCTTTTTCATTCTCGACTAATATAATTAACAATATTTTTTTGTGTGTATCTATCCAATTATCTTTATCCGTTTCTGTTCCGAATTCGCTCTATATCTGATCCGAATCCGCAGACCGATATAATCCGCATTCGAATCTGCATCCGGTCATTATTCGATCCGTTCCAAATCCGACAAATAAATATGGAATAGGATATGAAAAGAGCATTATCCGATCCGATCCGATCCGTTTACATCCCTACATGAACATCACCAACCTGCAGCGATGGTGGAAGCTAGTTGATCTCTTAATTCATCCATGTCACGACCACTCGCCTCGCTAGTTGATGAAGCAGATACACCCGTGGGACGACATACCGTTTATATCATTCCAGAAAATATCGGCACATTGTTTGGCTCCCTATCACATTATCACATCGAGCAAAATGAAAATCTTCTCTGTCATGCGCGCGGGCATAATTGTGCATAGCTAGCCTCGTAGGTGCACGTTCGGACGAGTTAGCGCAGGCATGAACCGGCGGCTAGCTCTGCACTACTGTTCGCTGCATCCTCTATCTGCTCGGGACGACGCTCAATCTGCTCCCTTCTGGCGCGCGGTGGCTGGAAAGGGGTGAATAGCTCCTATGCGACGTTTTTCTCAGCAATTGGACAAAGAGCGACATTGTTGGTTGTAATAGCTCTGCTGCGACATCTCTGAGAGCCCTAATTGCCTTGCTGCGACATGACTGTTAATTTATTTTCCCCACGCGGTCAATCCCGTTTGACCGTTAAGTGGATGAGTTTAATACGAGTGGGACCTCACGCGTGCCGGCACTGTAGCGACCCCTGCCTCTGTTCGACCATCTCTACCACGCGCCGGCGTCGCTTGGAGCTCACTCTCCTGTCCTGTCATCTCTGCTTCTCCGGGCTGGAGGAAATCAATCCTGGCGACGACGGTAGATGGAGCGGGCGAGCCGAGCGGCGCGGCAATCGGAGTCGAGCAGGCGGGCGACGACGCAGGGCTTGCGGTCGCAATCGCAGGTAGCGGCGACGAGGGAGGGTGGAGGATGGGGTGGTGCGGGTCGACGGTCGCAGAGGAGACCGGCGGCCCGATTCATGACTCGGGCAGCGGCGAGGGATCCAACCCATCATCTTTGCAGGGCAAAGCGATACCGGATTTCGGTGAAGCAGGTGTTGGAGCAGGCGTGGCTGCGTCACGGCTACGGTGGCAAGGGTTTTCCACTTTGCCGTCATTCGCCGCCGAGGGCGAGACAGAGGTACCTGAGGTTTGCCTCGATGCACAACATTGCTGCGGGCGATCAGAGCAGCTCGGGCCGGAGCTCATCAAGCAGGATTTCAGAACGCTCAACCCCGAGCTGGACTTCGAAGTAGCGGTGAGCCTAGAGGATTTCAGTCAAGTTGCCGGGCTGGCGGAGGATAGATTGGTGTGCTCAGAAATTCTCTGCGAGATGAAATTGAGCTAGAGAAATCAGCTACAGAGACAGCTCCAGGGCCATGGCTTTCGGAGGGAAGATGGACGCTGGAAGAATGACCTGCATACTGTAGTCCGGAAGTCTGGTGAATTTTGTTAGCTGCCTGAAACTCTTTCAGGCAGTGTTTGCCCAGCGCTGGGAGCGTGTGGGGGAGTACTTTTGAGAACTGGCCATGTAATCACTATGTCGAACACCTTGGGGGCGTGCTCTGGACATGCCGATGTTGGTATTCGCACGTTCCGGTAGGTGAAACCTTGTCAACAAGAGGAACATCTAGCTCACTATGCGTTATTCTTGTGTTCCTTGTTCTTGATAGTTGTGCGAGGCAACATATAGCTACCTTTGGCGAACTGTCGAACACCTTTGGGGGCGCGCTCTGGACACGCCCGATTGTGGCATTCGCAAATGGCACTGCTCTGTTGATTTTTTATTAAGTTGAAACCTTATCAACTAGGTAGAGTCTTATAAAAGATGTCATCTATAGACAATGATTTACTTCTTTATTTACCAAGTGGTAAATAAAGTGCCATTTGTCACTCTTACCAAGTGGTAGATTTGTAACTATTAGATCCTAATGGTGGTAAATTTGTCGCAAACATTGGCATAGCCTAGTGGCAAAGGGTTGATGACTCCCTTTGCTCACCCAAGTTCGAGTCCCCATGCTCGCAATTTAGGTGTTGCACATATATTCCCTATCTAGTATCTTCGTGGGTCCGGCAACTGACTATTATAGATTTAATCTATAATAGTGAGTTGTCCTATCCATTAAGATACTGCACTGGACAATTTTTATGAATTTTTTAAATAATCTGATAATTATTTATTTTCTTTTGATTTTTTGAATTCAACTTTGAAGCAAAATTCAAATTTACATGTTATTTGTGCTAGGCTTGGATGTTGCAATGATTTCATATTATTATGCACTTGTTTGATCTAACTTGGATAATTTTTTGAATTAATCTTCATATTATTTATTTTCAAATTTGAACCAAATTTCAAATTTCACCTTGTCACTCTAGTGTTGCTATTGTTCTAGTGGTGGTAGATTTGTAACTATTACCTCCTAAAGGTGGTAGATTTGTCGCAAACATAGGCATAGCCTAGTGGCAAAGGATTGCTGCCTCCCTTTGCACACCCAAGTTCGAGTCCCCATGCTCGCAATTTAGGTGTTGCACATTATTCCCGATCCAGTAGCTTCGTGGGTCGGGCAACTTATTATTATAGATTAATCTGTAATAATGAGTTGTCCCATCCATTAAGATGGTGCACCGGGACAATTTTTTTGAATTTTTTAAATAATATGAAAATTGTTTATTTTCTTTTGATTTTTTGAATTCAACTATGAACCAAAATTCAAATTTACATGGTATTTGTGCTAGGCTTGGATGTTGCAATGATTTCATACTATTATGTGGTTGTTTGATCTAACTTGCTAAGTTTTGAACAAAAGGTGTTTCAAATGAGCTGTAAAGGTAGGGTAAACGGCTCCATTCCTAAGCAATTTTTTTCGACCTTGTCTAAATCAGCCAAATAACTTTTCTACACATCTATTCTATATATATATACTATGTGCACTAATTTTTTCATTTTTTGATGTTTCTTGAATTTTTTATGCTTATTTCAAATTCGGCCAAACCCAAGTTTGACCAATATTTAAACAAGTTTGAAACATGAAAATGAAAAACCAATCTTGGATCCTTCTTAGTCACACCAAAATGAAGCTTATGTGAGTTTTTTGAAAATTTCATGTTGCAAATCCCAAACCACCTCTCTTCACACATGAGAGTTCACAGTTTGAGATTTGAGATTTCACACCACATTCAAGCATATTTTGTTTGAATGTATCTAGACCTTGTTTATCAATTGTAGTTGTTAGTATATGACAAACTAAAAACATGTGCACTGGTTTTTCATTTTTCGATGTTTCTTGAATTTTTTATGCTTATTTCAAATTCGGTCAAACTCAAGTTTGACCAACATTTAAACAAGTTTTAAACATGAAAATGAAAAACCAAGCTTGGATCCTTCTTAGTCACACCAAAATGAAACTTCTGTGAGTTTTTTGAAAATTTCATGTTGCAAATCCCAAACCACCTCCCTTCACACATGAGAGTTCATAGTTTGAGATTTGAGATTTCACACCACATTCAAGCATATTTTGTTTGAATGTATCTAGACCTTGTTTATCAATTGGAGTTGTTAGTATATGACAAACTAAGAACATGTGCACTGGTTTTCCATTTTTTTTTGATGTTTCTTGAATTTTTTATGCTTATTTTAAATTCGGTCAAACCCAAGTTTGACCAACATTTAAACAAGTTTTAAACATGAAAATGAAAAACTAAGCCTGGATCCGTCTTAGTCACAACAAAATGAAGCTTCTGTGAGTTTTGGACAATTTTCATTTTCAAAAACTTTAAACCCACCTCCTCTCTCCCTTGAAATCCATACTAATGTGTTCTATATATCACATTTGGGTGAACACATTTTCGTGGAAATGTATGTAAGCCATATCTATATTTGTTTTAGTTACTGTATGACACAGGAAGACTATGTGCGAAGGTTTCATGTTTTTATGATTTTTTTTGAATTAGTTATGCTCATTTGAAAGTGTTTGAGGTCTCACACATGATTTAAGCCTTTTTCGTATAAATGTATGTAAACCATATCTATATGACTATGCGCGAAGGTTTCATTGTTTTTTTGATTTTGTTTGAATTTTTTATGCTCATTTGAAAGTGTTTGAGGTTTCACACATGATTTAAGCCGTCCGATCAGGCCTTCTAGAAGGAAACCCGGGGCCGCGGCACTCTCGTTCTGCGCTGTGATTGGCTGGCATGTTTTTTTTGCCGCAGAGTTTTAGTTATTTCCGGTGGGCTGTATCTCACTACACGGCCCAACTCATGCTGACATGTTTTTTTGGCTGCAGTGTTTAGTTATTTTTCGGTGGGCCTTATCTCATGCAACGGCCCAACTCGCGCTCCATTTCGCCACGGCCCACGGCCCACCGCACACCGGACACGTTGCCCCGTTCCCCTTCTTATCCACTCAAATGCATCGCACCCTAGCTATTCCCCTCCATTCTAGATCTCGCCCACTCGCCGCCGGCGGCGCAAACCAGCCCCGCCGCGTAAAAATCCTGCACCGCTGGCCGACGATGATGAAGCATGGGGGTTCGAGCTCACGCGGTGGCCATTCCGGCGATGGAGACCGCTCCGACGAGGAGCAGAACGGCCGGAAGCGACGCCCGGCTGACCCTGCTCGGGCGTGCTGCGCAGCTTCCGACGCCGGTCGGAAACGCGGCGCGCGCAGGTACACCAACTACGGCGTCTCGGCGCCGCCTGCATTCGCCCGCCGCGAGGTGGTCGAGTACGACCGCCGTATGGACGAGCACGGAAGCTCCTCCGACGCGGGGAGCTCCTCCATGGCAGCACAGCTGCCGCCGCCGAAGAGGGAGGAGGAGGAGGAGCAGCAGGACCGCGCACCGCGCCGCGGCCTCCTCCCCGGGGACTTCGCCGCCGAGCAAGATCTGCCCTGGATCATGGAGGAGGTGATCCAGCGCAGCTTGGAGAAGGAGCGGCAGCTCGGCGCGCGCCGTGTCATGGAGGAGGAGCTCGATGAACTCCGCCTCCAGTACGCTCTCGCGGCGTCCCGCAACGACGCCGCGGACTCCGACTCCTCCTTCGACTTCGGCTTCTCCGACTCCGACTGAGCGGCGCCGCCGCCTAGTCGCCGCCGCCGCACCCTTGGGGCTTCGGTGGGAGCCCAACTTTGGGTTCTAGGTTAGGGTTAGAGCGGCAACGGAAGCCCCCCTTTAGCTATGTAATTAGGTTTGTTGTGCCTGCGGCCGCCTGAGTGTGGCTTTTGATCCGATGATCGCCACGATGTGTATGCCCGCCATGGAATTGGCTATGTAATCAACTCATGTTTTAGTTAAATTTTAGTTAAAATTTAGTTCGTTGTATGTCCGCTTCAGTTGAGTTCAATTGCAGATTCAGTTGAGAAAAGCTCGCCGGCGTTGCCGCGCTGCGTCGCCGGAGAAGAAGAAGAAGAAGCAGAGGATGCGCGCGCAGGGGTAGAGGAGCTAACGGTCGTCGCTGCTGACGTGGATAGTTTTGGGTCCCACCCTGCTCCCCTTAACCCTAACAGATTGCGATTAAGAGCCATGTCGCAGTAGAGCAATTTGTGCTCACCACGTTGTCGCAGCAGAGCTATTCAAGCCAACAATGTCGCCGTCCTTCAATTAGCTAGGAAAAACGTCGCACAGGAGCTATTTACCCGCTGGAAAGTACTCGGTGCATGTCAAACGCCATGCCAACACAAACTACACTTCGTTCAGTTCTAGTAACTTCTAACTTCATCTCATATTACGACGGTCAGAAGAACTACAATTTAAATGCATTAGTTTCAATGACCGATGGAGCCGATCTCAAGCCAAGTCAACAGGCAGCATCTCCTTTAATCAAATAGGATTAAGTTTCACGTATTGCCGTCCACAACCGCTGCTAGCTCTAAGATGGCTAAACAAACCACTGCGAGAGCTAGCTAGAGTACTATAAATACCCACTAACGTTCACTCAGTCTCACCATACACAGTTGCGCCGGCCATAGAGAAATCTCACATGGCAGTAGTCACCAAGCTCATAGACCTAGGAAGGCTAGGATTCATTGTTCTCTTGGCCATAGGGTTAGCCAATGCAAGGGACCCTTGGTACTCCGGTTCCCAAGGGACGGGCACAGGAGGGGGCGAGGGCGGCGCATATGTGAGCGGTGTCGGCGCAGGGTCTGGCAATGGCGCCGGGTCTAGCGCAAGTGGTAGTGACGGCGCCCATGCAAGTGGTGGCGGCACTGGTGGTTCTACCAGTTCTAGCAAGTACGCCGGGTACGCTTATGGTCACGGGTTGGCTCAGGGTCAGGGGTAACTGACTACAGCAAAGGCCCGTATGACTTGCGCACCGGTGGAGGTTCCAGCGCTGCAGGAACCGGCGGTGGAGGCGGCAGTGGACAAGCCGGAGGTTACTCTGGATCAAGTGGCCAGGGAGCTGGTGGTGGCACCGGTTCTGGCTTCGGGGAGACAAGTACACCTTTTGATGGACCTGGTACCGCAAACGCCACTGCTAGCGGATCCGGTGGTGGTACAGGCACCGGTAAAAATGGTGGCAGCGGTGGCGGTGGAGGCAGCGGATCTGCGTCCGGCGGCACGGGCCCTTGACATTTTGATACCGGAACAACTATGATGTTGCAGCCAAGCCTTTGTTTCATGTTGTTTTCATGATTTTGTCTTCTATTTCGCACTTGCTTTATCCAAAGAGGAGTACGTACGTAGCAGCAAATAAAAGGCTCATAGTTTGAGCAGATGTACTAGTACTGTAACTCGTTTGTTTAATTTCCGACAACAGCTTGGGTCAACAATTCATGATTCCTGAAACGCAATGCTGAAAGAGCTAGTTGGATGGTAGTAACAGCCGGTGCATTTTTCCAGGCGGACACGTTTTCTTAAAAAGGTGGCTAATTTTCAGCATAATTCTACAAATCATTTTCACAGTTTTAACTCTATTGTAACCGGAAAATTTCACTTGCAACTCATTAGGTGCACAAATCGCGTTGCAAATTCGATGATTATGTAGTTGAATGAGTTCTAACTATCATTCACGTTTGAGAATTAGCAAAACCTTTTTTTATTAATACAATAGTTGTGAACGAATAAACCTCCCTCGCATGTTGCAATCACACAAGAGTCCTCTCTACCAAGAGCCTCCAATCCTTTCCCTCTAGTATCCGCACCGCCGGTGTCATCCTGCATCCAAAGTGGATAGGTGGCTCCTTTGCCCCTAGTGCCCTCTTTGCATCCTCTTGCACTCACTTCCCAGCCAGAGGTGTGCCAAGCTAGTGTCTTCTGGGCGCCTTGCTTGTGGTTTTGCCTATGCTCTTTGTGTGCAAGTGCTAGTCTGTGTGGCTTCCATCGATGTGCACCATTTTGGTCAGATCTAGCTGGAGCGTTAACGCCTTGGCTGATGGCTCCAGGAGTTTCTGTTGTGGTGGTGCCAGTTCTTGCAGTTTAGCGCCGAGAGATCTGGCACTATTGTCTTGATACGATGTTAGGTCCTACATTTATGGCATGTTGCCAATGGAGGCTCCGTTGGCCAGGCAACCCATCGCGCACATCACTTTCAACCGAGCTCTCATTGAGGCCCAAGCCATAATCGAGAAGCTTGGCCATTTGAGCATCAAAGCAACCATACACCTCAAGTGTAGCCGTAAAATGACACTGAAAACGGTTGCACTATGGACGACATTGACACATCTTACTTCGCCAATCTCGTGTCATGCAACCCCGAGTTGATGGCCGGGGTGGGTAGCCACAGCAACACCGACCGACAAGGACAGGTGATGGTGGCTGCCCTACCTCTATGCTACTACGACGACAGCTCCTACAACACTGACTGAATGCCATACACTAAGCCAGGAAAACTATTAGTATTTATTAGTATGATTATGTAAAATTACCAAGATCATGTCTGCATCGCTTTGATACACTCATACAGAGGCGGATTTTCTCCCCTTTTCAAAAAAAGTAAAGGCCCCACGATTGCACTAGGTATGTAATCAGGTGAACATATTTCGACCACCTTATAATTAGCACTTGCATCTCCCACTTACAAGGCTTAGCTAATTGTTTTCTATTTTCTAGAACACACTTCTGCATTATGAGTAGCAACAAAATAGAGCGGAATCTGCTACTCTACCAGAAGGCGGTGCATTCATAGAAATGAAACTAGCTCAATGTATTGTCACCCGATTTCACACAATTATTGTTTATATCGCGGGGCCTTAACTTGTGGAACATGTTACCCGATCATCTTATGAAGATAGTACCAATGAGTCATAAGTGGAACATTACAATTACAGTGTGTTATATTACTGTAGATTATATAGTATATCAGTTGAATAAATCTCTCAATTCTCTTTATGTCGGCAAGTATACACCATCTTGTTCGTCCTACTATTGCTAAGTCAGCAGTTAGCTTCGAGGTAATCCTAGATAGTGTCAACTTGCTATGTTGATCAAGATGGAAATTGTGTAAAAGTTAATCTAGGTAGTTGTCTACTTCACGCTTATCGAATAATGCTCACAATCACATTACCTTGTGTTCTTAATCAGTGATATATTGATCTGGTTAACTTAACGCTACATTATCAAATGCATGCACATCTAACTACCTTTGGCTTACCACACGCACATGATGTTTGGCTTAGAACCGACTCTAATAAGTTTAGCTTCAATAGCTGGTACAAAATGGGTAAATAGGTTTCCATAAGAAAAGAAATTGGTTTATAATTAAGCTGGCAGTCACCTCAATTTTAATCTTGTGATCTATCTCTTCATTAACTACCTTAATTACTTAGTCAAGTCTTCATTAGTTTCTTTAGCGTTTATCGAATGCTCTAAAAAAGTAACGACGCCAGCATCCATGTGGTATGTTGCTTAGCATCTCATCATAAGTATACTTAGCTTCAGGTCGGCACCGATTTAGTGTATAGTCTCTCAGTTTCCTTCGTTGTGTGCTCTCGAGCAATGGATCTGCCAATAATACTTGGTCAAGAAATTAATAGTGCATATAACAGATCGTGATCTCTTTGTTAGTAATTAACTACCTTAATGACTTAGTCAAGATTCCATTACAGTCGATCTACATTATTCACAATGCACACAAGACAATATAATAGTTTCCTTTATTAGCATCGATCTCAATGTTCACTCAGCCCGTTCGTCCTACTGTGAACTACTAGCTTTGAGATCCCTAAACAATCGTTTCAGAGTTAACCTGGGTAGTCGTGTGAAGTCAAGCTTCAATTGCTGGTACTAAATTGGGGTTAGGGTAAATAGGTTCCATAAGAAAAGAAAATTGTTACATAATTAAGTTGACAGTCGCCTCAATTGTATTGAGAATTTGAGTTTTGAGATCTATCTTTTTGTTAGCTATGATTACTTAGTGAAGTCTCCATTAGTTTCTTTTGCGTTTATCGGATGCTCTACATAAGTAACGACTCCAGCATCCATGTTGTATGTTGCTTAGCATCGATCTCATCGTAAGTATACTTAGCTTCAAGTAGGCACTGATTTAGTGCATAGTCTCTCAGTTTGCTTCGCTGTGTGCTCTTGAGCATTGGATCTGCCAATACTTGGTCGAGAAATAGTGCATATAACAGGTAGTGATCTCTTTGTTGGTAATTAACTACGTCATTGACTTGGTCAAGATTTCATTACACTTGATCCATATTATTCACAGTCCACAAGATAATGTAATAGTTTCCTTGATTAGCTTCGATCTCAGTGTTCACTCAGCCCGTTCGTCCTACTGTTCCAAGTGAAGTGCAAGCTACGAGATCCCTGAACGTAGTCGTTTTGTGAAGTCAAAACTATTATGTATATCTACGTAATGGATGATGCTGTCTACTGTCTGTCCCAGTTTACATCACATGAACCTGCCGGCCGGCATGTGCTGAAGCTAGCATGTGCACACCTGCATGGAGAACTAGTGGCCGGCCGATCAATCCACAGATATATCCATCAATGGGAATATATACTCGTATATATTTTATCTTTTTTTATATCATAGCTTTTGCTTTCATTCTAGAACAGAACACTGAACCCAGTGAGCTAGCTAGCTGCAACTCATCCATCGAGGTGTGACCAGCAGGTGCATGCCCACGCACCACTACCGGGTTTCACAGGTTTGTCGAGTGTCATGGATACCCGGAAGGCCAGAAAGCCCACATTTCACTCGGCAAAGTATTTGCCATGCGTAGGTTCTTGGCAAGTAGACTCGGCATAGAACCTCCCTACCGGATATCGGCGGTTTGCCGAGTGTGTGAGTAAAGGCCCAAAAGTGCTCAGCAAAGAATTTACCGTGCGCATTGAATATGTTTCGAATTGAACAATTCTGCTGAATTTTTTTATCGGGCTCTCGGCAAAGGCTTGTCGAGAGTCAAATTTAGGCACTCGACAAAGTAAAATGAACCGACGGTCAAGAGTGGAGACGGTGTTGCCATGTGGCACTGGACATTGCCGAGCGCCCGAATAGTGTAATTATGAGGAGGGAGCATCAACAGTTCTTTAATTGTTCACAATTGAAGATTAAGTAGCATCAGTTCAAAAGAAATTAAGTAGCATTCGGTTTTATCATCCTTACAAAAGATTTTCTTCCCAATGCGGGTAAGGTTTGCTACTCTAGACGGCTGCATGGTGGAGCATGTTGCATTTATTTCAATGTATGTACTTTCTCTCTTTTGAAGTATCTAAAGGACAATTTTCACTAACAGAACTGCCATTCTTGTTCGGTGCCTTTTTATGAATCCCAGCTAATTCTATTAAAACATTTAGTAACACAAACCATTAGGATTATCACGACAATCGACCAGGCACCAGGATGAGCATAGTGAGGCACGCTAATCGTTTTAGTTGTTGTTGTACACTTGCGCGACTTCCTAGCTCTTTTCCAGACGTGATTACCTTTATATGTCGTTGTTTAGATGATTCCAAAAATTAAGTTTGATTCCCGTAGGTCAATTAAATTTCATCGAGATTACATTATTTTTCATCTCTCTTACAACTAGTCTTGTAATTTCTCTGGAAATATGACTAAATATTGGAGGAAGTTCCACTTGTGAGATGGATCTTGGTATCAATGAAAAGGAGGGAGATGATCTCTATGGCGTGGGTGATATTGATGGTATGGCTAAGGTGATGAGTTTTATGATCCATATGATGATGGATGTGATGATAATGGTGAACATTGGTTGTGAGTCTAATGAGTAATGACCATCACCTCATGCTACAACACGAAGTTGTGAAGTTCTTGGAAATTTAGCTTGCGCAAAATATTTGAGCAATTATGTCTTAGTTGCTAATGTATTTTGCATTTGACATTTACTAGATAGATTATACTTTGTGATGTTACTCTAAATATAGTATATGTTCTTTGGTCATCAATGGTTGTATAATTCTGAGATTTTATTTAAATGCTAATGTTCTGAAATATTTTAATTTAATACAATTTTCTTGTTGTGTGTTTACTCTCGGTGAAAGAAAGAGATGACTGTCAGTACAAAACATCTAAGTACAAAATATGTTGATTGGGAGTTTCAACTGTCAGTAAATTTACAAATTTGTGTTGTTGCCTGATCTGTCAACAACAAGGATCCCATGCAAAGGGGGTGACTGTCAAAGTGTCAATAATCATATTACACTTTTGTTCTCCTCTTAATTATAACAAGCCACAATGGGTCAAATATATTGTCAGATTTTTAAGAAAACCAACGGGAGCTAATGCCATTTGACCAATAAATACACCACCAGAAACCGTCTGCTAGAAGCACCGCCAAGTTTGTTTTTTGAACAATATGAGCACCGTTGAGTTACCGTGAGGAAGCTCGTGACCAAAACATGACTCATAGCTCACACCGTAGGCAAAGCTATTATGTGAACGTATTTTTGGCTATTGGATTAATGTCCCACCAAGCATAGCCAACAGGAGGCGAGGTGAACCGTCGATTATAAGGGTATCCTGAGAGCGACCCTGGACGTCTCTCCTCTCTCCCGCTACTGTAGAGAGAGGTGATTTTTTCGCCGCGCGCAGATCCACCGCCTCGCTGATGACCCACAAGTATAGGGGATCGCAACAGTCTTCGAGGGAAGTAAAACCCAAATTTATTGATTCGACACAAGGGGAGCCAAAGAATATTTATAAGCCTTGACAGATGATTTGTCAGTTCAGCTGCACCTGGAAGTAGACTTGCTCGACACAGTTTATCAGTAGCAACGGTTTTATGACAGTAGCAGTAGTGAAATAATAGCAGCAGTAATAATTGCAGTAGACAGCATGATTAAAATACTGTAGGCATAGGGATGGATGAACGGACGCTGCATGGATGAGATAATTCATGAAATAGTCATACATAGGGCAATTGCAGATAAATAATAATAAAGTATCCAAGTAATAATCAATCATAAGCATGTGTTCCGTATTTAGTCGTACGTGCTCGCAATGAGAAACTTGCACAACATATTTTGTCCTACCAGCCCGTTTGCAGCGGGGCCTCAAGGGAAACTACTGGTAATTAAGGTACTCATTTTAATAAAGCACCGGAGCAAAGCATTAACACTCCTTGAACACATGTGATCCTCACGTCGCAACCATCCCCTCCGGTTATCCCAATTTCTGTCACTTTGGGGCCTCGGGTTCCGGACAGTGACGTGTGTATACAACTTATAGATATGATCCAAAACAATAATTATTCTCATGATTCAATAACATGTTCAGATCTGAGATCATGACACTCGGGCCCTAAGTGACAAGCATTAAGCATAATAAGTTGCAACAATGACATAAGGTACTACCGATGGATACTAGGCACCAAGCCCTAACAAATCTCACAACTATTACATGAATGATCTCATCCAATCCCTACCATCCCCTCAGCCTACAGTGGGGAATTGCTCACACATAGATGGGGGAGTCATGGATGGTCGATGGAGAGGTGGCGATGATCTCCTCCAATTCCCCGTCCCGGCAGGGTGCCAGAACGGAGTTTCTGATCCCCGAAATAGGGTTTTCGATGGCGGCGGAGCTCTGGAAGGTTTCTGGAAAAAACGTCGATTCCCCGAAGTTTTTAGGTCAGAGGCTTTTTGTAGTCCGAAGGGGAGCGCTGGGGGCCACACAGGGGGGCCACACCACCCCTGGGCGCGGCAAGGGCCCACCCGCGCCCTGGGTGCGTGTGGTGCCCCTGTGCACCCTCCTCGCTTCATGTTCTGGCTCCGCGGGTCTTCTGGAAAAATAGGATTTATGGAACTTTTTCTGGAATTTTTCTGAAACTTTGACTTTCTGCACAAAAACGAGACACCAAGGCAATTCTGCTGAAAACAGCGTTAGTCCGTGTTAGTTGCATTCAAATCACACAAATTAGAGGAAAAACAATAGCAAAAGTGTTCGGAAAAGTAGATACGTTTTGGACGTATCAACTCCCCCCAAGCTTAGCTTATTGCTTGTCCTCAAGCAATTCAGTTAACAACTGAGTGCGATAAAAGAAACTTTTACGAACACATTTGCTTCATATGATGTATACATGCCTACTATATGATCAATTACTTAGACAATTCATAATAGGAACCATGCAAATAATGACACCTAATAGTTATGCAAATCATGAAAAGATACCAAAGTACTAAGAATGAATAACATAGCATATATCTATCCACAAGAATTGCAATGTTCGTAAAAAGATATGACAAAGTGGTATCTCGCTTGCCTTTGTTTGAAGGGCAAAACATAAATGCCAAGGCACCTCTGAAGTTCAAGTGAAGACTAGATATAAAAATATCAAAGATAAGAGTATCATAGTTATACCTCAATTAATCGTATACTGGGACAAGAATAATAGACATATTATCATCTTCAGGCATTTCAAGCACAACAAAATCAGTTAATATCAAGCAATTATTAGTTACTTGAACAGGAACATCTTCACATATACCAACAGGAACAGCAGTAGATTTATCAGCCATTTGCAAAGATATATCAGTTGGTATCAATTTTTCCAAGTAAAGTCTCTTGTAAAGAGAAAAAGGCATAACACTCACCCCTGCACCTAAATCACATAAGGCAGTTCTAACATAGTTATTTTTGATTGAGCAAGGAATAGTTGGTATACCTGGATCTCCAAGCTTCTTTGGAACCTTACCATTGAAAGAATAATTAGCAAGCATGGTAGAAATCTCTTCATTAGGAATCTTTCTCTTGTTAGAGACAATATCTTTCATGTACTTTGAATAGGGAGGTAACTTAATAGCATCAGTCAAAGGAATTTGCAAAAACAAAGGTTTCATCCATTCACAAAATTTGTTATAATGTTCTTCTTCCTTAGATTTAAGTTTCTTAGTAGGAAAAGGCATTTGTTTTTGCACCCAAGGTTCTCTTTCATTACCATGTTTCTTAGCAAGAAAATCTTCTTTAGTGTACTTTTTGTTTTTAGAATGCTTTTCAGGTTCCTCTTCACTTTCCTCTTTATCAGAAGCATCATTCTTATCTTTATCATTAGCATGTTCATTACCACTCTCAGTTTCAGCATCAGAGATAGATATACTATTTGGATTATTAACATGCTCATTGTCTTTAATAGGTTCAGGAGATTCCTCAACATGTTTATGTTTCTTCTTCTTTTTCTTAGAAGGGTAGTAGTTTCATTAACTAGTTGAGAATCTTGCTCAATTCTTTTAGGATGTCCCTCAGGATATAAAGGATCCTGAGTGGAAGCACCACCTCTAGTTGCTATACCAAAAGCATGTTTATCATTTTCTCTAGAAGCATTACCTAACAAATCTTTTTGCACTTTAGTCAATTGCTCAATTTGAGTTTGAACCATATGAAAATGTTTAATGAGTATTTTAACATCATTAGAAGTTCTTTCCAAAACATCATGCAAATGATTAATGACATGAGAATTCTTTATGAAGCTATTTTCTATTCTCCAATTGAAATTGTTTTGCTTAACAATGAAATTATCAAACTCATCTAAGCATTGATCAGGAGGTTTAGAATAAGGGATATCTCTATCATCAAAGCGTTGGAGAGAGTGTACCTCAACTGTAGATGAGTGAGGAATTGGCTTACACAATTCTTCTATAGGTGGAAGATTTTTCACATCTTCAGATTTAATACCTTTCTCCTTAAGAGATTTCTTGGCTTCTCTCATTTCTTCATCATTCAATTCAATCACTCCTCTTTTCCTCGGCGTAGGTACCGGAGTTGGTTCAGGCAGGGTCCAATCATCATGATTTTGGCTTATCTTAGCCAATAATTCCTCGGCTTCATCTGGAGTTCTTTTCCTGAAAACACAACCAGCACAACTATCCAGGTATGTCCTAGATTCAACAGTTAGTCCATTATAAAATATATCAAGAAGTTCATTTTTAGCTATTGATGTCCAGGCCGAGCTCTAAGTAAAGAACAAAACCTTGCCCAAGATTCAGGCATTTTCTCTCCCTCATTTTGCTTAAAGTTAAAGATTTTCTGTAAAGCAGCATGTTGAGCACTAGCAGGAAAATATTTCTGAAAGAAAGCATTGACTAAACCCATCGGGCTCTCAATAGATCCAGGAGATAAATCATTAAACCAAGTTTTAGCTTCATCTTTCAATGAGAAAGGGAAAATTTTAGTAACAAAGTAACTGCGTTTCTTAATATCATCAGAAAACAAACTACTCAGAGTAGAGAGAGTGTTCATATGTTCTACAGCACTTTCATTTTCAGTTCCTCGAAAAGGTTCTTTCTCAGCAATAGTTATAAAAGACAAGTCCACAGAGAAATCATAATCTTTATCTTTTATATTTATGGGAGATGTAGCAAATTTAGCATCAGGAGAAAGTTTATAGTTGACAGCACGTCTTTGAAGAAGATTTTTAATAGCATTAACATCTTTAGAGGTATCACAATTCATGCATTCATCAATAAAGTCATCATCAAGTTCAACATAAGTTTCCTCAAGATCATCACTAGTAGTTTCTCTTGTTTCAGGTGAATAAGCAGGTGTAACAGGAGTTTCATTAGGTGTTTCAGTATTTTCAAGTTGTTTAGATTTAGCAATTGTAGCATCTAGAAAAGGACCTAGTGAACCTCTTTCATCAAGCACAGTAGAAGCATCATCAAATTCATCAGAAACATTCTCAGATTCAGCAGAAGTAGCAGCACGTGAAGCATGTGCATGTGGTGGTGTGACAAGTTGACTTATAACAGACGGTGAATCAAGAGCAGCAGAAGTGTTCAGAGTTGTACCTCTCCTTGTAGTGGATGGCAATATACGAACCTTATCATCACGAGGTTTACCCATGATGAATGAATTGCAGCGAGCAGTATGACTCCCTGGTGAGCTTATAAATAGAGCTATGCTCCCCGGCAACGGCGCCAGAAAATAGTCTTGATGACCCACAAGTATAGGGGATCGCAACAGTCTTCGAGGGAAGTAAAACCCAAATTTATTGATTCGACACAAGGGGAGCCAAAGAATATTTATAAGCCTTGACAGATGATTTGTCAGTTCAGCTGCACCTGGAAGTAGACTTGCTCGACACAGTTTATCAGTAGCAACAGTTTTATGACAGTAGCAGTAGTGAAATAATAGCAGCAGTAAAATAAAGACAGCAGTAATAATTGCAGTAGACAGCAGGATTAAAATACTGTAGGCATAGGGATGGATGAGATAATTCATGAAATAGTCATACATAGGGCAATTGCAGATAAATAATAATAAGGTATCCAAGTAATAATCAATCATAAGCATGTGTTCCGTATTTAGTCGTACGTGCTCGCAATGAGAAACTTGCACAACATCTTTTGTCCTACCAGCCCGTTTGCAGCGGGGCCTCAAGGGAAACTACTGGTAATTAAGGTGCTCCTTTTAATAAAGCACCGGAGCAAAGCATTAACACTCCGTGAACACATGTGATCCTCACGTCGCAACCATCCCCTCCGGTTATCCCAATTTCTGTCACTTTGGGGCCTCGGGTTCCGGACAGTGACGTGTGTATACAACTTATAGATATGATCCAAAACAATAATTATTCTCATGATTCAATAACATGTTCAGATCTGAGATCATGGCACTCGGGCCCTAAGTGACAAGCATTAAGCATAATAAGTTGCAACAATGACATAAGTACTACCGATGGATACTAGGCACCAAGCCCTAACAAATCTCACAACTATTACATGAATGATCTCATCCAATCCCTACCATCCCCTCAGCCTACAGCGGGGAATTACTCACACATGGATGGGGGAGTCATGGATGGTCGATGGAGAGGTGGCGGTGATGATGATGGCGATGATCTCCTCCAATTCCCCGTCCCGGCAGGGTGCCAGAACGGAGTTTCTGATCCCCGAAATAGGGTTTTCGATGGCGGCGGAGCTCTGGAAGGTTTCTGGAAAAAGCGTCGATTCCCCAAGTTTTTAGGTCAGAGGCTTTGTAGTCCGAAGGGGAGCGCTGGGGGCCACACAGGGGGCCACACCACCCCTGGGCGCGGCAAGGGCCCACCCGCGCCCTGGGTGCGTGTGGTGCCCCTGTGCACCCTCCTCGCTTCGTCTGGCTCCGTGGGTCTTCTGGAAAAATAGAATTTCTGGAATTTTTCTGGAATTTTCTGAAACTTTGACTTTCTGCACAAAAACGAGACACCAAGGCAATTCTGCTGAAAACAGCGTTAGTCCGTGTTAGTTGCATTCAAATCACACAAATTAGAGGAAAAACAATAGCAAAAGTGTTCGGAAAAGTAGATACGTTTTGGACGTATCACTCGCCGTCGATCCAGCTGATCCCTCGTCCTCCGTCGGCCGCTCCGGCGGCGGGAGGGCGGGGGATCCCTGCGTCACGGGTGTAGATAGTGTAGGTTGTGTGTGCTTTCGGGCTGGCGGCGTCATGGAGGAGGTGGAGCCGTCGGCTTTTTTGGTGCAGGTACGTCCTTCCTCTCGCGGCGGAGCTCGGCGGAGCTCTGCGGTGCTGTGCCTGCCCCCTTCGTTCCCTGGGATCCCTGGATCTTCTGGGAGCGCCTTCCCCCTCCTGGATCCCGCGTGGCGGCGGATCTGGGTTGACGAATCCGGAGCTGGAGATGTGCAAGGAAGACGATGGAGATGCAGCGGGTGCTGGATGGAGGCTCCACGGAGTTCGAGGTCCGGCGACTTCCCGTCCGCCAGGGGACGTCTTCTGATCCAAGGTTTGAAGGAAGACGCGGCGACGGCGCGCCACCGGCACGTTCTGCTCTTCGCCGGCATCTCTAGGTTGCAGAAGGACTGGTCTGTAATTTTCATCTTTCTTGGGGTGCTTTCTGTAATAGTCTTCCTGTAATATCTTCTGGTTCCTCGCACAAAAAAAAAAGATTATAAGGGTATCCGACTGTGAAATAAAATACCCGACGGTAATTTGACCCTCGGCAAAAATGGGTTATCTAGTAGTGAGTTATCGTATTTTTCCACAACATCGTATGATCTTCCCACAAGTGGTTTTAATTTTCCTACCCCAAGCCAGATCCAATCCCGCTACACATCGTGTTGTCGACATTGCCATGTGGTCGGCATCACATCCGATGCCTCACATGCATGCATGCATGCATGTTCCTTCAAACTTGGAGGATCTACTGGCAAATTAATCCAATGAATACCTGCTAGTCACTGAAGTCAAGTTGTGATATCGATGCTAATTAAGCAAAACATATCACATGGTTGTGTGTGGACTTAAGAAAAACTAATCGATATTTGACTAAGTCACCGTGATGTAATTAATTAATAAACAAAGATATCACGACTTGCCGTATAAGTCATTTATGTAGATTACTCCACTGTTGGTAGCAGGCTGCCAGGCTGGTTAATCAAATGCACCAGAGCACACAGTGAAGCAGATTGAGATGGTCAAACCTTTGAAGTTAAGTTATCATTACTGTAAAGTTGAGATCTGTGCTAACCAGCATAACACATGGGTGTGGACTGTGATTCAGGCAGATCGTCTAGTGAGGGCTACAAAGAACAATTGAGGCTTGACAAAGTCATCAAGGTGAGATGGATATCTGGAGCACAATTAAGGCGAGTGAAACCTACTATAATAATTTTATTTTTGATGTAATCTTATATTTTTGAGACTGTGTTTTACTATAGATGATAAAAATTGTAAATTTATTTTTTTGGAACTTCCTGTCGAGTTTTTTTATTTGTTAAGTCATCAAGTTCTACAATCTCAAACAAATGTCATGCATACGTAAACACCTCAGATTGAAGAAAGCTGTAATTTTAGGAGAGAAATGATTAGTATCAGTCGGTAACCAAACCGGAGAAAAACTAGCTGATGAAATGGAAGTCTGCCAAGTGACATCACACCGACATAATAATGGAAATCCTAGCTTGTGGGATATCAACACCATATTTTTATCGTAGATGAGTACTTGGAGAAACGTTGGTTTAGATTTATTTGTATGATTATATTAATTTTATTTTTGTAAAGCACCATACGTGCAGTATAGGATAAATGTTTCGCTTGTTTTCCGAAGATATATACTCAGCGTGTGTGCCAATGGTAAATATACATGCTACCTTGTACTTTATACTCCGTATGTAGATACTTCTTCCTGGCAATGGAAGAATAGAACAGTCTAAAGCCAAACCTGACCCAGATAGCACCCTGCCGTAAGCATATTTCCCTCACAAGCTACGAGGTCGATCAATCGATCCCGCATTAATTGTGGCCTCAAAACTATTGCATCGATCGAATGCATTGGTTTACAACAGGTCACTCCGCTCACTAGGCTTCGGCGGACCACTATAAATACTCTTGCCAAATCTCTAGCTGCCATTCACACCCCACTATTCACTTAACCGAAAATGGCTACGACCAAACTCGCAGCACTTGTTTTTGTTGCCATAGTAAGCCTTGGTCTAGCCCATGCGGCGAGGGTAGCTAGATTGTCCAATGCCACCGGGCAAGGTCAGGGAGGAGGCGAGGGTGGCGGAAGTGGAAATGGAGGCGGGTCAGGGTCTGGCGGTGGCTCCGGATCAGGTGACACTAGCAGGCCTGACCCGGAATATGCCCATGCCACCGCCGGGGCCGGAGGCAGCGGCGGCGGTGGAGGAAAGTATGGTGGAGCCGGATCCCGGATATGGGGCTGGGTCAGGATCCGCCAATGGCTCAAGTTCTACTTCAAGCAGTGCAAGGTTTTATCGAAGGGAAAGGCAAAAGATTTGCCTTTTTTCAATTAATTAAGAAGAAGTTGCGGATAAGTTTTTAGTGTTATAGACCACCACCCTTAATACAAAAGCTTAATCTCCCGGCAAGAGATGACCCAAATGCTTGGCACCCGCAAGCACCCAATTCCTTGCCTCTAACTTAATCCTAGCGAAAATTAACGTCGGAAGTGTGCTCAAGTGCTTGAAAATCCGTGAGTTGCGCTCGTTCCAAATTTCCCAAGTCACAAGCATGAGTAGTGACGGGATTGCTTTCCTTCTTCTCCCATTTGCGATGGCAAGGTGCTCCCACCAAGAGTGGACGTTATTGAAGGCCACCCAATCCGGAGGGTTGAAGTCCCCAACGTTGAGCCAATTCTTGATCATGCCCCAAAGACGAATAGAGAAGCGGCAGTGAAGAGAAGGTGTCTAGCCGTCTCATCTTCACGACGACAAAGGGGGCAAAGGCGACCATTAGGCCATCCCCTTCTCTCAAGGCGGTCGGCTGTCCACACGCGGTTTTGAATTATTAGCCATGAGAAGAGCTTGCATTTGGGGGGAGCCCAATTCTTCCACACCATATTGTCCAACGGCGAGGCGACCTCCCCGGCGAATTGCTCATTGTAGGCCGAGGAGCAAGAATAGGCACCCGAAGGGGTAAGCTTCCATGTGATAGTGTCCGGTACATCGTCTTGAAGTTGAAGCTGCGAGGTGAATTGCCAAAGATTAGTGTACTCCTCAAGGTGTTGAACCGAGAGCCCCTCTCCGAAGTCAATATCGAGGATCCACGCGTCATCGGTGATGGCCTCCTTGACGGACCATGTCTTCTTCTTCGAGAGATCATAAATGAGAGGGGCGATAAGCTTGGGGCTGACCCCGTCCACCCACGGCGCATCCCAAAAAGAGGCCTTGACCCCATCACCAACGGTCACCTTTGACATGGCATGGAAGAGATCCATTTCATCATTCTTGCAAGGGGCCTCCATTCCAACCCATGGTCTCTCCGGCGCCGTCCAATCTAGCCAAGCCCACCTAAGGCGTAGAGCCTTCGCAAATTTGTCCATGTTGAGAAGGCCGAGCCCCCCCAAGGAAGTAGGCTTGCACACCACCGTCCAATTAACTTTGCACTTGCCGCCGGAGACCTTGTCGGTATCCGCCCAAAGGAAGCTTCTAATAAGTTTCTTGAAGAAGAGCATAGTCTCGGGCGCGATATCAAGAACGGTGAGAGGGTAAATGAGTTGAGATGTGAGGACCGCCTTTGCAAGGGTTTTGCGACCCGCAATGTTGAAGCATCTACCCGCCCAAGGGTTGAGCTTAGCCACCGCCTTATCCTCAAGGTATTGGAAGTGACCTTCTTCAATTTCTTCACCGCAAGGGGGAGCCCAAGGTAGCGCAAAGGGAAGCAAGCGGTTGGAGCCGGGAGATCAAGTAGCACGGCATCAAGATCAACATTATCGCAACGGATGGGAGTCACCGAACTCTTCGCAAAGTTTGTCACAAGCCCCGTGGCCTCTCCAAAGTTGTTTAGGATTTGAGCAAGCGTGGATATGTCTTCACGAATAGGGCACATGAAGATGGCCGCATCATCGGCATAGAGGGAGGACCGAAACCTAGCACCCTTCCCGGGAAGATGGTGAAGAAGCCCTTGATCCGTGGCCACTTGAAGGATGTGTTGAAGAGGATCGATGGCGATGTCGAAAAGGAGCGGTGAGAGGGGGTCACCTTGCCGCAGCCCCCTCCCATGTTTTATTGGAGCACCCGGAATGCCATTTAGGAGCACGCGCGAGGAAGCCGTAGAGAACAACGCCGCAAGCCAATCCCGAAATTTAGGAGGGAAGCCAAGGTGATCAAGAAGCTCGAAGATGTAACCCCACTTGACCGAGTCAAACGCTTTTTTGATGTCAAGCTTGAGGAGTAGGGTGGCCTTTTTCCTCCGGTGGAGCCAACGGGCATAGTTGCGAACAAAAAGGAAATTATCATGGATGCTCCTAGTCTTGATGAAGGCGCTTTGGGCTTGAGAAACAAGGACGTTCATGTGAGGGGCGAGGCGTAAAGATAGAATCTTGGCCACAATCTTGGCGATGCCATGGATGAGGCTAATCGGCCTAAAGTCGGAGATCTCCTCCGCCCCTTCTTTCTTGGGTAGAAGCACAACGTTCGCGGAGTTGAGCCAATGAAGGTTGTTGGTGTGGAGGTTGGTGAACCGGAACATGACCGCCATGACGTCCGCCTTGATAATGTCCCAACATGCCTTGAAGAATTTGCCGGAGAACCCATCCGGGCCGGGAGCTTTGTTGGAGGGCATGGCCATGATAGCCGCTTTAACCTCCTCCTCCGTGAAGTCATCATCGAGCCCCTCGAGGTTATGTGTGGGGAGGTTTAGAGCGTTCCAATTTAGGGCACGAGCCCCGGCACCACGACGGCCAATAGCCTCCCGGAAGTGATTTTGAGCAATCGTTTGCTTGCCTTCATGAGAGGTGACCCACCCTTGATTGTGACGTAGCTTGTAGACAAAGTTTTTCCTCCTCCTAGAGTTCACCTTGGCATGAAAGTACCTAGTGTTGGCATCCCCTTCCTTGAGATTATCAATTCTAGCACGTTGTTTCTTCCGAGATCTCTCAAGTGACGCCAAAGCAATGACCCGTCTCTTCAATCTAGCCCGGATGTCTTTCTCATCCGGAGAAAGAGCCCTTGCCTCCATGGCTTTGTCGAGTTGCAAAATGACAAGCAACGCCATGTGGAGTTGAATTTTGTTGTTGGAAAAGAGGCCGCGACTCCAAGTTTTGAGCTTCCTTCCGGTCCGCTTGAGCTTGTCATGGAGGATGTGGTAGGGGTCGGTGTGAAGAGAGGGCTCGGCCCACGCCTCCTTCACCACGTCAAGGAAACCGGGCATGCGTACCCAAAAGTCCTCAAAGCGGAAGGTATTGGGCTTTTTAGGGCCCCGACAACAAGCAAGAAGCAATGGGCAGTGATCGGAGAGCGAAGACGAGAGGGCGTGAAGAATATGATCGTCATGAGTGATATCCCATTCTTCATTGCAATAGTAGGCGTCAATCTTGCTCATGGTGGGAGTGTTGCGTTCGTTGGACCAAGTGAAACGCCGAGATTGAAGGTGGATCTCTTTTAGCTCACATGCATTGATAGCTGTCCGAAATCTATTCATACGACTTCTATTGATGTTATTATTATTCTTGTCCCGAGCCCGCCGAATTTGATTGAAGTCTCCAAGCACCAACCATTTCTCTCCCGCCAACGGCTTAAGGTGAACAAGCTCTTGAAAGAAGTCATCCTTGAGCGCGTCATTAGTAGGACCATACACCCCTGTGAGCTTGAACACCTCGCCGTCGCGCTTCGAGGTCACCGTGGCCGAAATCGAGAAGGAGTGGAGCACCACATCCGTTATATCCACTGCGTCGAGATCCCAAAGAAGTAGGATTCCACCTCGCGTCCCGTCGGCTGGTTTTTGGGCGAAACCTTGGAAACGCAAGCCCCCAATGGAAGCGGCGATGAAGGAGTCCACAATCTGGAGTTTCGTCTCTTGAAGGCACACAATGTGACAGGAGCAGCTCGTGAGGGTTTCGAGAACAGCTGAGCGGCGGTCAGGATCATTGAGCCCCCGAACATTCCAACTTACAATGTCATGAAGTAGTCAATCATTGGAAACATGGTAGACCCAGAAGTACAGCACACAGAGGAGGCCTACACCGGCGCGGACGCCCCGCTAGCGCCCACCCCAGCAGCATCAGTAGGGGCCTCGACGTCACCATCAGCAGCATGCTCGATCGCCGCCGCGCCACCGTGAGCCAAGAGAGCTTCTTCCACCGCCGTAGCCAGGTCACAGTCGAGACGGAACAGGGCCCTCAGCGCTGCCACGGCAATATCAGGTAATTTGCCCTGAAATAGTTCAACGAATTTGGCTATGGCGTTCTCGGTTATCATCTCGCCCTCCTTGAGGATCCCCAAACGCTTGCACAGGAGCTTCTCGGCGAGGGCAGCGATAGGAACTTTCTTCCCCTTGTGCTTGCTCATGAGACGCGCGCTGGAGCGCGGAAGGGAGAACTGCGTCACCCCCGCAAGCGTCTTGCGGCGAGCCGCTGGAGGGGACGGCCTTGGCGACGGAGAGCGCATGGGTAGGAGCGGAGGCTGGCACGAGGTGAAGAGGTTAGCAGCGTGATCAGCTTGAGAGAAGAGACTATCATCGTGGTCCGACAGGTCGCCGTCAGCAGGTGTCCGGGCCGGCGATCCTCCAGGGTTGTGGACCGGAGTGGAAGCAGGCGAGGAGCACATCGTTATACCCAGGCCCCCACAGGGCGTACTGAACACACATGGAGAGGAGGGGGTGGCCGACGCGGGTGTCGGGGTGAAGTCCAGCATTTTTGCGCATGAGAGGATCCCGCTTGCAGAGCGAGGCGTGGAAGTGCGCGGCGGAGAGGAGCTGGAGCCTGGCGCACATCTTGGCTGCGTCGGCGCCAGGATGGCGGTGCCGTCCGCGCCCAGGAAGGCGACAGAGGCAAGACGTCGAGCCTGCCCGATGGCGCGACTGGAGAGCGGCCACGGTCGCCGGTGAAGTGAGCCTTGCTGCTACGTCGGGAGGGAGAGGTCGAGATGCCATTGCGACGAAGGCCTGAGGCGGGGATGACGGAGCCGTCCTTGAGGCCCTGCACCAGCTCCAGGTCGATCTTGCGGTGGTCGGGGCGAGCGTCGCGTCGCCCACCAACATCCCGGTGCTGGCGGTCATCAGCGCCCCGGCGCCCCGCGTCAACAGAGCGAGAACGAGAACAGAAAGCCTCATGGTCAGCCCGGCGCCGGTTCCTGTCATCGCCGCGGCCGCGGCGATCATCATGTCGCCGGTCTTGCCGGTCGTGGCGCTGTCGGCGATCCACGTTGCACCTTGGAGGCCTCGTGTTTCTGTCGCGCACCAACTCCTGGCGCAGAGTAGCATCATCAAGACGCTGCAAGGCTGTGGCAGTGGCGGCCAACTCAGGGAGTGGATGAGGTGGACGAGGAAGCGGCGGTGGCGGTGGGAGCTGGCTTTCCGAGGGCGCGGAAGGAGGTGGAGCTTGTTGGCGACGAGCATTGGCCAGGTCCCAACGGCGACGGCGACAGTGCCTCTCGATGTGTCCCTGGTAGCGGCAGTAGCGACAACGAATCGGGTCCCTGCAGAATCTGGCGATGTGGCCGACGGAGAAGCAGCGGAAGCACTCTCTGCGCCTGTGGACCGAATGAGCACCTCGCTTCTCCCTGGAGATGAAAGCTGGAAGGTGAGGCCGTCTTGTAGCTCCTCTTGAGTGCTGCTTCGCTTGCCTGAATGAGGGCTCCCGGCGCCACCAGTGTCGGGGACGAACAAGGCGCCAGTCCGCCTCGAGGACTTGAGGTCCATCCTCAAATGCCGCGGATTGGGGCGTCGCGCCAGAGGTGAGCACCTGCGAGACCGGGGCCGCCTGCCCCGGGAGCGCAGCCCAGTCGATGGAGATGCCCGCAGTGGGGGCGTTGGGGACGAGCGGCTTCGAAACCGGGGCCGTCTGCCCCGGCATTGCGGTCCAGTTGATGAAGATGCCAGTCGTAGGAGCAGCCGTCGCGGCGGGCTGCTGCTGGCTTGTCGGCGTCTCAGGCACCATGGAGGACGACGAGCTCGGGGGGCGGCGCACCGGGGAAAACGAATCTGGGAAAGATCCAAATCGCAGCCCGCCCCCAAAATCCGCAGCAGGCGAGGCGAATCCAGGCGGTAGGAGAGGCGACGAGGTCGAGGGAGAGATGGCGGAGCAGACCTGGGAGGTTTGGGCGGCCGGGGCGGTCACGCGGGAGGCGGCGGCGGCAGGGGCCGCGGGGGGGCGACGAAGGAGCTGGGGGACGAATCCAGCTGGGATACGTGCCGGCGGGGGTGGCAGAGGGCGCGTCGGGGCCGCAGTGGTGGCGGCAGTGGACGGCGGGGCCGGGGCGGCCGGCGCCGGCGCAGGGCGGCGAGGCGCAAGCTCGGGCTCGCGAGAGTTCCAGTCCTGCATCTTCGCTTTTGAGGCTGAAATTGCAAGGTTTTATCACCAACCCGAATACGCGAATGCCGGAGGTGTTGGTGGTGGTGGAGGATCTGGAAGAGGCGACGGTAGCTCTGGATCTAGCTGTTCTGGATCCGGCTACGGGTCTAGCAACGCAGACGACGGCGGGCCGTATGGGAAAGCTGCAGGCGCTACTGCTGGTGGCCAAGGTGACGGTGCGAGTTATGGCCAAAATGGTGGAGACGGCAATGGTGGAGGAGCTGGGTCAGGTTACGGGAATGGTGGATTCCGTTAAAAACCTATCTATAGTTTCATCAGCCTAAAGCCCACCGTTTGGTCATCATTCACTTTTCCTTTTTCAAACAGTTGCTCGTTCACCTGAATTTGTGTCACCGTATGTATTGTTTCCTAAAACTTAGCGTCTGTTAAGTGCATCAGAAAACATGGAATAAAGGTCGCCAATCTTGGTTATTGTACTGAACACAAGATTCCGAGTGGAGTACCTCAACAGTCAACATATGTAATTTGTATGCCGCAAGGCATATGCTTGTTGGTCGTCACGACTGGGTGACACGGGACTCTTCCACGTACGCTTTCTTCCATGTAGGTTATGTTCCGTACTTGTACGTATTCCAGCTCCAGATCGATCCGCGAACCATCGAGGGGAGATCGTGCGTAAGCTGAGGTACGGGATCGATGGAACGCCCGCGGCGGCGTGATCGGGACGACCTACCCGACGACGTGCTCGCCGAGGTCCTCCGCCGCCTCCCGCCGCGCTATCTGGCCGTGTCCCGCTGCGTCCACAAGGCCTGGCGCCGCGCCATCGACGAGTCCCGCCTCCTGAGCGCGGACCTGCTCCCGCTCTCGCTCGCCGGATTCTTCATGCACTTCGAGGAGCACAAGTTCCCGGAGTTCTTCGCCCGGCCCTCCTCCCGTAAGGTCAACACCAAGCTCGACTTCCTGCCGCCCACCATCGCTGAGAAATTGTACCAAGGCTATAACATCTTGGACCACTGCAATGGCCTCCTCTTGGTCAACGACTACGTGGTTAACCCTGCCACCCGACGTTGGGATCCTTTGACACCGGACCGGCGCCTCGCCGACCCCATGGGGATCACCAACTATTTCGAGAGGTATCTAGCTTTCGATCCCACCATGTCTCCCCACTACCAGGTGTTCAACATCCCCTATCTGGCCACAACGCCGGCTTATGAGGTTAGTTGGGACCTCTACGGAGGTCCTCGATATGATGTAGACCATTTGGTTGAGAAATCTGAATGGCCGCCATCTACATGCATCTTGAATGTCTTCTCGTCAAGGTCAGGCTGTTGGGAGAAGAGAACTTTTGCTAGAGAAGGTGATGCTGCAGGGGTTGTTGCTAAGCTTCGGCAGCAGAAGCACCATGGCTCCGCCTACTGGCGACAAGCACTTTATGTGCTTTGCCAAACTAATTTTGTCATGAGGTATATATCTGTCATCAGTAACATGACTTTCGATTTGGCAGACTTTTTTTCGTAATGGTTGTATGATTTTGCAGGATATCCTTATCCGACGAAAAGTACCATGTGATCAAACCACCGAGGAACATGAATAGTAGGGCGTACCCTCATCTAGGAAGATCAAAAAATGGTGTGTACTTTGCGGCATTCATGAAAGATGTCTTTCGAGTTTGGATTCTAAATGAATCCTATGATCGTATGAATTGGATGTTGAAGGGCGAATATGACCTTAATCGTGTGGGAGCGTTTGATCACCGAGTTCATGGTCCCTGGGCCTTAGAAGACATCAACTATGAATTAGTTCGCTCTCAACTTTCAGAAGTCAGCAAGAAACCAGTACTTGAAGAGAAATTTGAGTGGGACTCGGATAATGACAATGTTGATGAGAATATAGTTGGCTCTCAACTTGAAGACAACAAAGAAGCTATAGTTAAAGAAATATTTGTGGAGAGCTTCGGTTATGACGACAAGGTTGATGACAACGGATACCTGGTTAAAGTGCGTCGCCATGGTTGTAACGTACTCGGATTTCATCCGTACAAAGAGATTCTTTTCTTTAGCAGCTTCAGTGAAAAAGAATCAATGGCTACAGTACACGCCTATCATTTGAATAGCTCGAGGGTCGAATGTATAGGAAACATGTGCCCGACGCGGTACGATCATTTTGAAGCAGAGTCAATATTTGAACTGGGGGTAGATGCATATTTTCCATACACACCATGTTGGACCGGCGAGTTCCCCGGAACAAATAATTTATAAATACCATCTGGAGCCTCGGTATGTTGTTTTAGTTTTTATTTTATTTTCTGCTGCGAGTACACTTAATTATTGTTATGTTGTTATTTGGCAGTATATAATAATGTTATGAACTAGACAGATTCTCATGTAGATGTTGCAGGTGTGTTTAAATCAATTAAATATATAGCTACAGTACGAACAAGTAGATCAGTATGCGCCTGAGTTGTATACTTGTATTACAAGGACAGAGACGAACATAATTTGCAGCGTACCCTATGTTTGCAGCGCACCATATGTACGGTGTCACAATTGTCGTACTATTGCCGTTTTCTACTAGGTATTCAATAGTGCATAAGACAAAACTGGCTACAAACAAAATGAAAAATAATGGATAAATAGTTAGGTACCTCTGTCACGAGAAACATCACGTCGAATATGAATAAGTCATCTACCTGAAAAAAATCATGCCAAATGGATCAGATAAGCAACAACATGCATTTCTTGGCTTTGTTTGCTTGACTGTATATCATAGTATCACAAACACATTGGTCTGTAGCACTGTCGGTGTCCAGAACTTGTCAATACCTCACCTGGAAAGGATGTAAGCAGGGACCTAGCTTGCAAAATACCTCATCAATACAAGAAAAACTCACTTATAGCAACATGAGCTTTTGATGTGAAACAGTTATAACCAGAATGCTGAATTTTCATATAATCTATATGGTGAGATTTCAGAGGAAATGAAAAAATAAATGCAATATTACAGAGAAAATACAACGGCTTCAAATTGAAGTTAAAAGTTCCAGTATTCATCACATCATACACGCAGGATACCTCTTGAGCTACTCATTCATTTTGATAAAACTGTGTAGCAAGTTCATTAGCTTTAGATATCCTTAGTCAGTACTCAGTACAGCTACAAGACAAGCAAAATTTACAAGCTATATCCATGGTCCCTGATTCTTCTGGTGGCCAGGTTTACGCAAGACATTCCTACACGGTTACACATAGCTAGGTCAGGCGTTACAATGGACATGGAGTAATCTGAGTCTGGCTGTTGCTTGGGTGATCGCCTGAAGTAGTACCTGTAAAACCATGATCATTATTCATTAGCAAGCATTAATAACGAAGAACTAAAAACAAAACTGAAGGGAAGCTTGTCGCATACACAAAAATGTCGATGCCATGAAGTGACGAGTATTTCCTGAGCAGGCGTTCTATGGTATACCACTCTGATCTTTGGGAGCCACTCTGCTGACCGATCCGGGGCATATGGATACTCGCTTCAATAAGTAAATGGAAACGAGTCAAGGTGAGACTGATAAATTAGCTAGAATATATTAGATTGGAAATGCAAAAATCGATACAAATATGTTGGAACTATTAGTCTATTATCACCATAGACACACCACCTCATGAGCTACTACAGTAGGTTTAAGAACTGAACTAAATTCACTCCACAAACAATTATAACAGAACGACTCTATGATGACGGTTTAATACATAGTAATCGTTCAAGCTATCGAATATATAAACGGCAACCGTGAATGGGGGAGAACATAAGATAGCTTCTAATGTCAATAAGCCAAGAAGGGATGGATACCAGAATGCTGAGCAGCTGAGAAAGCTGCCTTTGATAAACACAGCTCCAAATCAGATATTGAGATTCCACTTCTTGGAATTTTACGCTTCGGACTATAAGACTGGACAACAGCTAGTGCCACCCATAGAGGTGCATCTAAACTCCGGCTACAGTTGGCTTCTGCAGAGAGGATACAAATCCAGTGAAATACAATGGTTTGGCTCACTGTAGTGTAGACTATGATTGATAACACTAATATAAGTACTGAAAAGAGGACACAATGCAGTAGTTACAAAGCAGCTGGAGTAACTGTACACTAAGATTTATACACTAGGAGAAGATAAAGTTTCTTTTGATGCACAACCTATTGTAAGAGGGATATTTTTAATATAGCAGTGAAATTTCAATAGACTTTAAATACCAAGCAGACCAATATAATATTCTCGTGAGAATGAACTCAGATTTACTATGAGAACATAACCTTCTCGTGACTATGGCACACTCCCCTCAAAAAACGTTTGTTGACTGCAAATACATCCAAGTCCACCAAATGCAGACTACCCTGATATAGCTTTGCAGGGTTGTACATTGTTCTTTCATGGTAAACACCCTACAATGGACTTCCAGAGTAGCCACATTAAAAGGGACTCACCACGATTATGTCCTTTCCTATAATTTATTTATATGGTGCTAAGTGATAAATTGGTCATTTAATATGTGATCTATTATGGACGGTAACACTACAGTATTCAACTTGCGAGATTCAGCAAGCAATCTGATTTGTCCTTCTATCTGAGAACGTACACAGCACTAACGAGTAACGACTCAAAGGGCTGTCACTTGAAAATATGCGTACAAATACAGTCATAGCCAAATATGTGACGGTAAATTAGTAACTAGTCGCTATGATTGACGATTGTCATATAGGAAATGGTACCAACTTGAATTTAATTCGCATTAGCTTTCCTGACAAGGTTAGCTCGGCAATTGATGGCTGAAGATAAAGGATGTCAATTGCGCATCATCAGAGTGAGCAGTACTTTGGCAAAACAACAGCAGTACCAAAGATATTAAGTATGATGAACTTGTGAAGTAAAAAATAATGGAGGTAGTGTAAGAACCAACCATCTAGCTGAATTAAGTGAAGATCCCCCATGTGAAGATCGTCAAATTCAGAAGCACGATGATAAGCATCTGGAATGTGTGTCGAGAGACCAGTCAAAGCATCAAACATTCCTCCATGTCCCCATGTCCCAGAATTATCTACACAACTGCACCAGCATTTGATTTATTCAGTACAAAGTGTGGTTCAGAAAAAACTAAGAAATGCTGGAAGGAATTCAAAGAAATCAATTGCACAGTACAAGCTAAGCAGTTTAAACCTTATCTAAAATCTCAGAGCCTTCTAGGAATATTGTATAACACATTAAAAAATTCCTGTCAGGGGAGTGGACTTAGGTAAATAATCTAGTCACACTTCTTCCCTGAAGAAGTACCTGAATATAATGGCAGGCTTTGTAGCGCAGACTTTTGACGGATCAGTGCAATCTCCATATACAAGTTGGACGGATCCTGAGTCAGAAATAATCTGATTTGGTATGTTATCAGGATCTTTGACCGCTAATGTCTCGTACCCCAAATCTTTCCACTTGGCTAACCTCTTCTCTTCAGCTTTTTTCTTATTAGCTTCACGTTTCAAGAGCTTTTCTTCAGGTGCTGATCTTTGCTTTTCTAGTTCAACTGTGTAATTTTCAATAGAATGTGAAGATTCCTTAAACTTTTCTATCCATGAGAGGTATGCGGCTTCGTCAACCCCAGGATCAATTTTAATAGAATCATAAGCTCTCGTAATCACAGCCCCGTCAGTAGAATTGGGATTGATTTCAAATGCTCGGTCATCCTTTTCTGAAGGTTCATAAGTACGCATCTTGACAACATTTTCTGACATTAATTCCAATTTTGCCAGTGTCTCCTCATCGATTGTTTCTGCAGCTGTATCAGCGGGGTCAAATTGGTGTAAGCCAAATATAATCGAACGCATGTCACTAGCTTCATTTCCCAGATCTTTCCTTTTCCCATCACTTGTATCCTTATCTCCAAAAATATTGTGGCTAAGCTTAAGTTTTTTCTCTGCTCTTCGCATGATGACCTGCATCCGTTCCAAATAAAAGAGGAAAATCTCAGGAGCAACTTAATCAAGAAAGTACTAGTTCACGTGAGTCAGGGTTTCGACCTCTTCAATTGTGCACTGTGATACCAAATTTATTGATAATACATGATTCAACTGTCCGATGCGGTGAGTACGCTGCAAAGCCTGTTTATCAGCTTGAGGATTCCAGTCTTGTTCGTAAAAAATAACCTGCGACAAATCATTCCAGTAAGCAACAAAATAATCACCAGCATAAAGTTTTCAACAGGGTCCAATGAAACCATCACTAAATACACATTTAGAAAAAAGAAACCATCACTGGAATCCGTAGATTAGAGAACTAGATCTGATAAGCCAAAGTTTTAACTTGAGGTACACTCACAGTATCAGCGCCAATGAGATTAAGCCCAACACCCCCAGCTCTAGTTGATATCATGAAAACAAAAGCTCCACTTGGATTATTGTCATCTCTAACAACACCTTTTGTAGGTTGAGAGCTGAAATTTCTTATTGCCGTAAACCGTTCCTCAGCACGTACTGAACCATCCAGGCGCTCATACGTGTATTTACGCAGTTCCAGGAAATCCTGTTTAAGGGGTGATGCAAAACCACAGTGAAACGACATGCCTAACAATAAGAGAAATAAGTCATTATATGCCAGCATGGTTCCAGAAAACAAAACCTGCAGAATGTCCAGCGTCTGAGTCATCTGAGCAAATATTAGAACACGATGACCTAACCTGTGGAACTTCTTAAGAACGAGATCTAGCACAATAAGCTTTCCACTAGCCTGAATAAATATCACATAAAATATCATTAAACAACCGGTCTGCACAATCCCTCTCAAAGTCTGATGTTCAAATTGAACGCTTGCAGATATTTCACAGCGAACTAGGACAGACCCAGTGCATAGAGCCTCCCACACAAGGTGGGGTCTGGGGAGGGATTATAGGAACCTAGTCTTTCCCCTGCAAAGTGCAATGCAGAGAGGCTGGTTCGAACCCAGGACCTCTTGGCACAAGTGGAGAGGACCTCACCATTTCACAGCGAACTAGAATCGGGCAAAATCTAAACATGCTTATAGCGTGCTGTTTCAAATGAAGTAAAACCTACCTCAACCAAATGCTCCCCTTCCTCATAAGGCTCAGGCTCAATACCACTGAATAGATATGGATGACTGCAAGCTTTCCGAAGTTGTACTACCTGGCATAATTTACAAAAACAAGACACAAAACTTAATTTGGTACAGAGCTTCTAATGTGCATAACTGCCAAAAGGCAAAAAAAGGACAAAATGAGATATCATGGAAGCATGAACTGATATAAATGGAAACCCCACATCCCAGCACTCTGATATGAACTAACAAAACCCAAGAGCCTTACTCTTACGAACAAACTGAACTGTAAATGGTATCTAAAGATACATCGAAGTACAATTTTACTGAGATGTGATCTCGTTTGGTATGACATCCTTGGTAAATACTTTTTTTGCCACAAGCATACGAATAGCAAATAAAATGAGTTCACAAAGCCAACCACGAGGCAAAGCACTTTAAAACTCAGCCAGCTAAAAACAAAACAAACTAAATTAATTTAAAAGCATGAAAAATTATATCTAATCTACACAATCTCGTATTAAGGGGTTGAACATATATACGAGATGCTGCTACGCAGAAAAAAGAAAACCTTACAATGTTTTGCAAAGATTGATGACGAGAAGATCCACCAGTGAATGAAAGAAGGGTTTGCAGCTCTTTTCTCAACACTGATAAGTATATCTTCTTCTGTACGGGTGTCAGAGGTACCATCCTGTAAGGATTAATGAACTTTAAAAAGGTAAAGGGGCAAAAATGCAAGAATATTATGCTGAATCTTAGATACTGTCATACTGACACTGTCAGCTCGGTTAATGGAGGCAATTCCAGAATTCCGCTCTTAATTAGTAAAGCTTTCGTTCGTCGCAGCATAAATGCTCTGAGTATATGTTTAAGGATCTTGAATTGTCTGTTAGCTTTATTAGCTTGGCTACCTGTGGAGAACATATTGACATTTTCAAAAAAACGAAGAAGCTGACTTCATATTCAGAAATTAGAAAATATTCAAAACATTATTCAAAAATTCTGAGACTTGTGGACTTGTGGCGGTTGTGTGCATCCTAGCTATGCAGAGGCCGGGTGTAATGCTTAAAACTCTTTAAGTAATAAAGCTCCCTTTATCGAAAAAATATATTCAAAAATTAGATATTGTTTAAGGAACGGTGCATGATAACATTTTTGCAACAAGAACGGCCGAACAGAGAAGGTGCCCTGTGCTTATGTGAACATCTCAAACAAACAAAACAAGACGACCTGACAATCACAGAAATGTCAGGGGTGTGAAAATAACTGGTTTGACTTATTAGAAAGAATTGGTCCTAAATAGATAAAAACATTGGCAAGCATTGGATAGTCAAACATCGGGCAGCTTATTTCAGTACCTGGTAAGCAAAGTCTGATTTCCAGTATCCAGCCAACCATGGTTGGTTGGGTTATTGCTTGGGATTTCCTAACTATGATTTCCTAGAATTTGAACCTGTTACTTGTTTGTTGTGATCCTTAAGATGGCAAACACTTTTTGTTACCATGAAGACAGGATTGCCACTCGAATCATTTTCTTCGAACAAACAAACAAAAATTCTATATAATTTGTGTACTAGTTCTATGTGTTGTCCAAAAAGAACCAGGCCATTGATGAAATAGTAAGAGTATTTAACTATCCCATTGCCACACACACCTATCTAAATATAATACGAAATGGAGCAGGAAGAGACAAGAGAGTAAGAGACTACACAGATGCTAGCACCCAAGGTGCCGCTTAATAAAAAATATTAAAATAGATGGTACCATAGGCATATAGTGTTCACAGCCAAGTTTACAGATGGCAATGGGTACCCTTACCCGCATACCTAGTGGGTATTTACCCATTAGGGTAAGGGTTTGGTAAAAAACTTTACCCATGGGTAGCTAATGGTTAAAAGTGTGTACCCGATGGGTATTGCGGGTGCAGGGATGGTAAAGTAGTACCCATACCCGCATACCCGCATACCCAGCTATTTTTGTTTTTGACATGTAGGTCTGTGGCACATAGGGTTATTCTGGAAAAACTCTCAAAATACTAACATGCTACGTAATTCTCGCTTGTTTCTCATACGCGCGGCCAATAATTTTTGCCTGATTCGTAATTCCCAGGCAGTCCTCGCCCACACCGTTTCCTCTCCAGACTCCACTAATTTTACATCGATATGGCCATCTCCCTCCCGGCTCCTCGTCTACGCCCTGCCCTTCCCCCAACCAGGCAGCCACCGGATATGTGTGCCTCCAGCCCGCCATCCTGCCCTCTCCGTACACACACCCCTGGACATGGTAGCCGACTTGGCCATGCCCACGGCCGCTCACCGTGGACACTGGCGGAGGCGAGCTCCGTGTGGATGAATGAGTTGTTTTGTCATTCATTTTCATATACATTGTGTTATTTATTGTTTCTTTTCATATATGTGTGCCGTTTGCCGTATCACTGGATGAATGAGCATACATGTCGATGGTTTTCTTATATATTATGGATGAATGACTTGTTTGGTGAATTTAACCGTGGGTTTTTAATACCCATGCAGGTGCAGGTAAGGAATAAAATATGTACCCAGACGCGGGTGCGGGTTTGGTTAATCTCTACTCACACCCAATGGGTGCGGGTGCCATCGGGAGCCAAGTCTCGTAAATGATACTTCTCACTGAAGAAAAATAATGTCACCAGGCAACTGGATAGAGCTAAAGATGAATCAGATTTATTATTAAGGGAAATACCTTCGAGCAAATTCCCAGCTTCCTTGAAAGTAGAGAGAAATTCATCAAGTGTCCCAAAAATTGAAGGCATGCAGAAGTGCATCAACGCCCACAATTCAGACAGGTTGTTCTGGATAGGAGTCCCTGTTAGTAGAAGACGCCTTGGCATGATAAAACGTTTTTCGAGGACATTATACAATACCTGAAAAAATATAGAACTACTGTTATAATCAAAACCCTGCAGCTCCCACGATCATAGAGAAGGAGCAGTTTTACATACACTGGATGGATTTTTAAGACGTTGGGCCTCATCAATAACCACATAGTGCCAGGGAATTTGCGAAAGGAAGTCTTGATCCATCAAGGCTATGTCATAGCTCGTCAGCATCACATCAAATGGTAATCCCTATTGTGCATTGGTGAAAAGATAAAGAAGTTATAGGCTTATAGCCATGCACCAAAATAACTGCAGAAGTACTATAAGAACGATGCTGTAAGACAACAAATCAAATCTAGGACTGTGCAAAAGCATACATTTGAACCAGGCGAAGCTGAAGATTTCTGTACATCTTCATGCATCATCCTCCGTAGACTACGACGATGCACCTTATCGCCGACGTACTGGGTGACCTTCAATGTAGGGCAAAATTTACCGATCTCCGAGAGCCAGCCATCCGTGACACTTAGAGGGCATAATACCACTGCAAAAGAGCAACACCCCTTATATGAGATAAAATGGAAATGTTAGAGCAATAACCTCTTAAGTAGTCAAATAAATGAAGTTGTTTATCCCTGCTTATGCACAGGAGGTGCTTGATGAAATGCCTGAGAGCATGATGCCACTTGAGTTCACACAAAACAAACATGATATGAAGTGGAGGAAAAGGACAACAGGGTGGAGTGCATACGAAACGGTCCAGGAGCGATGGACTGGATCTTCAGGTAGCTCAGCAGAGAGATTGCTTGCAGGGTCTTCCCCAGTCCCATCTGCAAATATGGTCAGAGTCAGACATTCGTAAACATCAACAGTCACAGAAGCAGACATGGTTCTGACAGCGTTAGCGCCCAGTTTAACTATGCAGCAACCAAATTGAAGCTAAGGCATCCCGTAACAAGCAATCGCGTACGAAACGGAATTCGATTTAGTACTAATGGAGGCAAAGGCCCCGGCAAAGAGCAGGCTCACCGCTCACCTCATCGCCTGCAAAACGGAACGGAACTCGATTAGTACTACTAAATGGAGGAGTTGAGATGTGGAGGGGGGCTGCCGGAAACGGAGGCGATTAGAAGGAGGTGGGTACCGACCGAGCAGGACGTTGACGCCGAGGTGGTGGCGGCGGATGAGCCAGTCGACGCCGTCGAGCTGGTGTGGCTTGAGGTCAGCGGTGACGCCGAGGTCGGCGGAGGAGGAGAAGCGGGGAGGATGGGAACCCCCGTCGGCGGAGAGGACGAGGTCGGCGGCGGCGAGGAGGCGGCGCTCGTAGGCGGCCGCCGTCGCCATTGGGGAGGCGCGGGAAGGGAAGTCGCGAGAAAAAAAATTGGGAAATGGAAGTGGGGGATAGTGGGAGCGACGTGGAAGACACGAGAAGGCTTCAAGAGAAAATATTAATAATTTTTGCCGTGTTGGTACGGCCCGGCGTTGCAGATTTCGGCCCGTTTATTGTGTTACCTGCCTCTGGGACACCTAAAAAAACCCCGTATTATGTCCCCTAATTTGTTTTGTTACGTGAACTGCAGATAGTGCATAGATATATGGAAACCACAAATTTTTGAAAACCATAATTTGAAGTTGTGAAAAAATTCCTGCATGTAGACAATGTTGTATTCTACCGACTTGTAAAATGGTCAATGTAAATTTCTGAAAAACCACAAATGTTGTATTCTATGGACAATGTTGTATTCTACTGGCTGAACGAGTGGATAATACGTTTAAACAACTTATTAGGGTAGCAGCGCTTGCCATAATATGGTCGTTTTGACTATGTAGAAATGATAAGATTTTTAATGATAAAAATTGTTCTCTTACTACTGCTACTCTCCGTTCGTGGTCTCAGTTGCAACGTGTGGGGGCATCGAGACCTGTTTATGGAGATACGTACCAGACTGGAGGATATATGGCGAGAGACTTTTTATCCCAACATGGATGACAGCATAATTTGCGGATTGACCCTCCACTACCATAGGCGTTCTTACATTTTCTCATTATGATATGTAATTCGCCTTTTATGTTTCGAACTCCAGACTTGTTTCGGCTGTGTGCATCTTTGCTTATGCAGAGGCTGGGTGTAATACTTAAACCTTTTAAGTAATAAAGCTCCCTTTATCTAAAAAAAATCGACTCAATGTGCAAATTAAAGTTAGATATTGTCGAGATGATTTCATTTATTTTATTTACGTGTTTGATTGTCATTGCCATATGTCATTGCCATATTGTCATTCCTCTTTCATGTGCGTTAATTTCCCTGACCCCTGGTCATGGGAGATGTAGCGGAATGTTTTGTGGCGTGACTGATTTGGTTGTGTGACACATCATATCATTGGTATGAGACTATGAGTTGGGTCCTTGGATTAAGATAGGTGGACAATGTAGAATGCTCGAATCTGAGTGGTGATAAAAAGAGTTGTCGTGTCTTTACTCAAAAGAAGTACTCTCTCCGTTTACAATTATATAAGATGTTTTAGTTTTTTTTCTGAAATATATGTATCTATACGTGTGTTTTTTTTTTGCATGGCGTATCTATACGTGTTCCAATGATAGGTTCGCTCATTTTGATCCGTATACATTCCATGGTAAATATCCGAAACATCTTATAATTGTATTAAACGGATGTAGTCCGTAGTATTTAGTAGGTAATCGCATTTCCCTAAAAAAAAGTAGGTAATCGCATTGGCGCTGCATTTGGACGTAGAAAAAGACGCATCAATCAGAGGATATCAAGCATTTATGGATTTCGATCTCCTTCCTCAGACTAGCTATAGTGGGAAGTAACATAGATTGGTATCATGCATATGATACTTTTGTATGATACTACATCTATAATGCATAGTATCAAAAAGTAGTATCATAGACACACCTTATTTATTGTTTTGTAGAATCTCAATACAGATATGTGTACTAGATTTACTTGCTATTAAAATATCTTGTTTTGCGTGTCATGATACTGTAACATAGGTAGATACCACTATCATCTCTTTCCTTATTAATTGTGGTGCCACGTCAGATTTTTGCCAACATGGCATGCATGATACTAGCTATGATACTCCCACTATGGCTAGTCTCAGGGCGCTGCAAAGGAGTTCCCGGCCACGCTTCGGCTCGAAAATACGTTGTTGACTTATTTTGATCAGTATACATTCCACATTAAAATATCTGAAACATCTTATAATTGTATTAACGGATGTAATCCGTAGTATTTAGTAGGTAATCGCATTGGTTGCATCTGGGCGTAGAAAGAGAAGCGCATCAATCACAGGATATCAAGCATTTATGTATTTCGATTTCCTTCCTTTGCTTCTTCTATGAAAAGGTCAGATCGACCCGCAACGAAACTAAACGAATTTGCGTACTCACATGCATGCCGGCATGGAGGTCGCCAGCGGCAGGGACCGGCTGAGCAACCTGCCGGACTGCCTCCTCCACGTCATCCTGTCACAGCTCTCGCCCCGGCAGGCCGTGCAGACATGCGCCCTGTCGCCGCGGTGGCGCCACCTCTGGCGCGACGTCCCCTGTGTACACATCGACAACATAGACTTCCCAATCCAGGGTGCGGAGGAGGAGGCGCTCGCCAAGCTGGAGGATTTCGCCGACGGTATCCTGTTCCATCGTTGCCCCTCCGCCGCATCTTCCTCGGAGTCGGCGTTGGACGCCCTGCGCCTGCGCGTGCGCGGCGGGGGTTCACGCGGGGCGCCAACCTGGGCAGGTGGATTCGCCGCGGCCTGAAGCTGTCGCCGGCGGCGCTCGACGTCTCCAGGCGTAACGGCAAACCAATCAAGCTGCCTCCCTTCCCCTCATCCACCGCTCGCCGCCTCACGAGTCTGCGTCTCGACGGCGTGCTCCTACGCCGTAACTTCGAGCATCTCCTCGCGTCCGGCGGACTCCCGGTCCTGGAAGACCTGGAGATCCGGAACGCCGCCAGGTCCGGCATTAAGTGGATCGCCTGCGGCACGCTGAGGAGACTCACCGTTGACCTGGGTGTATGTCCTCGCGTCCATCAGCACAGTTCCCGCCGCATCGCTGTCGTCGTCGCCCCTCGCCTCGCCTCCCTGCAGCTCGAGTTCCCGCTCGTTCGCCTCGCCAACTTCGGTTTCGACATAGCTTATGCTAAGAAAAAAACCCGTCGTCGCCTTGCCCATGCATCCATCCGCCTGACCCCCTTCGACCTCAAGGACACCGGCCAGCTCTGGATTCGAGACGACGAAGAGGACGACAGTGACGGCGGCAGCAGCAGCGACGATAGCGACGAAGATGACGACGGTTACAATGGCTACGATGGCGACTACCGCGGCGAAGACTACGGCTACGATGAGGAGCTGGACACACATCCTCTAGTAGCAGGTCTGCACCGGCTCCTCCGCTCCCTGTCCAGGGTCACTAGCCTGCACCTCTCGGGCTTCCAGGAAATGGTACGTAACTGCATGCCAACGCGCTCGTTCTTCCATTGATCAATTTCACAGTTTGATACACTTCGATCTAGTTAACTGACTTTTGCCACGTGCGTGCGGAGGCAGTATCAGTATGAATCTGTTGACTATGTGATGCCGCGAGGAGAAGTAGAATGCTGTCGCTGGCGCGATATCCGGCCACCCCCGCGTCCAGTGTTGCTGCAGGTGCTGCAGGATAAAGGTGCCACCATGTTCCCTAACCTCACAAGCTTGGTCCTTGAGGACTTCCACTTTGGCGCCAACCTGCGACCTCTATGGTGTTTCCTGCGCATGGCTCCTGCCCTCAACAGGCTTGCTCTCTACAGCTGCGAGGTACGCCCGTTGGCCCGTCCAAAATGCGCAACAATAAAAAAGACTAGTGTTCCAATTTTATCTCTACTTTCGCATTTTTGCATGAATTACTAGCAGGTTGCTCCCAGTATATTAGAATGGATAAAAACCAACAAATGTAGTAGATGTGGAAGTAGCTAGGGGGTGTGTAAGCTGAAATTCACTAAAAAAAATATCAACTTGATATGCTATTAATGCGATAATGGCATGTCTTGAAGTATCAATAGGTCCATAGTGATATTTTTTCAAGTTTTTCATTTTGAAAATACGCCTTGCTGGCGGTGGTATGTGCTATCAACATATATAACCTACTTTTAACTCCCATGGCTAGCTAAGTAGTACTAAATATGTTTACCTAATTAATCTTCTCGTCGTGTAGTGGGAAGAGCACGACTATTGTTGTTCGAAGAGGGAGCTAGAACAAGATACAAATACTGCAACAGTGCTCCCCAACCTCAAGTTGGTGCGAATCATATATGGGGATGACGAGCTTCACGCCATGGTGAAACAGAAGTTACCGTCGACTACCATTACCATCACTGAATGAAGAAGAAGAAGAAAGTAGAGTTGGTTTGTCCTTTCTCAGTTACGTTTTAGAGGACGTCTTGTCTAGGGAGTTGAGTTTGAATGAATACCATGACTTTCTTGGATGCATATCAAGAATATTTTGATTACCTTATATACGTGAGGGTGCCAATTAGCATTTTCAATAGTCATCCATCATGGATTGACATCGTTCAGAAATATATCGCCCTTTTCTATATAAAAAAAGTTTGCACTAGTTGGTATCCTGCGATTTAGCCATGTCGTAATGAAATATTTGCGTTCCATGTCAGAAAAAAGTCTTGTACCATCATAAAGGAACTTTTTGAAGGAACAAAGTCTTGTACCATCATGGATCCACACAGTTCAGGAAATATATTTCCTCGAGTATCACGCGATTTAGCCATATGTCGTAATGGAAAATATGTGCTCCATGTTAACAAATAACTTGTCTCTAACCTACCTAGCTAGTGAGCATGTGACAAGAACCTGGCAAATAGCGATCCGGCCAGGTCGTTGAAGGTTTGCATGAAGTCCTAGCCGATCGTGGTGGGGGCATCATCGATCCACTCCACGCATATCCATCCATCAGAATATATACATCATTTCTTTATTTTTTTGTAGCATTGCTTTGGCTTCCAATTCAGGATGGTACAAAAGGAACCCAATAAGATAGCTACAGTAGCTAGCTGCGTCTCATCCACGCATGGCCGCTTCTCCGGTGCGGTGTCGCGATGGTTGCGCCTGCCCACGAGCGTGCTCCGGCGAGCAGCTCAGGATTGTGTGGACCGTTTTGCTTCGCTTTGTGGAAAGGGAAAAAGGCGGCAGATTCCACGCATGGCCGCTTCTCTTTTCGTATTGTTTTTGTAATCGATATAATCATGTATAACCGGATGTATCTAGATAAAGTTGAGTCCATTAATATGGATCGGAGGGAGTACTATTTGTTAGTTTAATATATATGGTATTTGCTCACAAAGAAAAAGGCGGCAGATTCTGGCCGGCATCTCCTACTGATCGATGCATGCATCTCTCCTGCTTTAATTTTGTACCTTCCTAATCTACCTAGGCTGCCGCAGCTCCTTTACATTGTGCTCCACAAGTAAGATAGATCCCGAAAACGACGACTTTTTTATGCCACTGAGATATTGACTTCTCGATCGAGGAGAATCACACAGCCAAGGATCCATCGAGCTGCCAATGGTCATCAAGATACATATATCATCTGAGTGGAGCCTATAGGTCCATGATCTTATAACATAATGAGGTATGTGGTGATGTGAGCCCGTGTGCGCATATATCCATTGTAACGAAAAAATTGCTTTTACAAGAGGGTCAGGGGGAGAGACAGGCGATCATGAGGCGATCTTAAAACCCATCTAGGGTTTCGTCCCCCTCGCAAGCGACGTTGCTGGTCTGCTCCGTCTCTGGTGGCCTTAGGCCCTTGGAGGCGTGGCAGATCACGGACTCGCGCCGGCGGGAGGGTTTCCGTCCTTCGTTTAGGTTTTTTCAGTGTCTTATTCAAACTGGTGAGGCGGCGGCTACTTCTTGACGTCAGAATAAGGTCCTCCCCGTCCTATTCTCGCTCCGGTGGTGCGCCTAGCGCTAACGGAGGGCGTGTGGAGTCGTGTGTCCGGTGGATCCCCTGGGATCTAGTCCGTTTTCGTGTTCGTCCATGTGGTTTCAGGTCCGACTCTTCTGATCTATTGTTCTCATCATTGGCGATGGTTACTGCTCTGGTGCGCTGGTCCCTTTGGGCCTTAGCATGACGACTTTCCGCCTGTCTACTGCAAAAAGCTCTACTACGGCGAGATTTACCTGTCTCCGGTGAGGGAGGGTGAGGACAGGGCGCGCCTTCGGCTCTCTTCAGTGTTTGTAGTCGTCGCTAGGTGGTCCAAAGACCTATTTGTAATTTTATTACTTTTAGAATTCTTTATACCGTTGTTGATGATCAACAAATTGGTTGTTGTTTTCACAAAAAAAAACCCGAAGTATGTGGAAACACTAAGATTACAATGAACCTTAACTCCATTTTGGAACCCTCGGGTACGATCAAATTAATGATAGATACATTCAATAGTTAATTAATTACCATATCTGTCATGTGTGAAAACGGGAATATAAATTGGTGCGAGATCATCATGGATTTACGATTATTTCACCCTCAGCCACTGAAAAAACATCACAGATCAACACATTTCTTGTAGTGTACAGTTTTTCTGCATCGAACATATGGTGCCACATCACCCAATGATTTTGTTCCAAGTTAACATTTTATCATGTTTACATTTTGTGTGTGTGTGTGTGTGTGGGTGGGGGGGGGGGGGGGGGGGGGGGGGGGGCGTGGTTATCTTTGAAGACACAACCACCTTTCAAAACCTTAGCCAGATTGTGTAGGGTGGTTTTCATTTGTAACACTAGAAAAATATTTAACAACCATAAAAGCATGGAGTTTTGCAAAGCCAGAATATGTAGAGGTTTTGTTGATTGCTTGCAAGTTATCATCTCATTGTCTTACATATATAATGATTATTTATATTAATTTGAAACCACTTAATGTGAAACTACTTTCCAAAATCAAGGTAGGATTCGAGTTAAACAGGTACAACATTGAGTATGGGTGGTTCATATTGGGTACTATCAATTCCATATCGCTTGCTAGGGGTCACGCCGAGAAGCGTCCTAGTTGACATGCACGGCGTCGACGATGCAATCAGAGTTGCCAACATTTTCTTTCACCAACAAACTCCGTATTGTGAGACCACCAAAAGATACATGGAGCCCACTATATTTCCCCGAATTATCCGTTTCTCAATCCCACCACTACCACACAACATTACTATGTCCCCATCACCGGCTCTTTACCAATTGTTTCAACACTAACGTAACACCACACGTTCAGTTGAGTGGCTAGTACCTCCATCTCCGCAAACATTGTTGTGCATCCGCCTCCGCAAGAGAGAGGCCACCACATTCCTCGCGAGCACCACTAACATGAAGGGTAGCATAGATCTTGCATGCCCCAAGGAAGAAACTAAATTTGGATATTGTGGGCGCGGACGCCAATACCTCCCCTTGCATTTCTTTTTTACAAAGGGTATTCTTTTCCATATTTCGATTTAGTGACAGTCCGTGCTGCAATTTCACTTAAATTTTATAAAGATCATTTCCGATGATGTTGTGATTTTGGAAACTTCATCTAAAATGATCGAAACATTTTAGAATTTTCAAACACCGAAATGGTTTCACTTAAAAGTTCACCAAGTTTATGCAGAAATAATCTATTTTTATAATATAAATCTTGATATATGTGCAAAAGGAGGTGAGGAAAAGAGGTTGGGTCGGTATCCCATGCCGGTGAGTGCCCCCAACAGTATCGTGGAGTCTTTTGGATATGTGTTGGAGCTGGTTTGAAAATGACCGCCAGAGTGGGTGACCGCGAGGTAGCCTTGTCGTTTGGCAATCCATAGATGCTTCTGGTTCTAGGTACTTTAGCTCCGATATAGAATTGCCATGGTTTCCATTTGTTTCCAGGGACAGGCCATAGCTTGTTCTCTTTTCTCGGATCATTCCTTGAGAGTGACAGACAAAAGCTACAAATATCTAGTTGTGCCCTTTGTGCGGACTAGCTAGCAGCGCAAAAAAGGTGGCGCGGGATCCTCCACGTAAGAAAGAAAGAAATCCATGGATCGCTAGCTCATATCTATTCCTTCCCGCCCATTAATCCTTCCATCGCCTTATCACTAATCCTCGGATCGAATCTTTTTCTTGTTAGCTATACTAGGCAAGATGGCGCGACGACACGCCGCGCCCGTGTGTACGTGAGCGTATTTTGTATTTTTAATAGTGTTAATTAGTTAGTTTTTTTTTTCAAAAAGTAAAATGTATGTGCTGAAGTGAAAAATTGTATGTATTAAGAGAAGTGTTTGTAGTTAGACGTGTGAGTTCAATTTGTATTGACAGGTACCGTGGGTTTGTTAAATCATTATATAATTTTGTAAGCACTAATTGTAATGTTTTAAAATAATCTGGGATGATACAATGGATAGTACTATTGGAAAATTTAGCGCGTTGACATGCGGTGGCCGTTGTGTTCGTAAATTTTGAATTTCGTTTGGATTTTTTTTTCTAGTGAAAAAATAGAAAAATTATCTGGAAGACTAACCCAACAAATTTTAAACAAAATGAATATTTGTTAGTTCATGTGGGAAGTTCGAAAACTTCTTAAATTTTAATATTTCTTAGTTTTACTTTTGTGTGCAATTGTTATTTGGTGCAACTTTTGTGTTGAAAGTTTGAAAATTTATTAAATTTGAAATTTGTGGCACGCCGTGCCCGCTGCTGTGGTCTTGATACATTATGTATCTGTCTACGGAATTTGTGTCTACGGAATTTGTATCGAGTCAACGCAGCAAAACCTGTTCGGGAAAAGAAAATCAGAGAAGCATGTATGAAATATTTTTGAAACTTCTGTGAATATTGTTGTATATTCTTGGTAGGGGTGTAAACGGATCGGATCGGATCGGATTTTTCCTCTACCATATCCTTTACCATATTTTTTTCTCGGATTCGGATCGGATAATAAACGGTTGCGGATTCGGGGGCGGATAGATATAATCACGGATTCGAAACGGAAACGGAGCGGATTCGGGGCGGAAAAAAAATTAGTCGGATCGGTATGCGCAATGTACATCATCAACCCACATAACCAAAAAAATAGCTCAACAAGCGTAATAATCTAACAAAGTTGTACTCTATTAGTTTAGACAAATAGAACTAACTACAAATTGTGCTCCACAAATGAACTTCACAACTCACTAACAACAAATTGTGCTCTATTAGTTTAGACATTTTGGTAGAAAATCGGATTATAACCATCGGATAATCCTAATTAATATTCGGATAATTCATATTCGGATGCTATTTTACATACCATATCCTATACCGTATCCGGGTGTTCAGTTCGGAATCGGATATCCTTATCCGGCAGATTCTTTGGAACCGGATATGGATTCTTTAAAACGAATTCGGCGACGGATTCGGTACGGAAATTATCCTATCCGTTTACACCCCTAATTATTGGGGAAATAATATTTTGTGTTGTTGAATATTCTCTGGGGGAAAATATTTGTTGGAAATTTTTTCAACAAATACCGTGTGAAAGCTATTTTGAAACCAAAAAAATTGTTTAATGTTTTATGGGGGGGGGGGGGATATTTGTTGGGAAAAAATCCAAGAAAAACTTGTTTCAAATTTATTTTGAAACAGGAATGCTGAATGTTTGTTGTGAGAAAGAATTATTTGAGAAAATAATTTTTTCTGTAAATTATGATATATTATTTGTATTATTTTGGTTAGACGATTAAAAGATTTAAATTTTACGAATTTTAGTGTTTTTGTAATTATGAAATTTTAAACTTATTGAAAATATTGAAAAAAAAATTGGTGAGAAAGAATTATTTGGGATTTGCATTTCCGTGCAAATTTTGATACTTTGTTTGCAATATTTTGAATTGCAGTTCAGAAGAATTGAATTTTATAAATTTTAGGATCTCCTGTAGTTATATTGAAAAAAAATTGGTGAGAAAGAATTATTATGGAAATTTTGGTGAGAAAGAATTACAGTTCGGGAAATTTTGGTGAGAAAGAAGTACAAATTGTTTAGGTTTGGAAATTAAGGAAATTCAGAAAAAAATTCATGGTTAAAAAGTGTTCGGATTTCGAAAATTGCTTAATTTCGGAAGTTATTCAGATTTGAGTTAATTTCACGTTTATAAAATGTGCAGATTCGGAAGATATTTGGAAGTTTAAAATATCTAAATTTGAAATTTGATCATGTGCCATAAATAGTCAGCATTTTTTTGTGAGGGTATTTTTAGAAATATTTTCATTTTGAGGAAATTATTTCAAGGAGTAAATGCATTATGATTTTCTCCAAATTTTAACCAATTCAAAATATTCACACATATTTGTTTTTTGTTGACATAAATAATCAGCATTTATTTTTCGAAGCATTTTAATGGATGTTTCCATATTTTTCGTATGGGTATTTTTTGAAATACTTCTACTTTCTGGAAATGTAATAAATAAATATAAGTCCATATAATTAAAGGTAGTCATTTTGGATTTTCTCTAAATATTTACCTATTCAAAATATTCAAACATGTTTGTTTTTTCCTATAAGTAGTTATCATTTTTTTCCTGAGTATTTTGATGTATATTGCATATTTTTCCGATGGGTATTTGTAGAAATAATCTTATGGAGTTAGAGCAACGTAATCTAAATGAGCAGATTTCCTAATTGAAGAATCAAAGCGGGAAGTTAGGAGATTATATGGGAAACTTTTTCAACAATTCTTAAACAAAAATAGACATTTATTAGTTTATGTGTAAAGTCTGAATTTTCTTGAACTGTAAAATGTGAACAATGTTTTTTTTTTGCAACTTTTGTGTGGTAAGTCTGAGAATTTGGTAAAATTTGGGAAATTTTTTATATGTTATTTGCATTATGTTGTGCACAATTTATTTGTTGGTGCAATTTTTGTGCGGGAAGTTTGAAAACTTGCTGAATTTAGAAAATTTTGATATATTGTTTGTATTATTTTGAACTGTAGATTGGAAGATATGAATTTTTTGAATTTCAGCATTTTTGTATAATTGTTGATATATTGTTTGTATTATTTCGAATTATAGATTGGAAGATATGAATTTTTTGAATTTTAATATTTTTTTATAATTGTTATTTTGAATTGTAAATTGAAGATATGAATTTTTTGAATTTTAGCATTTTTCTGTAATTGTGAAATTTCTGGCAGATGGGTCCCACATGTCAGGGTTTTCTTTATTTTGAAAATCATTTATAAAAAAACAAAAAAACTGATAGGTGGGGTCGCACGTGACGTCAGCGTATGATGACGTCACTCGCCGGCGGACGCGGACGCGCTGCCGAGCTCGCGCTCGAGCAGTTGCGCGCGCGCGGGGCTGAGATCGCGCGGATCCGCGCGAGGAGGCGGAGGGGATCCGGAGGGGCGGCGCGGCGGACCATTTGTTCGCCGGAGCCGCCGGCGGCGAGCAAATCCGTGGCGGCGGATGGCGAGCATGGCGGCATCGATTCCGTCGCGCGTCGATTGTCCCAGCAAGCGAGATTGGGCGAGGATGGAGAGGACAGAACGGCGAAGCTTGCTGTGTTCGTAGATTCGTCGGAGGAGCAGCAGAGCGGCGACAGCGCGCGTCGGTGGCGGTGGCGACCTCGGGCCGTCGCGGGAGAAGAAGGAGGGAGGGGGAGATGTGGCGCGTTTTTGCACGGAGGTCCCTGTCGTTTGTATCAGTCCTTTGCGGGGGATTTTGTGTAAAAGTTTGCGCCAAAAATCGTGCGGGAGGGGTACCCGGTTGGAAACCGGTTCCACCGGCCGGTAACTGGCGACGTGGCACCCGCTGATTGGTTGAAATGCGCGTGTACTGTAGCTAGGAACAGTGTTGCGCGTTGGGGGCGTCGTGGCTCGATCCTGGCCGTCCGTTTCATCAATCCGACGGCCAGAAGAAAGGGGGCGACGTGGCGCGCTAGAGAGGGGGTGGAGATGTCCTCCCTTTATATATAGTAGGTATGCATGCAGGAGGGGACAGCCCTAGCTACAAGTGCTCAGTGCAGTTGCTGTTCCACTCCCTTCCCCTTCACCTTCAATTCGATCAATTCCTAACTAGCTATACGTGCTCTCGATCGATCGTCCGGCAGCTACGGTTTATACTTATCCATGTCAATGGCATGCGGCGTGTGCGGCCTGAGCAACTGCCGGCGCTACCACCACCACATCAACCGCGCCCCCGCGTTCAACCCCCCGGTGTTGGAGTACCAGTTCTTCGGCCACGGCCACGCCGGCAGCAACGGGGGAACATGGCCACCGGCGGCTGACCAGCACGGCAGGCCGCCGACGTTTCATGGCCTGCAGTACCCAACATCACATGCACACCCAGCTGGGCTGATCACTTTCGAGATGGCCGCCGGCCAACACATAGAACTACAGCCGCCGGCGAGACCACCCACCATCGTGAGTACTGCTTATGTTAATTTATACTCGTCCTCCTAACTCCAAACCAAAAGCATATCTGTCACTAGGTAGCAATTTAGCATACATACTTGTGTTAATTTATACTGCTGACCGATCCATTCGCTTGAGAACAAACGAGTGTCGGTAGACAAACCTAATCTAGCTAGCGAAATTGGAAACTAATATAATTTGTCATAACAATTAAAAGAGACACATACCGGTCCTCCTTACACAATTTTCCATCGTTTTTCTTCAAATACAAGTACCAAAAGATCGATCCACATATAAACATTTTTTGTCAATACAGAAAAATTTGTTTCGGGTATCAACATCAACTGTTGCATAATTAATTGTTTGGTGTTGAAATCAGTCAGTCACCACAGTCATACCGAAGATTTTAACTGTACAATATCTAAGTCGGCAGGAAAAAAAAGGGGTCTAACTCAATCTGTAGTGCTCAGAAGAAGACTTATAAGGTAGCAGGTAGCCAGTATAGGACGTGTTTGGGTTGTATAAGTACTGAAAAGGCTATCAACAAATTTCTTTCGAAGACTCAATTTTATGAGTACTAACAATTCGTAAAGGAATATATATATCACTTGTAGAAAACAGGCCTTTAGTCCCGGTTTTCCAACCGGGACTACCAAATCGGGACTAAAGGCCCTCCCCTTTAGTCCTGGTTGGCCATGAACCGGGACTAAAGGCCCTCTCACGTGGCCACGGCCGAGCACTGGGCTGGAGGACACCAATCCGGACTAAAGGTTTCAAGAGGATTTTTTTTTGTCAGGACTTCACGTGGCTCATTCGGTCACCCATCCTAATTTCCCACTAATTATACATTTAGTCACACACTTAATCTCTAATTATACACTTAGCCACACACTTAATATCTATTCCGAAATTTCTCACTTAGCCACACATTTAATCTCTAATTATACACTTAATCTCAGGTCAAAGTACTTACCCTGTTCAAACTTCCCATTCGGTCACCCATCCTCCAGCCCAAGCACACTTAGCCACACACTTAATCTCTAATTTTACACTTAATCTCATGTCAAAATACTTACCCTGGTCAAACTTCCATTCGGTCACCCATTCTCCAGCCCAAGCACGCTTAACTTTTGAGTTCCTTCCAAATTAGCTCCCAAATGAGAAGTTAGAACTTACTGATATTAATATCCTATCAATCATATTAACCCCTCGGTTATGATGTTACACTTTTTCATTGTTTAAATTTTAAAAATTTGCTTGAATAAGTAATAATAATTATGTAATAGTATATTTTGAATAAATAACAATAAAATGAATTTACTTTATTTTTTCCTTTTTTACATTTAATATGGAATAATTCATATCTTTAAATCCGTAAATCGAAATCTGAGAAATAAAATGTCTAAGTCGATTAGAAAAATGAGAGGAATTCAAATATGCCATCCATATCATCTTTTGCATCACAGAAATATCGATAGTTTTAGAAAACTTAACCTCTTTCGATAAATAGTCATGGTGGTCATTTTGACAGTTTTTTGAAACAAATCAAATAAAGTGAAAAAACCTCAAAAAAGGTATCCTCTGGTATGGAGTCCTTTTAGGTGTACTAGTTTCTCTGGAAAATGGTAAAATTTATTTTTTACAAATTATTCAAAAAAATCTTCACAAAAAGGTCTATCATGTGTAAACATCTTTAAGTTTCAAGCCAGATGACAAGTTATGACCATTCTCACGGCATAGTTTGTGATAAAGTTCTCATATTCGACAAATTGATATATCTTGTTACAGGAAACAATGGTTCTGAAGGGATTTTACAAATTATTTTTATAAATATCATTTTCCTTTTTCTGAGTGGAAAAATTGACTTTTTTTGTGAACCAAGTACAAAAAATATGGTGCAAAATGGCACCCATTAATTCTCACAAAGAGTAGTCCATATTTGACGGATAATCCCAAGTATTAGGAATTTTCTTGATTTCTATCTAATTTCGTCTAGTTAAATGAGTTTATGCTGATTTTCTAAAAGTAATCCAAATTTGAACTACAAGTGTTTGATGGTTTGGTCTGAATTTAAAAAAAAAATTTATTTTAAGGTACAAAACTAGTGGTTTTATCACAGAAACATCGATAGTTTTAGAAAATTTGACCTCTTTCGATGAATAGTCATGGTGGCCATTTTGACCGCTTTTCAAAAAAATCAAATAAAGTGAAAAAAACCTCAAAAAAATACCCTCTGGCATGGAGTCCTTTTATGTGTACTAGTTGATATGATAAATGATAAACTTGATTTTTGACAAATTGTTCAAAAAAATCTTCAAAAAGGTCTATTATGTATAAACATCTGTAAGTTTCAAGCCAAATGACCAAGTTATGGCAATTCCCACGGCATAGTTTGTGATAAAGTTCTCATATTCGATAAATAGGTGTATCTTGGTATAGGAAGCAATGGTTCCGAAGGAGTTTTCAAATTACTTTTATAAATATCATTTTCCTTTTTTTAAGTGGCAAAATGACTTTTTTTGTGAACCAGGTACAAAAATATGGTGTAAAATGGCACCCATCTAATTCTCACAAAGAGTAGTCCACATTTGATGGATAATCCCCAAGTATTAGGAATTTTATTGATTTCTATCTAATTTCGCCTAGTTAAATGAGTTTATGCTGATTTTTCGAAAGTAATTCAAATTTGAACTACAAGGTTTGATAGTTTGGTCTGAATTTTTTTAAATCATTTTAAGGTACAAAACTAGTGGTTATATTACAGAAACATTGATAGTTTTACAAAATTTGACCTCTTTCGATGAATAGTCATGGTGGCCATTTTGACTGCTTTTCGAAAAAAATCAAATAAAGTTAAAAACCTCAAAAAAAAGATATCCTCTGGCATGGAGTCTTTTATGTGTACTAGTTGCTATGATAAATGATAAACTTGATTTTTGACAAATTGTTCAAAAACAATCTTCACAAAAAGGTCTATCATGTATAAACATCTGTAAGTTTCAAGCCAAATGATTAAGTTATGCAATTCCCACGGTATAGTTTGTGATAAAGTTCTCATATTCGACAAATAGGTGTATCTTGGTATAGGAAACAATGGTTCCGAAGGGATTTTTCAAATTATTTTTACAAATATCATTTTTATTTTTCTAAGTGGAAAAAATGACTTTTTTATGAACCAAGTACAAAATATAAGGTGCAAAATGGCACCCATCTAATTCTCACAAAGAGTAGTCCACATTTGATGGATAATACCCAAGTATTAGGAATTTTCTTGATTTTATCTAATTTCGCCTAGTTAAATGAGTTTATGCTGATTTTCCGAAAGTAATCCAAATTTGAACTACAAGTGATTGATAGTTTGGTCTGAATTTTTTTTAAATATTTTAAGATACACAACTAGTGGTTATATACTTATATCACAGAAACATCGATCGTTTTAAAAAAATTGACCTCTTTCGAGGAGGGTCATGGTGGCCATTCTGACCGCTTTTTGAAAAAAAATCAAATAAAGTAAAAAAATCTCCAAAAAAGATATGGTGCAAAATGGCACCCATCTAATCTCACAAAGAGTAATCCACATTTTATGAATAATCCCAAGTATTAGGAATTTTCTTGATTTCTACCTAATTTCACTAGTTAAATGAGTTTATGCCGATTTTTCGAAATTAATTTCGCCTAGTTAAATGTTTTTGTGATCCAAAAGATGATATAGTTGTCATATTTGGATTCCTCTCATTTTTCTAATCGATTTAGACATTTTATTTGTTAAATTTTATTTACGGATTTAAAGATATGAATTATTTCATATTAAATGAAAAATGCCGACGGCTTTAGTCCGGTTGGTATCACGAACCGGGACTAAAGATGGACCTTTATCCCGTTCGTGATACCAACGGACTAAAGCCCCTCGCACTGGCCCCACTGCGGCTGCCTGCCAGCAACCTTTAGTACCGGTTGGTATTACCAACCGGGACTAAAGGTCCCGTTCGAACCGGGACTAAAGTCGTGCGGCGTCCTATCCGTTTGAACCGGGACTAAAGCTCACATTAGTCCCGGTTCCAAACATGGCCGGGACTAAAGATGCGAACGGAAGGTCTGTTTTCTACTAGTGTATCAATGTGTAATGGATGTATCCTCTAATTTATGTGGTCGATTATCTTAAACATTGTTTTTTATAGTTTCCTCTTGAGTTTGTTATGCAAGAACCCGCTTTGTGAGATCAAACATCAATCATTGTGACTCGTGAGATGAAACTCAAGAAGATAATATATAAACAATGTTCAAATGGTGAAGTGTGTATATACTTCTTTTTAGGGAAAGCCTATATACTTACTTGACAAAAACAATTAGTTAGTGTTTATCGGGCATGCACGTGTGGAAAAATTAAATGATTAGGAAATAAGATACTCCCAACTTGCAGGTTTGTAAGGCTCGCTCGAATTGTGGGTCTAACTCTGACCATGAATTTGACTATGAAAATACGAGTTATTTGTCACAAACTTATAGCAATGGGAATCTCAAAATTCCAGAGGGCTTACATACCCAGCGGAGGGAGTGGCTGGTTGTGTGCCCAACGCTAATATTACATATATACAATCAATTGCATCTTTGGGTAAATGATACTGATGCTATTATATATAGCAAATTAAAAAACATCACCTCAGTTGATTTTGGTAGCCGAACGTAGGCAGGGCGGAGCTAGGTGCAATTTGTGGGGTCAAATGACCCCGATGACCTAATGGAAAACCCTTAGTAAATTAGTGGCAATGTGCCTCATTAGCACCCCAATACAATGGAAATGACCCCAATGCAATAGAAATGACCCCAATACTCTTCTAGGCAGGCTTCGCCCAGCTAATGCTAAATGTTATTCCATGAAACAGATCAAAAATACATTTACTATGCGCTACTAAATTTCTGCATGCACAGTTATCAATAAATACATGTTAATGTACTCAAATTATTTTTTCCTCTTGATGATCAGATGTCATTCTGTGGGTGCACGCTCACTGACACCACGACGAATGGGGCCACAGTGGCTATCGATGGAGAGGTGGTTAAGGCGGCGCAGTATGCAACGATGCATGAGAGAGAGGTGAAACTAATGAGGTACAGGGAGAAGAGGAAGAGGCGGCGTTATGAGAATCAGATTCGATACGAGTCTCGAAAAGCTTATGCCCAGTTGAGGCCACGGGTCAAAGGCCGCTTCGCCAAGGTACATGAAGAATCCACCGTGCCATCGTCACCACCAGAATCAGCCTATAATCCCAGTAAACTAGACCTCGGATGGTTCCGTCCATAATATATAACACAAGCTAGCTAAAACGACCCCATATATTTCTAATGGATCCTCCAACGAATAGTTTTTGGTCCAACCAAAACGGTTATATTGTCCAACAGTGATGTGTGCATGCTTTGACGACTTAAATGCTCAGAAGATCAATCGAATAAATGTATGTAAAACTGGTATGTGTGTGGTTGCTAATTTAAAATAGACGTATACATTGTAATAAAACTCACTGGTATTTTCGATTTTGCTTTGTATAAATTGTTTGTAGTCCTTACTTACAACATTGTTTTTATCGGATAAGGCATTGTATTTAATTCACCAGCATTATATTTACCGAATTTTTGGAGTCCTACCTTCCTCTTAGGTAAAATATATTCAACGTTTTATTTACTTGAAGGTATCTTATTTGATGACCCTTTTGTCATTACATATATGTTAGGTTTAGTCGTGTTATATGACAATATCTTGTTAGTATGGCCAAGTGACAAAAACATTTTATTTGTGTATGCAACATGTCATTACTAACGGACAATAATAATCATGCCAAGAAAATCACTGCTAGACACAAATCTGTGTGAGTTGGACTGAGAAAGTGTAGTAGGAATCCCTAGCAGTTAAATAAAATTATTGATTCTTCTACATACATGTTGAGAGTGGTATTTTGGCTCCCGAACTCATATGCTTCCGCCTAAATAAAAAATCCAAAAGAATATTAAAGAATTTTAAAAGAGTCGTAATTTTTTTGGTTATGAATATATAAATGTTTCTTATATATGTGCCAAGTTTCGTGATGAAATGACATATGTGGTGCTCTGTAAACAAAAGACAAAATTTGTGCTCCAAAAAGATATTTTTAAAGTTCCATTTTGGTCACTGATTTTTTTTTAACAGAGCACCGCAAATGTTATTTCACCATGCAACTTGGCATGTATGTAGAACATTTGTATATGTTCGTCACTTAAAAATTTCAGAATTTTAGGAAATGTTTTGCTATTTTTCGATTTTGTTTATTCATCCAGATGCATATGAGCTCGGGAGCCATTATGAATTTCCTCTATATGCTCCATTTAGTTGATGGTCTTGAAGAGCAAAGATCATTATTTGTTCACGACGAAAAATTCAGATGTGCTCTTAAAACCATTTTATTAAGTTAGTTGAAGTTAAGAGAATTTACGGGAAAATAGGGCCAAAATCATATGGGCTAAGCTTGGAAGGGAAACTAAAAGAATATTCCATATTGTGGCTACCCAAAAGTTTGGAGGAAATTATATTGCTAGCTTGAAAAGTGAGGATGATAGAATAATCACATCTCGTGATGCCAAATTTGTAACTATTTGGAATTCTTTCAGATACATAAGTGCTTCTCTGATAATCCCACCATGTTATTTGACTTGGACTCTCTCATCACATCACTTGCTGAAGTGGAATTTTAACAGCTTGGAAGAACCATATAAAAATGTGGAAATTGATAATATTGGATATTTTATAAAACAAATGTTGGAATACAGTTAAGCCTTTTTTCACATATTTTGTTTTGAGTTCTAATAGTAATCCTAGTTTGGAGATATTAATACTACCTATATCTCACTCATACCCGAGCATGGTAATCCGGAGCAAGTCTCAGATCTCTTGCCAGCTTGGCACTTAAATTTCTCGAGCAAATTGCAGAAAACCACCAACTATTGTTATGAATGTTGCGCAAACTACTCACTTTACTTTTTTTTTTGCATAAACCACCAACTACAAATATAAATCATATATTAATTCAACTAATCGTAAACCTGATCATAGGAACCCGCGAGTCGGTGATTTTCTTTAAAAAAATCATGTAACTAAAACAACTAAAACTAACAATATCTACTCTTTGATATTTTGGTATATTTTATACAAACAATTTTTAAAAAATGCCACTTTCTATGAGATACCATCAAGTTTGGTCAAATTTTCGAACTTTTTAAAAAGCATCTCAATTTTTTCTATCAACTGAAACAATGTACACTAAATAATATGGACAGACAATGCCCCATAATCACTAATTTATGGGTTATACTTATAGGAATCAACTATTAATAAGATTAATCTATGTAACGAGATAATGGGATCCAGGGTAGGCCCATGGAGGTAAAAGTTGGCCCACTCAGACTAGGGTTGTCCACCACAATTGTTCGGACACTAGATGGGGGCCCGAACACATCATTTTGGAGTGCAATCCATTACAAGATCACCAAACATCGTATTTAGCGGGATACTCAATGTAAACCGACTCAGATCGGGTGTAGAATATTTTATTAGGGCTTAGCATAGGCACCCACAAAAAGGCCCGCTCAGCACTATGTACCCACCAAGTGTATGACGGAACAGGGCCCGTCAAGCCGGCCACGGTATTCCTACAATACACATATAAACCATCATCATCCACCCACCATAGATAAGATTGAATCTTACCTCGAGATCGTCGAGAATATGACAGATAATATAAACCTCCAAGCAAATTGGAGTAGGGTTTTACCAAGTGTTGTGCACCGCGGACCGAACCTGTATACATCGTTGTTGTCTCCCGTGTCCTACCATCTCGATCTACGAGTCTGACCCCTCCGAAGACAAATACACCGTCAAAAAATACCACGACGCTATGGTTTAGACATATGTGAAACAATTACATGAATATTTGATGGTTTCTGCAAAAAGCATGTAACGTGGGTAGTTTGCAAAAGAATGACAATAATAGTTGGTGATTTGTTCAGTTTTCTATAAATTCATCACTGAATTGCTCGCAAACATACTGTAGAGGATTATTATCCCCATTCTATAAAAACTAGTATGGATTTATCAAGACCAAAACTATTCATCATTGCCTTTCTCGGATTTGAGTATATCCATCTTTACCATAATTCCAAAAAGGAAACCATTATACGTAAGCTTACTTTTAAGAAAGCTTTTGACCAGGTAGAGAATATGCAGCTATACTCCTTATGTTGCAACACCTTGGGTTTGGAGGTAAATTTATCCAATGGATTTAAAAATATTCATTTTAGTGCATCCACATGTGTCCTGCTTAAAGGTGTCTAAGGCAAAAACAATTCTATGCAAAAGAGGGGTCATACAGGCGATCCACTTTCACCATTGTTATATGTTCGTGCAGGAGAGCTGGTCCAATATGTGACTAATAAAGATTGGCAAGATGAGATTATCAAGCTGCCTCTAGACTCATCATTTGGTCTTAATTACCCAACTATCCAATATGCTAATGACACTCTTCTAATTATGCCAGCTGATCCAGCCCAGTTGACCGGTCTTAAAACCATACTTCGAATATTTTCCCTATCAATTGGACTGAAAGTTAATATTAACAATTCATCCATGGTACCAATCAACATGTCTTCGGATAGATGCAATGAACTTGAAGAATTTTTTGGATGCAAAATAGGGTCCCTTCCATTTACTTATTTAGGGCTCGCTATGGAAACAACTAAACCCAGGATCGAGGACTTGATTGGTATATTGGAGGAATGATAAGGGGCACTACTACTACTTTATTCTGTGTTGGTAGATTAGTTTTAGTTAAAGTTGTCATTGATGCCATGCCCACCTTTGCCATGTCCTCCAAAAAATTATCCCTCGATTCCTTGATCAAGTGGAGAATTTTGCTAGAGGTTTCCTTTGGAGAGAAAAAGAAATTTACAAAGGGGTAACTGACTAATTAAATGGAAAAATATTTTCTTGACATAAAAGCAGGAGGTTTATGAGTCAACCCTTAGAATAAAAAATATTACTCTCCTTGCGAAAAATTTGTTCTAGTTTATGAATCACAAAGATATCCTATGGATCCAACTCATCTGGCAAGCTCACTTTAGACATGGATCTTTTTGCTGGAGGACTGCCTATCTCTTTGGGACCAGTTCATGGACCTCGCTATGGAAAAGCTGGTGATGACAAAACTGTGAGAATTTGGAAAGGCAAATGGATGGATCTATTGCAAATGATGCCTACCCTCATTTGTTTTATTCTCATTAGACTAAGAGGCTCATACGAATAGTATCCTATCCATCATTGGGGAACAACTATGTGAGATTTTCTAGTTACCCATTTGAATCATTGCATCACAAGATTATAATGATTTCCAATTAGTGATCTGATTGGATGTTATTTTTTTGGCTGATGACCAGCAGAATGATGTATAGATTTTTCCTCCGAAAGAGGGTGTTAGAACACGTAGTTTAGACCAACATAAGGGTAGAGGATTAGTATGTTCATTGCATCATACATGAAAATATAGGAAATTAAAAAGCTTTTGATGTGATTGAAGTTACATTTATGTCGATGCGTTCTAGTTAGGTCATTGACCTAAGTGTGATATATTTGACATGGCCTTTGTACAAATACTTTGGGGGAACTGAGTTCAAATTCAAATTTGCAAATATCTAAACATGACATGAGGTCACCTTCCAGTGTGTGCAAATTTTCAAGAGACCCAAACCTTCTAATGGAAAGTGCACCCTGTTTGGCTCACTAGAGGATGGTGACCTTTTATTTTTCTTTTGTGCTTGCTAAATTCATGTGGAGTGGTGCGCTAGATGCTGGATGTTACCTGAATCTGGATTCATTCCCCAATTTGTTCTTATTTTGCATAATATGGCTTGGATATCTAGGAAAATTGTGTGGATTATTTTTGCCACCCAATATTAGGCTCTTTAAAATATTTGTAACAATTTTATGACTGAGGTGAGATTTCAGGTCAGCTTGCTGACTGTGTCTTTGAAACCGGCATTGCGAGCAGTGGTCCCCTCTTCTAAGGCCTAAGTACTTGCCCTACACGGACGTGTTGCTAGCTTCGTTTCGTCAGCGCTACCCAGAAAACGCCATACACTTTGGCGTATCCTGAGCCAGAAAAACACAAAATGGGTTAAACCCAAATGATATGGCTTTTCATTTGGGTGAAGCCAAATGATATGGTTTTTCTCGGGTACATATGATCTGAGAGTACGCCAACTGATATGACGTTCTCTGAGATTCTCAGAGCCTCTGTACCCGAGAAAAGCCATATCATTTGGCTTTACCCAAATAACTTGGAATTTTTTGCGTTTTTCTGACTCAGGATAAGCCAAAGTGTATGACGTTTTCTGAAATTTTGGAGGCTCTAATATTTCAGAATGCCAAATGCTATGCCGTTTTGGTTCGAGGCCATAGTTGGCTGAAAGTTTTGCGAAGGCCATACTTAGCTTCATGTCCGATTAAGGCATTTAATAAAAAAGATACCGCAGCATCGTCCTCCTTGTCCTAATTTCCTTTTGTTGTTTTGTTATGTATCTGTATCTCTGCAATGGACTGTACTGTATATCGCCGTTTGCATCACATGAAATTGCCGGCCGGTTGGGCTGAAGTGCGCACGAACTGTTACCTGATCGATCGATGTGGGGCCATCTCCCCGTACATATGTGATATGTCCATCCATCGGAATATATACATCTTTTCTTTCTTTTTGTACCAAGGCTTTTTGCTTCCATTTCAGGACGGAACATCGGAAGAACCCAAGCTACCTGCATTGCATCATCCACGAGATGGATATGATGCTGCTGAATCGACGGATCCGCTGGTGTGGTGCTGGTTAGGCCTGCCCACGCGCGTGCTCCAAAGAGCTCAGGATTGTGTGGATCGTTCTGCTTCGTCTTTAAAGAAAGACAAAAGGCGGAGGATTCCGGCGGGCTAGCGGCAGGGAAAGCTGCTGATGCATCTCCCGCTTTTTCCTCTATGTGGTATTATTATTGTACTTTCCAAATCTAACTGCTGCTAGCTTCTTTTCATGTGCTCCACAGTCCACACGACACGATAGGTCCCGAGAACGACGGCCTTGATGCCAGTGAGATGTTGATCTATGGATCAAAGAGGATCACACAGACACAGCGAAGAATCAATCGATCGAGCTGCCTGCCTGCCAATGACCATCAAGATACATATATGGTCTCAATGTAGGGATTGTCTTTACAGCATGAATCGGCAAGTCTTAAATTATTCGTTAGATTGAGGGCCATTTCTTTTAGAGGGGTGTGGTGGAGTCGAGGGGTCATGATACTTAACATGTTTCTTTTTTTTCGAGGAATGGCTGGCGTACGTGCTGTGGTCTGCGTGTGTGTCCACGTGTACGTGCATCCTCTTTGTAATAAGAAAATAGTGTCCACCTCAAAGAGTTAATTGCACCCGCAGTCACACAACTCGTCCGCTATGTGCACTTAATTAAGTCACACATCTGGATAACGTGATTTTTTGGTCACACAACTGGAAATTTGCTTTTCTCAGATTTTTATTTGTTAGTGTTACCTAAATTAATTCAATATTTTATAAAAGTCTATTCACAAACCTTGAATATCATGAACCCTAGATCGATTTCGGAACCCTGACTATGGTAACATGATAAAAAAATATTAATCCTATGAGAAAATGAGAAGAGAAAATTATTATCGATTGTTTTATTTTCATTGAAGGCGTAGTCATAATATTTGCCGATTTTGTGATGGTTATCATTTCATATATCATCTAACACACCATAAATTGCTTTGAATTTTTGGGGATATCGATCTTAGAAGAAAAAAACACCTTTCAAATCCCAACCAGATTTTGTAGGGTGGTTTTGCAAGTCTAAAACTGTGTTGCATAATGAGAACATGCAAAGGTGCATCCAGATCAAAATTTGACCATTTATGTGTTGTACAAAAAGATAAGATGAATCTATTTTATACTACGTCAATTTTAGACGAGACTAAAATAATCGTTCTTTGGTGGATTTTCATTATCATTTCATCGTGTTATACTTCCATTATTATTTTATTTGCCACCAAAAGATGTAAAACCACTATCCAAAACTGAGCTAGGTTTGAGTCAACCAAATTCAAAAAGTTCAGAGATTGACATCGATGTCTCATACTTGGTATTAACCAATCCTGCCTCTCTCCTTGATTGCTAATGATCAGGTCAATCAGATCAGAGACACGATTATGGCGTCAGAAGTTTCAATTGATAATGATAAGTGGAGTTTTCCATGGGGAGATGGTAAATACTCTACTAAAAAGGTCTACCTTGCAATCAGAAATGTGCAACCGGTTCCACCTCCTTTTAAAAGGATATGGAAATCCCCCTGCCTACCAAAGCACAAGTTCTTTTTCTGGCTTATGATCCAAGACAGAATCAATACAAAAGATCTGATGACAAGGAAACGTTTCTATGTGGAATCATCTGACTGTGTTCTCTGTGATGATGGAATAAATGAGAGCAGAACGCATCTTTTATTTTCATGCCCCTTTAGTCAGAGTTTCTGGTTGAAATTGGGACAAACTTGGAACGATGATATGCAGTTTTTTGATATGCTCATGGACGCCAACCGCAGATCAAATAATCCTTTTTTCAAGGTGGCTATGATTGCAGGTTGTTGGAGCCTTTGGAATCACCGGAATAAAATTATTTTGGATAATAATCCGAGGTGTATGGACACCTGTTTTGCTTTTTTCAAGGAAACTGTTGGTTTAATAAGGCTTAGAGTTAAGCCTAGTTTGGAGCAAGGAATGCAGGATTGGTTAGACCTGTTGTAATTTTACTTTCGAACATTGGACTTGGGTTTGTAATTATTCTTTGTATATGAGAAAATGAGAAAATGACGCAGTGGGGGCCTTCCCCACTGTCCTTATGCGTCAAAAAATCATAACGAGATATGTTTTAGTTCACATGAATGGCGCCAACTGATGCGGTCAAAGTCGTTTACGACATTTTCTTTCACAGATAGACTCCATGGTGGGTGACCGCGCTACCTAAAGTGACATGGATACATATGTCTTTTTGTATGTTCTCCTTGTTGTAGTTGCACCACTCACCATGCTACACATCTCTTTCCCCCCACCCACTAGCTTTCCTAATCGCTTTGTGGCAACTTCGGTTGCGTGGGCAACATCGCATTCTCCACTTGGCTTTCATGCCTCTGCCTCTACACGAGGGAAGCCACCACGGATCTCGTGAGCGCACGCTATAGGAAGACTTCCTTAAAGCTTGCAGGTGCCGGCAAGGGGAAGGTGGCCGACGTGGATCTCGCGGGTGCCAAACTGATGCCGCACTTCCCCCTTATCCTCGTGTGTGCCAGCAATCCTAGCCGGGGGTGCATGACCAAGAGATGGCAATATTTGGATATATTTTCATGTTTTGATTTTCTAGAGGTTCATGTTGTAATTTTTAAAATTCACAAATTATTTAGAAGATCCTTTTGAATGAGATGTAATTTGGAAAGCTCTTCTGAAATGGTTCAAGCAAATTATATAATTACTAAAGATTTGTCTAGTTCTATTTGAAGGTTCACTAAAAGGGGACAAAAATTACAAAATATCTAGAAGATTATTTTATTCTATTTTCTAAAAACCAATTGAGGATGCATGGAGGCATGGAAGCGTTGAAAGAGGTTGGGTCGGTGTCCCGTGCCCACGGGTGATTCAAAACGGTGCCGTGGAGGCTTTCCGACACGGTGTGGAGTGGTCCAAAAGTGTCATCTCCAACGGTGACCGTTTACACAAGCTTGGCCATGTACACATGGCTCCTCTCGTTCTAGGTGTACTTTTGCCGATTTAGAATTCTCTTTATTTCTATTTTTTGCTTCTCCTAGCCCGGACGGCGGGGCCTGGTCTAGCTTGTATTACATTCCTTGATGGCGACATGCAAAAGCTACAAATATCATCTTGTGCCCTTTGTGTGGACATGTGAGATTCAGCAAAAAAGATGGCACGGGATCCTCCACGTAGGATAGAAAGAAATCCAGGATCGATCATATCTATCTATTCCTCCCGCTCATTAATCCTTTCGTCGACTTTTGCTAATCCTTCAGCCGAATCTTTCTTCTGGTAGCTATAACTTGGGCCGACAGCCCTAGCTCTGCTTCACTACAGGTGCAGTCGTCGCCGCTCGCAGTTGCTCTGCCACTCCCTTCTCCCACCTCGTCCCCTCACACACAACAAACAAACGCAGTACTTGACCATCAGTTCAGTACCAAGCTAGCTACTCTCGATCGAACACATCCTGATGTCAATGACATGCGGCGTGTGCGGCGGCATGGGCAACTGCCCGCACCACCACCACCACATCAACGCCACCCCCATCCCCATGTTCCCGGTTCATCATCACGAGCCTCCTCCGGTGCTGGAGTACCAGTTCTTCGGCCATGGCCCCGGCCTCGCCCACAGCGTGGGAACATGGCCACCGCCGGCTGACCACCACGGCCGGTCGCCGACGACGTTTCATGGCCTGCAGCATTCACCACATGTATACCCAGCTGGGCACGTCACGTTCCAGGTGGACGCCGTCGGCCGATCACACATGCCACGGGCGACACCACCGACCACCGTGAGTGCTGCCTAATTAATATCATCGAAATCTTGCTCCTACATCATCGATCGGGAAATGGAAACATATATATTCGATAATAACCAACTACCTCCTTATAATTTTATATTTCTTTTCAAATAATAGAACCAACGGATCGATCACCAGTACATTTTTTTTCAGAATATTTTTTTTCTCAATAGAGTCAGATTGTTCGTTTTGGATATCAACTGATGCGTGATTATTCATTTGGGGTTGAAATCAGTCAGTCATATACCACTGAATTTTTGAACTGTATAGTATCCGAATCGGCAAGATCGAAGAAAAAAACTGTTAACACGTACGTGTTTGTGTGTACTAGTAAGAAATGAATGAAAGTGATAAACAAAAAATTCCTTTTTTTAGATCAAGATTAATGTTTCACCATTGCTGGTGTGTTCATTGGGCGCCACATCTTCAAGCTAATTCCTTGGCATAATTTGTCAAAAGGAATAAATATTATGCAATGGATGGATTCTATCATTCCATGTGGTCAACAACCGACTTGGACAATTTTTTTGGCAAGTACGGACTTGCACAATTGTTTTTCCTCTCTTGAGTTATTTTCTCTCAAAACTGATCGACTGTCAATTCAATCTCTAAACGTATATACAGCCAGCAAATTCCTGTATCAGCTCGTGTGCCTTAGCATCTTTCTAGACAAAAAACAATTAAGTTCAGGTCACCATCAAGCTTGCTCTTATATATGTACTTGGATTGAATGAGTAGGAAACAACATAACTTGTTGCATCCAACCCAACTGATTCATTCAGGCTTTACATGTACAATATATAAAATGAAGTGCATCACTGAATTATGACACTACCTGAACATGAATGCTTTTATATAGCTATTTCAAAAGCACCTCCTCAGTCATTTGTAATAGCCCGACAGTAGGAAAGGAAGCTAGTGCTAACTGTTATTCATGAAACGGGTCAAAACTATGTTGGTCAACGACTAACTAAATGCCTTCATGAAACAATGATCGATCAGTACATGCCATAACTTTCACTCATATTATGATCATTTTCTTATTGATATGTTCAGATGTTGTTCTGTGAGGGAACACTTACTGACACCTCGAGCAGTGAGGCGATAATGACTATCAACGGAGACATGATGGCGGGGCCGGCGCATCAGCTGACGATGCACGAGAGACATGTGAAGGTGATGAGGTATAGGGAGAAGCGGAAGAGGCGGCAGTACGACAAGCAGATCCGCTACGAGTCCAGACAAGCATACGCCCAGTTGAGGCCACGAGTCAAGGGTCGCTTCGCCAAGGTGCATGAAGAAGCCACCGCGCCATCGTCGCCCCAACCATCCTCCTATGATCCCAGCAAACTCGACCTTGGATGGTTCCGTTAATAAATATATGACACGAGCTGGCTAAATTAATGATCACATGTTTCCAAATGTCCAATGAATAGTTGTTGGTCCAAATAAAAGGTGCCACTTGTTGATCAGAGATATGTGTGATTCGACTATTTAAAATGGTCGACAGATCAATCAAATGAAATGTATGATTAAAAACATGTATGTAATGGTATAAAACATGTAACTTTGAAGAGGATATTATACTTGAATCAATGCGTATTTGTTTTTATTAATTGGTGTTATTGTCTGGATTTGTATAGAATTTATTGTGTTGATCTGTTCCCTATATATGATGCTTGATTGAGGAAAATGAATTACACTTCATTCATCAACATTATCAGTTGACCTCACAATTAAGGAGCTCTCCTAAGAGTACTGTATAGACAAGTAAGGTTCAACTCAGCTCACTTGGATTTGAGTCTTCTGGCCTTCTAGGACAAAAGATGGGTGGTTTCTTCCCCCGTATTCTAGTCTTTTTTGGATATACCTTTCAATCACAGTGGTCTTTAAAAATTATGTGCTACGCAAAATTACAAGACCTTGTATGAGGGTAATTCTTGTTACTATCCCTCTCGTAAGTTAATTGTGGCATTCTCTTAGGTCAAATAAATTACATGTTATGTTTGCTCCTATAGTTGATTATTTTACACCTGATTTCCTTTCACGTTAACAGACAAGGGTTAATTAAACTTGTTGTTAATGTCGATCACTTGGGGGTGTAGGGTGGAAGGAACGGAAGAGTCTTCGAGAACGCTTACAGACCAATCCAACAAATCAAAAAAAAAATGATGTGATTGAGTGGGCTACGACAAGTACGGTATGCGTTTTATCTTACCTTTTAGGCTTTTGCTTTTAGGTCGCTTGGAGTTGTATCGTGGGTCATGTGTGTCATGTTTTTAGGCTGTTGGGACCTTCTCTTCTACTTTCTTTGGGTTTTTCGCATGTCATAATATATCACATTAAGTCCATCTACATTGTTCGGAAAAAAGAAGGTATTGTCTAGGTGTCTATCATTTTTTTCAGATTAACAGCCCCCCCCCCCCCCCCACCCGGTTCCATTAATCAAATAACGAAACCACATCGTTCAAGGATTTTGTAATGACCCAGCCATAGCTCAGGTTCGAAACTACAGGGAAAGTAAAAGGTTCAGCAACTAAGCTACTACTCCCTCCGTTCTAAAAAGGATGACTTCCATTTGTGTGCATGTGAACATATCTATACATGTAACATGTCTAGATACGTCCGCATGTAGACAAATGGAAGCATCCTTTTTGGAATAGAGGGAGTACAAGCCAACTGACGTGGCTGAGAACGAAACTCAGCCTGGGCATCAGCCCCAGCGCTGTCGAAACAACGCACAAAAGCGTTTCCAAAACAGGAACCAGCTAACTACTACTCCAGCATTTAAACTACTATTTCCAGCCGACAAACTTAGGAGACTCTTCATGACGATGACTTTTTGGGAAGGCTTGCTCGCATCCTCACATCACCACATGGATGTTGTCGCTGTCCTCTGGATGATCTTGGATGTGCAAGTGTCGCTCGTCCACCGTATGCAGAGCCGGCGGTTGCCATCCATGACGCAAGCCACTCGAAGCTAGTGCACCTCAGCATCACCCCACCTCCAGGGGCAATGGGTTCTTGAGCCTTGTAGCCATACAGGCCATGAATTGAGAGATTTTCCCCCCTTCCAGATCCTTGTACACTACCTTCTAGGTGTCTATCATGTTATCTTGCTTCTTGGAAAGGGGTTGCCCAGGCCTTTCTATCACAAAAACATATCGATTTTATCTTTTCTGCTTTTTTTTACCGGTAGGCTTCATGTTTTATACTGCATAGAATGATGCTCACGCATGTAAGGATGGCAATTTTACCCATGGGTACGGGTACCCGGGTACCGTACCCGCATGGGTAAGGTATGGGCACAGTTTTATACCCATGGGTAGTACCAGTATGCTACCCGTTAAGTCACGGACAACTGAACTACCCGCTCATCGTGTTCCGCCAAAGGAAGGGTGCCTGGTGGCAGAACCGTACAGATCTCCCTACGTCTACATCATCGACGTCGCGTTTATTGGAGACACGTTGTATCACTAGTAGAAAACAGGACACCAGTCCTGGTTCAAGGGGCAGTCCCGGTTGGCCAACCGGGACTGGCCAACTGGGACTAAAGCCCCCCTAGTCTCGGTTTGTTACGAACGGGACTAAAGGCCCTCACACGTGGCCGCGGCGGAGCCCACGGGGCGGGAGACCTTTAGTCTCGGTTCGTAACACGAACCGGGACTAAAGGTTTCTGCTTTTTTTCTTTCGATTATTTTTCAGGGTGGGGTTAGGGTTTAGGAGGGGTTTAGGGTTTCTGATTTTGTGTTTAGGAGGGGTTTACGGAGGTCACGTCGATGCGCCAAAAACAAGTTTTCGTATACATAAAGTACTACATGAAGATCACGTTGATGCATATACATAACACATACAATTTGGTATATATATCTACTTAATTACATATGGAGATCACTAGTACATGGAGGCATATTATTCGCTATAGTGGTATTCTCCGGTTTCAGGTATGACCTCCGTAAAGAAAAATTCCGCCAATTCCTCCGCAATTGCTTTTATCGGAGCTCTGGTAGGAGCGCGTTCCGCTTCCTCCGCAACTATAAAAGAAGGAGATCAAAACAATTATGAATAAAACTCAACACAATTGATGGTAACAAAATAAAATTGTGAATAATGTTTACGTACATCTTTATTTCTTTGATTATTGACTCTCTCATTGGTCCTGATGTGAATGTACTCGCAAACGTAGTATGCACATAAATTAGTTCCCCGTGGCTGTTCGAGGCACCACTATACGAGAATAGAATTCAATCAAATAATAATCAAGCATGATAATGCTATTGAAACTAGAATTAAAGAGATACGCGGATTTAGGTAGTAGTACTTACCTTGTTCAGACAAAAATCCAGCTTCTCTTTCCATACACCGGCTTGTTCCTTGATGAACCGTTTCCAAACCCTGCCCGGCAAAGAAAATGAATAAAGAGTTATTAATTACTTGATATCAGGAAATGAACAAAAGAGGCCGATATAGTGAGATTGAAATTACTTCTGGATCATATAATACACGCTCGCGAATTCTTTAGGCTCTTTCCTTAATGAGTCCAGGACTTCAACTTCTCCAGCGTCAATTTTAATAATTACACTTAACATCGGGTAAGCAAAATAGAATGTGTAGAAGACAGTAACACTCACTTGAAGTTGTAAGGAAAAAGTATTTCTTTTTTGGTATGTTGTCGCTTTAAAACCTTAGCAAAAGTGCCTCTGTGTCCTTGGCACACATTTCTACAGTGACTTCATGAACTTTATCCGAGTCAATGAGCCCAATACCCCAGATTCCTTCCTTTTTGCATTCGAGAATCTTCATTCTGCATAATAGTATACAAAAGAATATCGTGAGGATAATTACAGGAAATGAACGAGCTGAAGACTTAAATTACAGAGATAAATCACTTACAGACAATAGCAACTGACGAGAGATTTGTCGAGGGCGTCTTGATTGTATAACTAAAAAAGTTCGGGAAAATCAATATGCACACTGTATTCTTGGAAGTAGTGCTCTTCCTTAACTGTCGCCATGAGATAGATTTTCCCTTCCTTTGCGGCTTTCATGTACCAGTCATGCAATCTTCGCATTTGTGTTGTTAGATTCGGGACCTGCTCAGGTCTGACCAGAGACTGCCCATGAACATATTTCCATGGTATCTCAGCAATGGGGTAACCTGTGTCGCCTATGACTTGAGGAGCAACACTGAGACCAGTACTGTCGTCCTTATCGGGAAACACCTTAAGCGGGGCGATCGATTGTTGTTCCTGTTCTCCGAGCTGGGGAACTTTTTCCCGCTTTTCCCCTGCTGCATCTGTGAGCTATGTGACTTCTCAATACAGCGCTCATAGTCTGTTGGCAACCTCGGTTCCGGGTTATATAAGTTGTTTCCGGAGGTAGTTTTCTGCCTTGGCTCGGGCTTTTTCGGTGCAAAAAAGGCTTTCACCTCCGCAACCACGATCGCATTGTTTTCCTCGACAGTCCTTTTGTAAGGTAACTTCTCAGGAGTGTTGTCTTTTGACTTCTTTCTCTGTTTCCTCTTAGGAGGCGAACCGGTGGGCTTCCGCTTCGTCCACTTAATGGGCGGAGACGCCTAATGCTCCGGAGATCGAGATGGACTCGCGCTGGGGTCCCTCTCGGGGAGAGGTGGACTCTGCTGAGGTTGATTGCTACAAGGAGGAGTCCGTGGAGGGGTGGAGTCTGCAAACAAGATGTATTCCTTTTTCCATAAAATGATACCACCCTTGATGACTTCTCCAGTGTCGTCTCCCCGTCACCTCCAGCCATGCCAAAAGCTCTAGTGTCTGAAATCCCGGCAGAACTTCATCCACCCTGACACGAGCAAAGCCAGCTGGAATCTGACTGCAATGGAAGGTTGCTCCAGGCTGGTTAGGTAAAGCATAGCCGACCGCCACCTTGAATGATATGTTCTTCATTGACTGATGTAGATCACACATTGTCTTCTCCGCGATATCTGATACGTCTCAAACGTATCTATAATTTCTGATGTTCCATGTTGATATTATACCAATTGTTACATGTTTTATATACACTTCATAGCATTTTTATGCATTTTCTAGGACTAACCTATTAACAAGATGCCATAGTGCCAGTTCCTGTTTTCTGCTGTTTTTGTATTCCAGAAAAGCTAGTATGGAAATATTCTCGGAATTGGACGAAACTTGGACATAACCTCTTATTTTTCCAACACGAAGACGGAGTCCAGAGGAGACACGGAGGGGAGCCACGTGGCACCCACACCATGGGGCCGCGCGGGCCCCCTGCCGCGCCGTGGGGTGGAGTGGGGCCCTCGTGGCTCCGCAGCCGCCGCCCTTTCGCCTATTTATTCTTCCCGACGCGAAAACCCTAAATACCCGAGCCATTATCCACGAAAAGTTCCAGAGACGCCGCCACCGTCAACCCTAGCTCGGGAGGGTTCAGAAGCTCTTCCTGGCACCCTGCCGGAGAGGGGAATCATCACCGGAGGGCTCTACATCACCATGACTGCCTCCGGAGTGATGCGTGAGTAGTTCATCCTTGGACTACGGGTCCGTGGCAGTAGCTAGATGGTTGTCTCTCCACTTTATGCTATCATGTTTAGATCTTGTGAGCTGCCTATCATGATCAAGATCATCTTATTTTAATGCTACATGTTGAGTTTGCTGGGATCCGATGAATATTGAATACTATGTCAAGTTGATTATCAATCTATCTTATATGTTATTTATGATCTTGCATGCTTTCCGTTACTAGTAGATGCTTTGGCCCAGTAGATGCTTGTAACTCCAAGAGTGAGTATTTATGCTAGATGGTGGGTTCATGCCTCCGGTAATCTGGGAGAGGGACAATAACTTCTAAGATTGTGGATGTACTGTTGCCACTAGGGATAAAATAACCGATGCTTAGCTTAAGGGTACGCCGTTAGGTCTAATGCATTTGTTTACTTTACGCACATTACTTAATGCAATTATCCGTTGCTTGCAACTTAATACCAACGGGGAACTCGGTATGACAACCTGGCGGTGGATTATTAGTCATAGACGCTGTTGGATAACGGTCTATGTATTTTGTCGTAATGCCCACATGAATATCATAGTAATCATCATGTTATATATATGCATTGTTATGCGCTTAATATTTTGTCAATTGCCCAGCTGTAATTTGTTCACCCAGCATGTTAGTTATCTTTTACGGAGAGACACCACTAGTGAACTGTGGACCCCGGTCCATTCTTTTACACTGATAATATAACCAATTGCAAACACTGTTCATTTTCATTCTCTGCAATTTACTACTCTTTTTCACACCATACGTTTAATCCTTTGTTTTCAGCAAGCCGGTGAGATTGACAACCTCACTGTTTCGTTGGGGCAAAGTAGTTTGATTGTGTTGTGTGCAGATTCTACGTTGGTGATCGAGAAACAGCGCCACCAACAACCTTCAGAAGTGATTTCTAGCTCCTACTGGTCGATTAAACCTTGGTTTCGTACTGAGGGAAACTGCTGCTATACTGCTTCATACCTTCCTCTTGGGGTCTCCCAGCGAACGTGTGATCCACGCAATCAAGCTCTTTTTTGGTGCCGTTGCCGGGGAGCAAGAGGATTTCTGCAAGGGAGTTTCACGCTTTCAATCTTTTTACTTTGTTAATGTCTTGCTTAGTTTATTTTTATTTAGTCTTGTTTGCTTTATTTATCAGAAACACACAAAAAATTATTTACTTGCATCTAGTTTATTTTTTGTTTAGTTTCTGTTATTTCATCATGCTTCTCCCTAAGTATACTTTAAAAGACATATCTGTGGGTAGTGGGTCTATCATTGGAAGAGATAACATTGAGGAATTCTTGGGTCATATTAGTAGGCTTAAAGATTTTGAAGATAGACCCTTGGTAGAACTTGCTCCAAATTATGAAATTGCTACAGCTTCTCTAGTTCACATGTTGGAAGCTAGGTTTGTCAATCTGAATCCTATAATGCAACATATGTTCCTTAAACTTCATGATATGGAAGATGGCGAGAAGAAAGATTTTGTTCTAGAAACCTTGCTTAAAGAATTTGGTGATGTTGCTAGAGAAGCTAGAAAAGTTTTTATTCGACATAATGCTTGGCTATTATATTGATGTTGCTAATACACTTGAGAAACTGGAAAAGAGAGGCTTAAATACACTAAAGAAACAAATTATGAGGGGAAGTTAAGATACCAATACCTTTTAAGTTTGTACGCATGCATGAGGCACTAGAAAAGAATTTTGATTGGATTGTTCCTGAAAATTTATTTGATGAGGATAATGTGACTAAAAGTAATGAAAAAGGAGTTTCTGAAACTTATATAGATAAGATACAATGCATTGTTGAAAA